>CM064354.1:16999087-17324087 GCA_032595735.1 Pelochelys cantorii | reverse complement strand
CCTAGCTCCCTGCAGTGGGGGGGGGGCTCCTAGCTCCCTTCAGCGGGGCAGGGGGGGGCGCTCCCAGCTCCCTGCAGTGGGGTGGGGGGGGAGGCTCCTAGCTCCCTGCAGTGGGGTGGGGGGGGGCTCCTAGCTCCCTGCAGTGGGGTGGGGGGGGGGGCACTCCTAGCTCCCTGCAGTAGAGAGGGATGGGGGAGGCTCCTAGCTCCCTGCAGTGGGGCGGGGGGGGCTCCTAGCTCCCTTCAGCGGGGCGGGGGGGGGGCGCTCCTAGCTCCCTGCAGTGGGGTGGGGGGGGGCTCCTAGCTCCCTGCAGTGGGGTGGGGGGGGCACTCCTAGCTCCCTGCAGTAGAGAGGGATGGGGGAGGCTCCTACCTCCCTGCAGTGGGGCGGGGGGGCTCCTAGCTCCCTGCAGTGGAGGGGAATGGGGGGAGGCTCCTAGCTCCCTGGAATGGGGCGGGGGGGGGGCTCCTAGCTCCCTGCAGTGGGGGGGGGGAGGCTCCTAGCTCCCTGCAGTGGGGTGGGGGGGGGGCTCCTAGCTCCCTGCAGTGGGGTGGGGGGGGAGGCTCCTAGCTCCGTGCAGTGGGGTGGGGGGGGGCTCCTAGCTCCCTGCAGCGGGGTGGGGGGGGCTCCTAGCTCCCTGCAGTGGGGTGGGGGGGGCTCCTAGCTCCCTGCAGCGGGGTGGGGGGGGGCTCCTAGCTCCCTGCAGTGGGGCGGGGGGGCGCCTCTAGCTCCCTGCTGTGGGGTGGGGGGGAGGCTCCTAGCTCCCTGCAGTGGGGTGGGGGGGGAGGCTCCTAGCTCCCTGCAGTGGGGTGGGGGGGGCTCCTAGCTCCCTGCAGCGGGGTGGGGGGGGGGCTCCTAGCTCCCTGCTGTGGGGCGGGGGGGGGGCTCCGAGCTCCCTGAAGCGGGGTGGAGGGGAGGCTCCTAGCTCCCTGCAGCGGGGTGGGGGGGGCTCCTAGCTCCCTGCAGTGGGGTGGGGGGGGCTCCTAGCTCCCTGCAGCGGCGTGGGGGGGGGAGGCTCCTAGCTCCCTGCAGTGGGGTGGGGGGGGAGGCTCCTAGCTCTCTGCAGCGGGGTGGGGGGGGCTCCTAGCTTCCTGCAGTGGGGTGGGGGGGGGAGGCTCCTAGCTCCCTGCAGCGGGGTGGGGGGGGCTCCTAGCTCCCTGCAGTGGGGTGGGGGGGGCTCCTAGCTCCCTGCAGCGGCGTGGGGGGGGGAGGCTCCTAGCTCCCTGCAGTGGGGTGGGGGGGGAGGCTCCTAGCTCTCTGCAGCGGGGTGGGGGGGGCTCCTAGCTCCCTGCAGTGGGGTGGGGGGGGGAGGCTCCTAGCTCCCTGCAGCGGGGTGGGGGGGGGCTCCTAGCTCCCTGCAGTGGGGTGGGGGGGGCTCCTAGCTCCCTGCAGTGGGGCGGGGGGGGCGCCTCTAGCTCCCTGCTGTGGGGTGGGGGGAGGCTCCTAGCTCCCTGCAGTGGGGTGGGGGGGGCTCCTAGCTCCCTGCAGCGGGGTGGGGGGGGCTCCTAGCTCCCTGCAGTGGAGTGGGGGGGGCTCCTAGCTCCCTGCAGTGGAGGGGAATGGGGGGAGGCTCCTAGCTCCCTGCAGTGGGGCGGGGGGGGGGCTCCTAGCTCCCTTCAGCGGGGCGGGGGGGGGGGCGCTCCTAGCTCCCTGCAGTGGGGTGGAGGGGGGAGGCTCCTAGCTCCCTGCAGTGGGGCGGGGGGGCTCCTAGCTCCCTTCAGCGGGGCGGGGGGGGCGCTCCTAGCTCCCTGCAGTGGGGTGGGGGGGGAGGCTCCTAGCTCCCTGCAGTGGGGCGGGGGGGGGCTCCTAGCTCCCTTCAGCGGGGCGGGGGGGGGCGCTCCTAGCTCCCTGCAGTGGGGTGGGGGGGGGAGGCTCCTAGCTCCGTGCAGTGGGGTGGGGTGGGGCTCCTAGCTCCCTGCTGTGGGGCGGGTGGGGGCTCCTAGCTCCCTGCAGTGGGGTGGGGGGGAGGTTCCTAGCTCCCTGCAGTGGGGCGGGGGGGTCCTAGCTCCCTTCAGTGGAGGGGGATGGGGGGAGGCTCCTAGCTCCCTGCAGTGGGGCGGGGGGGCGCTCCTAGCTCCCTGCAGTGGGGTGGGGGGGGGAGGCTCCTAGCTCCGTGCAGTGGGGTGGGGGGGGGCTCCTAGCTCCCTGCAGCGGGGTGGGGGGGGCTCCTAGCTCCCTGCAGTGGGGTGGGGGGGGCTCCTAGCTCCCTGCAGCGGGGTGGGGGGGGGCTCCTAGCTCCCTGCAGTGGGGCGGGGGGGCGCCTCTAGCTCCCTGCTGTGGGGTGGGGGGGAGGCTCCTAGCTCCCTGCAGTGGGGTGGGGGGGGAGGCTCCTAGCTCCCTGCAGTGGGGTGGGGGGGGCTCCTAGCTCCCTGCAGCGGGGTGGGGGGGGGCTCCTAGCTCCCTGCTGTGGGGCGGGGGGGGGGCTCCGAGCTCCCTGAAGCGGGGTGGAGGGGAGGCTCCTAGCTCCCTGCAGCGGGGTGGGGGGGGCTCCTAGCTCCCATGGACGGAGCTGACCCGCCGGTTCCAAGCCCAAGGATGAAGCTCCTGGTCTGTAGCCTCCCCCCCTTTTCTTTGAAATGGGAAATTAAAACGCCCTTTGGGGGGCCCAGGCACCGGGGCCGCGGCTCAGGGCGGGAGGCTCGGGGAGCGGACCGGGACAGCCGGGGTCTCCGGGCTGTTCTCTGCTTGGTGGGGGGGTGCGAGCAGTGACAAGGCCCCAGGTTTGTCGGCACACGGGGGGGGGGGGGGGGGGGTTGGTGTTCACCTGCCTCCCTTCCTGGCAAACCAGGTCAGCCCCGTCGGGAGGGGCAGGGCTGGGGGAGGCACAGGGGCCTTGGCTGGAGCAGCCTCCCGCCTCCTCCTCCCCCTCCCGAGGATGCCAAAGGGGTGGGACCAAGACCCAGAGTCAGGGAAGGGGGGGGGGGGGCCCAGCAGGCCGCATTACACCCGCGGGGGGTGGGGGGGCCTGGATCGGGGGGGGGGGGCTGGGGACAGGCTGCCGGGAGGGGCTGGGGACAGGTGGGGGGGGCTGGGGACAGGCGGTGGGGAAGGGGCTGGGGATAGGTCGGGGGGGGGGCTGGGGACAGGCCGGGGGGAGGGGCTGGCGAAAGGTCGGGGGGAAGGGCTGGAGACAGGCCAGGGGGGCGGCTGGGGCAGGCTGGGGGGGAGGGGCTGGGGAGAGGCTGGGGGGGAGGGGCTGGGGACAGGTCGGCGGGGGGGGGAGGCTGGGGACAGGCCGGAGGGGGGGGGGGCGGCTGGGGCAGGCCGGGGGGGGGGCTGGGGACAGGTCGGGGGAGGGGAGGCTGGGGACAGGCCGGAGTGGGGGGGTGGCTGGGGCAGGCTGGGGGGGAGGGGCGAAGGGAGAGGCCGGGGGGGAGGGGCTGGGGACAGGGCGGGGGGGGGCTGGGGACAGGCGGTGGGGAAGGGGCTGAGGGCAGGCCGGGGCGGAGGGGCTGGGGACAGGTCGGGGGGGGGGCTGGGGACAGGTCAGGGGAAGGGGCTGGGGACAGGTCGGGGGAGGGAGGTGAGGCTGGGGACAGGTCGGGGGGGGCTGGGGACAGGTCAGGGGAAGGGGCTGGGGACAGGTCGGGAGGGGCTGGGGACAGGTCAGGGGAAGGGGCCGGGGAGAGGTCGGGGGAGGGAGGGGAGGCTGAGGACAGGTCGGGGGGGTGGCTGGGGCAGGCCGGGGGGGAGGGGCTGAGGACAGGTCGGGGGGGGGGCTGGGGACAGGTCAGGGGAAGGGGCTGGGGACAGGTCGGGGGTGGCTGGGGCAGGCTGGGGGGGAGGGGCTGAGGACAGGTCGGGGGGGGGGCTGGGGACAGGCCGGGGGGGAGGGGCTGAGGACAGGTCGGGGGGGGGGGCTGGGGACAGGTCAGGGGAAGGGGCTGGGGACAGGTCGGGGGAGGGAGGTGAGGCTGGGGACAGGTCGGGGGGGGGGCTGGGGACAGGTCAGGGGAAGGGGCTGGGGACAGGTCGGGGGGGGCTGGGGGCAGGCCGGGGGAGGAGGGGCTGAGGACAGGTCGGGGGGGGCTGGGGACAGGTCAGGGGAAGGGGCCGGGGAGAGGTCGGGGGAGGGAGGGGAGGCTGAGGACAGGTCGGGGGGGTGGCTGGGGCAGGCCGGGGGGGAGGGGCTGAGGACAGGTCGGGGGGGGGGCTGGGGACAGGTCGGGGGAGGGGAGGCTGGGGACAGGCCGGAGGGGGGGGGCGGCTGGGGCAGGCCGGGGGGGAGGGGCTGAGGACAGGTCGGGGGGGGGGCTGGGGACAGGTCAGGGGAAGGGGCCGGGGAGAGGTCGGGGGAGGGAGGGGAGGCTGAGGACAGGTCGGGGGGTGGGGCTGGGGCAGGCCGGGGGGGAGGGGCTGAGGACAGGTCGGGGGGGGGCTGGGGACAGGGCCCCCGGGGCTGTGGCACAAATCGGGTGGGGGCCAGACAGGGTTGGTGCTTCTGTTTTATTTAAGGAACGTACAAAGAAGCGGGACCCTCGCGCCCTGGCTCTGCCCCCCCGGCCCACCGAGGTCCGACTACAGTGGCTGTGACCCGCGCCTAGCGCCCAGGCCCCCGGCCGGCCCCCCCGCCCCGCGGTTTGCACCCGCCCGCTGGCCGCTGGGCGAGGGGCGGGCCCACAGGCCCGGTGAGGAGAAGCCCCTGGCGCCGGGGGGGCCCGCGGGAGGGAGATGAGAACAAGGCCGCTCAGGAAGGGCAGGGCCTGGCCGCTGCGTCCCCCTCACAGCCCTGGGGCTCACTGGCCGCACGCCCCGGGGCTGCCCCGCGCGGTTCCCGAATCGAGGTCGTGCCACCCAGCAGGCCCAGCCCTACAGCACCGAAGTCAGGCAGGGCCCCTTGTGCTACAGCCCTTGGCCGCATCCCTGCCTCCCGGACCTCGCCGGCCCCATCCTCCCGCCCCTTCTGCAGCATCGCGCCTGGTGCTGGGGGGGCCGGGGGGGCTAGCCGGCCCCATCCTCCCGCCCCTTCTGCAGCATCGCGCCTGGTGCTGGGGGGGGCGGGGTGCTAGCCGGCCCCAATCCTCCCGCCCCTTGTGTAGCATCGTGCCTGGTGCTGGGGGGGCCGGGGGGGCTAGCCGGCCCCAATCCTCCCGCCCCTTGTGTAGCATCGTGCCTGGTGCTGGGGGGGGGGGCGGGGGGGCTAGCCGGCCCCATCCTCCCGCCCCTTGTGCAGCATCGCGCCTGGTGCTGGGGGGGCCGGGGGGGCTAGCCGGCCCCAATCCTCCCGCCCCTTGTGCAGCATTGTGCCTGGTGCGGGGGGGGGGGGGGGTGCTAGCCAGTCCCAGTCCTCCTGCCCCTTCTGCAGCATCGTGCCTGGTGCTGGGGGGGGCGGGGTGCTAGCCGGCCCCAATCCTCCCGCCCCTTGTGTAGCATCGTGCCTGGTGCTGGGGGGGCCGGGGGGGCTAGCCGGCCCCATCCTCCCGCCCCTTCTGCAGCATCGCGCCTGGTGCTGGGGGGGGCGGGGTGCTAGCCGGCCCCAATCCTCCCGCCCCTTGTGTAGCATCGTGCCTGGTGCTGGGGGGGCCGGGGGGGCTAGCCGGCCCCAATCCTCCCGCCCCTTGTGTAGCATCGTGCCTGGTGCTGGGGGGGGGGCGGGGGGGCTAGCCGGCCCCATCCTCCCGCCCCTTGTGCAGCATCGCGCCTGGTGCTGGGGGGGCCGGGGGGGCTAGCCGGCCCCAATCCTCCCGCCCCTTGTGCAGCATTGTGCCTGGTGCGGGGGGGGGGGGGGTGCTAGCCAGTCCCAGTCCTCCTGCCCCTTCTGCAGCATCGTGCCTGGTGCTGGGGGGGGCGGGGTGCTAGCCGGCCCCAATCCTCCCGCCCCTTGTGTAGCATCGTGCCTGGTGCTGGGGGGGGACGGGGGGGCTAGCCGGCCCCATCCTCCCGCCCCTTCTGCAGCATCGTGCCTGGTGCTGGGGGGGGGGCGGGGTGCTAGCCGGCCCCAATCCTCCCGCCCCTTGTGTAGCATCGTGCCTGGTGCTGGGGGGCCCGGGGGGGCTAGCCGGCCCCATCCTCCCGCCCCTTCTGCAGCATCGCGCCTGGTGCTGGGGGGGCCGGGGGGGCTAGCCGGCCCCAATCCTCCCGCCCCTTGTGTAGCATCGTGCCTGGTGCTGGGGGGGGGCGGGGGGGCTAGCCGGCCCCAGTCCTCCCGCCCCTTCTGCAGCATCGCGCCTGGTGCTGGGGGGGCCGGGGGGGCTAGCCGGCCCCATCCTCCCGCCCCTTCTGCAGCATCGCGCCTGGTGCTGGGGGGGCCGGGGGGGCTAGCCGGCCCCAATCCTCCCGCCCCTTGTGTAGCATCGTGCCTGGTGCTGGGGGGGGCGGGGGGGCTAGCCGGCCCCAGTCCTCCCGCCCCTTGTGAAGCATCGTGCCTGGTGCGGGGGGGGGGGTGCTAGCCGGCCCCAGTCCTCCCGCCCTTTGTGTAGCATCGTGCCTGGTGCTGGGGGGGGCGGGGTGCTAGCCGGCCCCAATCCTCCCGCCCCTTGTGTAGCATCGTGCCTGGTGCGGGGGGGGGACGGGGGGGCTAGCCGGCCCCATCCTCCCGCCCCTTCTGCAGCATCGTGCCTGGTGCTGGGGGGGGGCGGGGTGCTAGCCGGCCCCAATCCTCCCGCCCCTTGTGTAGCATCGTGCCTGGTGCTGGGGGGGGACGGGGGGGCTAGCCGGCCCCATCCTCCCGCCCCTTCTGCAGCATCGTGCCTGGTGCTGGGGGGGGACGGGGGGGCTAGCCGGCCCCATCCTCCCGCCCCTTCTGCAGCATCGTGCCTGGTGCTGGGGGGGGGTGCTAGCCGGCCCCAGTCCTCCCGCCCCTTCTGCAGCATCGCGCCTGGTGCTGGGGGGGGGTGCTAGCCGGCCCCAGTCCTCCCGCCCCTTGTGAAGCATCGTGCCTGGTGCGGGGGGGGGGGTGCTAGCCGGCCCCAGTCCTCCCGCCCTTTGTGTAGCATCGTGCCTGGTGCTGGGGGGGGCGGGGTGCTAGCCGGCCCCAATCCTCCCGCCCCTTGTGTAGCATCGTGCCTGGTGCTGGGGGGGGACGGGGGGGCTAGCCGGCCCCATCCTCCCGCCCCTTCTGCAGCATCGTGCCTGGTGCTGGGGGGGGGCGGGGTGCTAGCCGGCCCCAATCCTCCCGCCCCTTGTGTAGCATCGTGCCTGGTGCTGGGGGGCCCGGGGGGGCTAGCCGGCCCCATCCTCCCGCCCCTTCTGCAGCATCGCGCCTGGTGCTGGGGGGGCCGGGGGGGCTAGCCGGCCCCAATCCTCCCGCCCCTTGTGTAGCATCGTGCCTGGTGCGGGGGGGGGGGGTGCTAGCCGGCCCCAATCCTCCCGCCCCTTGTGTAGCATTGTGCCTGGTGCGGGGGGGGGGGGGGGTGCTAGCCAGTCCCAGTCCTCCCGCCCCTTCTGCAGCATCGTGCCTGGTGCTGGGGGGCCCGGGGGGGCTAGCCGGCCCCATCCTCCCGCCCCTTCTGCAGCATCGCGCCTGGTGCTGGGGGGGCCGGGGGGGCTAGCCGGCCCCAATCCTCCCGCCCCTTCTGCAGCATCGTGCCTGGTTCTGGGGGGGGGCGGGGTGCTAGCCGGCCCCAATCCTCCCGCCCCTTGTGTAGCATCGCGCCTGGTGCTGGGGGGGTGGGGTGCTAGCCGGCCCCAATCCTCCCGCCCCTTGTGTAGCATCGCGCCTGGTGCTGGGGGGGCGGGGTGCTAGCCGGCCCCAATCCTCCCGCCCCTTGTGTAGCATCGTGCCTGGTGCGGGGGGGGGGTGTGCTAGCCAGTCCCAGTCCTCCCGCCCATTCTGCAGCATCGTGCCTGGTGCTGGGGGGGGGCGGGGTGCTAGCCGGCCCCAATCCTCCCGCCCCTTGTGTAGCATCGCGCCTGGTGCTGGGGGGGTGGGGTGCTAGCCGGCCCCAATCCTCCCGCCCCTTGTGTAGCATCGCGCCTGGTGCTGGGGGGGCGGGGTGCTAGCCGGCCCCAATCCTCCCGCCCCTTGTGTAGCATCGTGCCTGGTGCGGGGGGGGGGTGTGCTAGCCAGTCCCAGTCCTCCCGCCCCTTCTGCAGCATCGTGCCTGGTTCTGGGGGGGGGCGGGGTGCTAGCCGGCCCCAATCCTCCCGCCCCTTGTGTAGCATCGCGCCTGGTGCTGGGGGGGTGGGGTGCTAGCCGGCCCCAATCCTCCCGCCCCTTGTGTAGCATCGCGCCTGGTGCTGGGGGGGCGGGGTGCTAGCCGGCCCCAATCCTCCCGCCCCTTGTGTAGCATCGTGCCTGGTGCAGGGGGGGGGGTGCTAGCCGGCCCCAATCCTCCCACCCCTTGTGTAGCATCGTGCCTGGTGCTGGGGGGGGGGGGGGGTGCTAGCCGGCCCCAATCCTCCCGCCTCTTGTGAAGCGTCGTGCCTGGTGCAGGGGGGGGGGTGCTAGCCGGCCCCAGTCCTCCCGCCCCTTGTGAAGCATCGTGCCTGGTGCGGGGCGGGGGGGGTGTGCTAGCTGGCCCCAATCCTCCCGCCCCTTGTGTAGCATCGTGCCTGGTGCAGGGGAGGGGTGCTAGCCGGCCCCAATCCTCCCGCCCCTTGTGTAGCATCGTGCCTAGTGTGGGGGGGGGGTGCTAGCCGGCCCCAGTCCTCCCACCCCTTGTGTAGCATCGTGCCTGGTGCAGGGGAGGGGTGCTAGCTGGCCCCAGTCCTCCCACCCCTTGTGTAGCATCGTGCCTGGTGCTGGGGGGGGGCGGGGTGCTAGCCGGCCCCAATCCTCCCGCCCCTTGTGTAGCATCGTGCCTGGTGCTGGGGGGGGGCGGGGTGCTAGCCGGCCCCAATCCTCCCGCCCCTTGTGTAGCATCGTGCCTGGTGCTGGGGGGGGGCGGGGTGCTAGCCGGCCCCAATCCTCCCGCCCCTTGTGTAGCATCGTGCCTGGTGCGGGGGGCGGGGGGGTGCTAGCCGGCCCCAATCCTCCCGCCCCTTGTGTAGCATCGTGCCTGGTGCAGGGGAGGGGTGCTAGCCGGCCCCAGTCCTCCCGCCCCTTGTGTAGCATCGTGCCTGGTGTGGGGGGGGGGTGCTAGCCGGCCCCAATCCTCCCGCCTCTTGTGTAGCATCGTGCCTGATGCAGGGGAGGGGTGCTAGCCGGCCCCAGTCCTCCCACCCCTTGTGTAGCATCGTGCCTGGTGCAGGGGGGGGGCGGGGTGCTAGCCGGCCCCAATCCTCCCGCCCCTTGTGTAGCATCGTGCCTGGTGCGGGGGGCGGGGGGGTGCTAGCCGGCCCCAGTCCTCCCGCCCCTTGTGTAGCATCGTGCCTGGTGTGTGGGGGGGGGGGGTGCTAGCCGGCCCCAGTCCTCCCGCCCCTTGTGTAGCATCGTGCCTGGTGCAGGGGGGGGGTGCTAGCCGGCCCCAGTCCTCCCGCCCCTTGTGTAGCATCGTGCCTGGTGCAGGGGGGGGGTGCTAGCCGGCCCCAGTCCTCCCGCCCCTTGTGTAGCATCGTGCCTGGTGCAGGGGAGGGGTGCTAGCTGGCCCCAGTCCTCCCGCCCCTTGTGTAGCATCGTGCCTAGTGTGGGGGGGGGGGGTGCTAGCCGGCCCCAGTCCTCCCACCCCTTGTGTAGCATCGTGCCTGGTGCAGGGGGGGGGTGCTACCCGGCCCCAGTCCTCCCGCCCCTTGTGTAGCATCGTGCCTGGTGTGTGTGGGGGGGTGCTAGCCGGCCCCAGTCCTCCCACCCCTTGTGTAGCATCGTGCCTGGTGCAGGGGAGGGGTGCTAGCTGGCCCCAGTCCTCCCACCCCTTGTGTAGCATCGTGCCTGGTGCTGGGGGGGGGCGGGGTGCTAGCCGGCCCCAATCCTCCCGCCCCTTGTGTAGCATCGTGCCTGGTGCTGGGGGGGGGCGGGGTGCTAGCCGGCCCCAATCCTCCCGCCCCTTGTGTAGCATCGTGCCTGGTGCTGGGGGGGGGCGGGGTGCTAGCCGGCCCCAATCCTCCCGCCCCTTGTGTAGCATCGTGCCTGGTGCGGGGGGCGGGGGGGTGCTAGCCGGCCCCAATCCTCCCGCCCCTTGTGTAGCATCGTGCCTGGTGCAGGGGAGGGGTGCTAGCCGGCCCCAGTCCTCCCGCCCCTTGTGTAGCATCGTGCCTGGTGTGGGGGGGGGGTGCTAGCCGGCCCCAATCCTCCCGCCTCTTGTGTAGCATCGTGCCTGATGCAGGGGAGGGGTGCTAGCCGGCCCCAGTCCTCCCACCCCTTGTGTAGCATCGTGCCTGGTGCAGGGGGGGGGCGGGGTGCTAGCCGGCCCCAATCCTCCCGCCCCTTGTGTAGCATCGTGCCTGGTGCGGGGGGCGGGGGGGTGCTAGCCGGCCCCAGTCCTCCCGCCCCTTGTGTAGCATCGTGCCTGGTGTGTGTGGGGGGGGGTGCTAGCCGGCCCCAGTCCTCCCGCCCCTTGTGTAGCATCGTGCCTGGTGCAGGGGGGGGGTGCTAGCCGGCCCCAGTCCTCCCGCCCCTTGTGTAGCATCGTGCCTGGTGCAGGGGAGGGGTGCTAGCTGGCCCCAGTCCTCCCGCCCCTTGTGTAGCATCGTGCCTAGTGTGGGGGGGGGGGTGCTAGCCGGCCCCAGTCCTCCCACCCCTTGTGTAGCATCGTGCCTGGTGCAGGGGGGGGGTGCTACCCGGCCCCAGTCCTCCCGCCCCTTGTGTAGCATCGTGCCTGGTGTGTGTGGGGGGGTGCTAGCCGGCCCCAGTCCTCCCGCCCCTTGTGTAGCATCGTGCCTGGTGCTGCGGGGGGGTACCCAGCGGGGGCGGGCAGGCATCTTGGCTGAGCCTGCGCCAATGGAAGCGTTTGATGTTGTGACCTTGAAGCCGTAAAGCTGGGACCCCAGCGCCGCCCCCAGCTAAATGCTCCGGACAGGCGGAGTGTCGTGGGAGCGCCGCGCCGCCCCCCAAGCACGCACAGACAGAAGGAGCTGTCCTGCCGCCCCCATGCTCACCGGCTCCGGGGAGTGGCTAGGAGCCTCAGCTGGGGCTGCTGGACCAGCCTCCAGGGCCACAGGACTCTGCCTGGGATCTAGAGACGGGCCTGGCTCGCCAGGCTCGGGGCCTTCCTGGTGATGCTCCGTCCCGTTGGCACCTCTGACGCTTCTGAGCAAAGCCACCGGCCGACCCGGCCAAGGGATCCGGCGCCAAAACGGGTCCGGTAGCAACGCCTGTTTTGAAATGCTGGCCCATCTGTCTGCACTGCAGAAAGGCCCCCGACAGGGACGTCTCTCAGCGGTCCCTGGGGATGGGAGGAGGAGCTGGCTAGGATTTGGAAACGGGAAACAGGATTTCTAAGGTGACTTCTCGCTTTACTACTGTAGGCGTTGCACATCTGTCTTGCCCGGATACGTACTACCCTCCTGTAGGACTGTGCTCATTCATGAGGTGGGAGAAATCGCCACGAAAGCCCCGACTCTTTCCGTGAGTAGATACCAGTTCTGGTTAGGTTCCTGTTCAAACAATTCTTTATCAATATCATAGTGCAACCAAGCTGTTCTACCACCTGATTTGGCTCCACATGGCAGCCCACAACCTGATGGGAACACAGATTTCAAGCCCCAGTCACTGTATCTTTGTTAAGATGAAGCTCAGTGAAGCTGGAGTCGAGGTATTTCTACAGAGAGAGGAGGGAATATTTGGAACTATTCCCCATACACCATGTGTTGGCAGTTATTTTCCTTCCAGATAATCTAGTTCCTAGACTAAATGGGAACCCAGAAAAGCAGCATGAAAATAAATACAGTTTACATTCCTAGTGCCGAGAGCTGAACGTTTTCTGCTTTAGATGAGTTTCTGAGAAGCTTTAAAAGCTGGTGATTAGCCCTGAGAATATAGCTGCAGATTTTTGTTTTTACTATGCAAACGAATCTTTAAGACATAATTGCACTTTTACTGTATATAACAAAACTCCATAAGGCCTAGTCCAATAGTCACAAGGAGGGTGCTACCTTTAAGACATTGGAGATTTTTGTTCACAAAACCTTGTCATTTCGGCAATTCTTTTTAATAGTATTTCCCTTGGCTTGTCTCTCTCCTCTAAGACGTCGCACTTCGGGAACAATAAGAGGCAGCCATCCCTCGAGCGTGAGATAATAGGAAGAAATCATTTAGAACATAAAAGGAGCCATGCCCAGTCCTGAGCGTCTGCAGCACTTCGCTGCCCAAGGTTACTTCATCCCTCTGTCCCCAGCAACAGAAACATTTCACATTTGCCTCAGCAGCAAAAGACCAAATGCGGCAAAGTCGCGGAGCTTTATAAAACCTGTGCTGACTGCGAGGGTCTGTGTAGGGTGAGGTGGCTCTGAAACGCGGCGACGCAGCGCTAGCCTGAGTCTCTCCGAAGGGGCCCGGGCGTGCACTTGCAGAAGAGTCTTTGTGGGAGGAAGGGAAAGTGCTTTCCGTTATACTAACGACTCTTTCACCGCTCGCTCCCCCTGCCGTTTTCTCTCCTTGCCAGGAGCCGCTCTAGTCTCTGGGCTTGCAACTGGTGCCAGGGCAAGAGGTGGGATTGTCTCCACGTGTGCGCCGCTGTTCCCGTAAATCTCATTCATTTTGTCTGCGATCAGCCCTTGTTTTTCTGGCGCCCCCTCTGCAAAGGCGCCCTCCTCTTGACTGTGCCTGTACAAGTAGGACGCCTGCTTCAGCGACCGCTTTAGCAAGAACCGTCGGAAGGCTCTTTGGATTTTTATGGCACACACTTCCTCGTGCTTCCTTTTCAGCGTCGTCGTGATGGGTTCGTAGGAAACCTTGGATGGATTGGCAGCCATGAACTTCTCCTCCATCGTGGCTTTCAAGCCATCCATTTCCCCCGAGTCCCCCAGCACCTCCTTAGTCAGCGCAAAGAGAATATCCAGGCAGTGGATTTTATCTCCGACGACCATCGGTAAATCCATGGTGATCAATTTAATCTTGTTCGGCTTGGCAATTTTGAGGGGCTCCTGCAAGGTGTCTACGAAATCCGACAGCACACTGTAGGCGATAAACTGGGTGGCATCTGGGTCGAACTTCTCCCACGTTTCATAGAACATTTCAAAGTCGTCTTCGCAGAGCGGCTCGCTGCTCTCCTCCGTGGCCACGTTGAAGTTCTCCAGGATGATGGCGATGTACATGTTCACCACGATCAGGAAGGAAATGATGATGTAGGTGCAGAAGAAGCAGATGCCGATAGACGGGTTGCCGCAGTCTCCTTTCACCGAGCTGCCGGGGTTCTCCAAGCCAGGGTCACAGTCTGGTGGGCCGCTGTTCAGGATGGGGTTAAGGAGGCCGTCCCAGCCAGCCGACGTTGTGATCTGAAACAAACAAATGATGCTGTTCCCGAAGGTCTCGAAATTGAAGATGTCGTCGATCCCAGACTCCTTCTTGACATAGGCGAAGTTGGACATCCCGAAGATGGAGTAGATGAACATGACCAGGAACAGCAGGAGGCCGATGTTGAACAGAGCCGGGAGAGACATCATCAAAGCAAACAGGAGCGTCCGGATCCCTTTTGCGCCTCGGATCAGCCGCAGAACGCGCCCAATTCTTGCCAGCCTGATCACCCTGAAGAGGGTGGGGGACACAAAGTATTTCTCTATGATGTCGGAGAGGACGATACCTGAAGGGGGGACAGAAGGTCAGCAGGCTTGCCGTGCCGGAGAGATGCAATGGGTCACCTGCCTGTGTCTAGGGGCACCTCTGGGCTGGCGAGCGGGAGGTGAACACGTGTGCAGGAAAGGGGCCGCAGCAGAGGGCCAGAAGCTCACGCCCTTGCACCATCCTGCGTTCCCAGTGCGCTGCCAAGCAGCCACCGGCTAAGAATCTGCCTTGCCCCACTGCTGCCTGCCCCTGCCTGCCGTGCTCATGGCTAAAAGGCTTTGCTTGCTGCTGCTTCCGCTGCGTCTCTCTGGCCATGGGAGCCAGGCTGCTCCAGCTCCTAGCCTTCCACCCCCGGGAGAGGCTGGCGGGGCCGTCCCTGGGATGTGAGGGGCCCCAGGCAGCGCCGCCGGCAGCCGGGGAGGAGGGTTTAGGGCTGCGATTTTATCACCTTCAGCACCTTGCCCAGGCAATACTTTAAAGCAGTTTTTAAACTCAGGCCCCGTTGCCTCCCACAGGGAGTTCCGAGCCCTCAGCCTGTGCCCAGGGCCTGCGAAACGGCTTCGCTCCTGCCCGCGCGGCTCCCTGCAGGCTCAGTGTGGCTGACGGCTCCGGCGGGGCTTGTCCCTTGTGTGTTAACTAGATCCGTCTGGGGGAGGCAGGGCCGCAGCGCGGGGCAGGACGAGGCGGTGGGTGGCCAGTGAGACCCAGGGCGCCCCAGATTTTCGGGTGCCCCACGCAGCTGTATGTTCTGGGTCAGGACGGCGCTGGAGGCTGGTGAGCACAGACAGCACCTCAGGGCACTAGCAGGGGATTTCAGGCATTCTGGCTGCGAGTCCTGGCAGGGGCTCAGACATCTGCTGTGACCTTGGATGCCTGTGCCCCCGCGGCGTCTGTGATGGGGAAAGAGCTGTGTGTCTGTCATGTGTGTCTGTGGTATGTGTCTATGTGTCTGTGATGTGTGTCTGTCATGTGTGTCTGTGGTATGTGTCTATGTGTCTGTGTGTCTGTCATGGGTGTCTGTGATGTGTGTCTGTGTATGTGTCATGTGTGTCTGTGATGTATATCTCTGTGTCTGTGATGTGTGTCTGTGATGTGCGTTTGTGTGTCTGTCATGTGTGTCTGTCATGTGTCTGTATGTCTGTGATGTGTGTCTATGTGGTGTGTCTGTGTGTGTGATGTGTATCTGTGTGTCTGTGATATGTGTCTATGATGTCTGTATGTCTGTAATGTGTATCTGTGATGTGTCTGTGATGTCTGTCGTGTGTCTGTGATGTGTGTCTGTATGTCTGTGATGTCTGTCGTGTGTCTGTGATGTGTCTGTGATATGTGTCTGTATGTCTGCGATGTATGTCTGTGTGTCTGTGTCTATGTGTCTGTCTGTCTGTGATGTGTGTCTGTGTCTATGTGTCTGTGATGGGAAAGAAACCGGGGGGACGAGTGGTCCTTGTTATTTGGAAGGCGCGAGTTTATTTAAAGTAGCCTAGTCAACTTGTGGCTCCCAGAGACAATAAGCCCCAGCCATTGCTGGGCCAGGACGTGCTAGAGGCTGAAACGGGGGCAAGGGAGCCCTCGGTGAGGTGCCTGGGGTTACAGGCAGGCCTGAGCCCCTGGAGCAAGGGAGGCTGTGCAGGAAGGATCCTTCACGCATGGCCCCTGGGGAGTTGCTCTGAGCAAGCGCATGGGCTGGACTTCATGTCAGGGAAGGTTTCAGGGAGCGCACAGGAAGGAGCTTTTGAGGGTGAGCACCTAGGGAGCAGGAGCAGGTGAGGGCATACGCACCATGGGCCCCTGTACCTGGAGTCATGTGACTCTCCGCTTTAAGCCCTAAATAATCATGTTTCTAGCTCTCCCGGTGGCGAAGAGGCCTAGAAAAGACGCGCGGCATGAGAGCAGGGCAGCCCTGCGCCTGCAGAGAGCCCGAGAACTGCTCTAGAAAGGGGGGATGCTCCATGCAGCCCGCTGGAGCGTTAAGCCCGAAACCTACCGCTCTGGGCAGCCCTGCACACCACGTCCTCTTTCTGGGGACGGGCTCTGCTCGCCTCAGCAGTCTAAGGCTGTCCAAAGAGGAATGGTGTGGGGTCTCAGAGAGGGCGTCCCCTGCTACCTCCAGCCCTGCAGGCACAGGAGCAGAGGGAGAGCTAGGGACAAACCCATCTTTCCCATTAGCCACTTCTACTCCGCGGTGTGGACCCAGGCCTGCGGGTGCCCGTGCGGAGGGCGGCGGGCGCTTACCTCCGATGGACAGGATGACCACCACGAAGTCGAAGATGTTCCAGCCAATGGTGAAGTAGTAGTAGCGCAGGGCGAACATTTTCAGCACACACTCGCCGGTGAAGACAACGATGAAAATTAAGTTGATGTTGTAGAGAATGTTGATCTTAGTGGGGCTTTGGTCGTCGGTTTCAATCATCATGGTCACCATATTCAGACAAATCAGGATCATGATGATGATGTCAAAGGCCTGCTTGGTCACGAAGTCGAACACCAGCCCCTGACATTTGTTCTGTAGGACGTGGCACGTGGGCGGGAGGCCGGCCGACGGGAAGCCCGCGTGGAAAGGAGACACAGGACGCAGCGGCAGAACAGACACAGATGGGAGGAGAGAGAGACACAGGCTTTGAGAGAGGACAGAGTCTGTCTTACCCCTCGTGCAGTGAGATCATGCAGCCCAGACACTCCCAAGGGAGTTAGGCACCTAGGGTATGTCTAGACTACATGAATCTGTCGGCAGAGGCATGTAAATTAGACTACCCGACATAGTCAATGAAGCGGGGATTTAAATATCCCCCACTTCATTGAAATAAAAATGGCTGCCATGCTGTGCCGGCTCAGCTGATCATTGGCACAGTGCGGCAGTCAAGGCGCGGATCGGTCGACAGGGGAAGCCTTTGTTGACCGCTCCTCTAAACCTCGTTTCACGAGGCATAAGGGAGCGGTTGACAAAGGCGTTCCCTATCGACCGATCCGCGTCTTGACTGCCGTGCTGTGCCGACGATCAGCTGAGCCGGCACAGCGTGGCAGCCATTTTTATTTTAATGAAGCCGGGGATATTTAAATCCCCGCTTCATTGACTATGTCGGGTAGCCTATTTTACATGCCTCTGCCGACAGAGGCATGTATTCTAGACGTAGCCCTAGATATCTCAGATGATCTGGGCTGTGCTGCCTGGAGATGCTGTGGGCCCAGCCCTGCTGAGGTCCATGGTGTTGCAGGATGGCGCGGAGCCGGCACAATGACGGGACCCGCACGTGCCAGGCTCAGTGAGGGGGCTGCCCAGGGCAGGGTTGTTATGAACCCCAATGACTGCTGGAAAGGCCCTCCTGTGTTACCAGGCAGGGGAGAGAGGAGCAGTTCCGGATAGGGTTGCCAGGTGTCTGGTATTCAACTGGACAGTTCGGTTTTTGGGCCGTCTGTCCGGTAAAAAAATTCAGAAAATACCAGATGTGTAATGTCCAGTATTTTCTGGTTTTCCGGCTTGGAGCCCGACGGAAGCCTGGCGGGGGCAGGGGCAGTGGCTGGGAGGGGGCGAGATCGGTGCTGGGAGCCTCTGGTTGTGTCTGACATGGGAGTGATGCCTTGGGGAGGAGGAGAAGCCCTGGCCGTGCTCCTGAGTGCTGTGGAGCCATAGCCAGACTCGCTTGTGCTTCGCCGGGACCGTGCACGGGACAGGCAGCGCCCTGGGGTCTGCATGTGCCCGGGTCAGTCCCGCTCGCCGCCGGCCGAGTCTCTCCCTGCCCCCGTTACCCCCCTGGCCAGCCCCGCTCCCCCCGACCCCTTCCCAGCCAGCCCTGCTTCCTGCCGGCCGGTTCTCCTCCTCCCGATATCCCCTGGCCAGCCCCACTCCCCCTGACACCCTGCCCCGATATCCCCCGGCCAGCCCCGCTCCCCCCGACCCCTTCCCGGCCAGCCCTGCTTCCTGCCGGCCGGTTCTCCTCCTCCCGATATCCCCCGGCCAGCCCTGCTGCCCCCGACCCCTTCCCGGCCAGCCCTGCTTCCTGCCGGCCGGTTCTCCTCCTCCCGATCTCCCCTGGCCAGCCCCACTCCCCCTGACACCCTGCCCCGATATCCCCCGGCCAGCCCCGCTCCCCCCGACCCCTTCCCGGCCAGCCCTGCTTCCTGCCGGCCGGTTCTCCTCCTCCCGATATCCCCCGGCCAGCCCTGCTGCCCCCGACCCCTTCCCGGCCAGCCCTGCTTCCTGCCGGCCGGTTCTCCTCCTCCCGATCTCCCCCGGCCAGCCCTGCTGCCCCCGACCCCTTCCCGGCCAGCCCTGCTTCCTGCCGGCCGGTTCTCCTCCTCCCGATCTCCCCCGGCCAGCCCCGCTCCCCCTGACACCCTGCCCCGATATCCCCCGGCCAGCCCTGCTGCCCCCAACCCCTCCAACCAGCCCTGCTTCCCACCCGCCGCCCCCCCATCTCCCTGGCCAGCCCCCCCCCCGATCTCCCCCAGCCAGCCCCGCTGCCCCCAACCCCCCCCCCCGACCAGCCCTGCTTCCCGCCGGCCACCCCCCATCTCCCCCAGCCAGCCCCGCTGCCCCCGACCCCCCCCCCCCCCCCGTGACCAGCCCTTCCTGGAAGGTTTCATTTCCAGGGGCTGATTCTGGGAGATGCTGAGCCACCGAGTTCCGGCAGGGAAGGCAGCCCTGAGCATTTCTCAGGTTCGACCCTGGGCACCTCCGACCTCAGCTAGGGGCAGATCTGCAGTCTTAGCAGGAGACCCTTGCCCCGAGGAAGTGCCTGTGGTGCATTAAACCCTCCGCTAGCACGGCATGGCCACAGAGCTTGGTTTCCAAGGGAGCTCTCCTGACCCTGGCCTCTCGGAAAGGCCCGTCCTGCCTGCTCCTTGTGTGGTCACATCTCTGCGCGGCAGTAGCCATGATTCGAGGGGCATCCCCAAACCTGATCCCCACTGGCCCCCGGCCCCCGGCCCCCGGCCCCCAGCCCTGGCTTGTGTGCGTCGGGTCTGTTCCCGTGTCTACCCCCGCCAACGCTTCTCATGGGACGTACATGGGGCCTGGGGATCGGCTTCTGCGGCTTCTTGGAGCCGAGCTTTTTCATGGCGTTGTAGTATTTCTTCTGCTCCTCCGTCATGAAGATGTCCTTTCCTCCAAAGTATAAAGGGAAGGGCCGTTATTAGACCTGGGCACCTGCTGGCACATCGCAGGCGGCCGCCAGGAGTGACGCGCTGCCCTGGGCAGCTCTCGGGGACGCTGATTGCGGGGGTGCACCGGGGCTGACAGTCGGAGGTCGAACTGCCCTGCCCTGGAGCTGAGATCCCAGGCAATGCAAGTCGCACAGCATCTGCACAGACACGGCGTCGCCCTGACGACACAACTGAAGCTTGGTGCCCCGGCGGGCAGCGTTATGGGTCGGTGCAGCGGGCAACATGCACAGTCGTGCGGACACTGGCACAGCAGGGGTGACGTGCCCAGTCATGAGGACACTGACACAGTGACGTGCACAGTCGTGTGGACACTGACACAGCCGGGGCGACTTGCCCAGTTGTGCAGACACTGACACAGCAGGGGTGACGTGCCCAGTCGTGAGGACACTGACACAGTGACGTGCACAGTTGTGTGGACACTGACACAGTGACGTACGCAGTTGTGCAGACACTGACACAGGCGGGGCAACGTGCCCAGGCGTGAGGACACTTATACAGCGAGTGCAATGTGCACAATCGTGAGGACACTGACACAGTGAGGGTGATGTGCACAGTCATGAGGACACTGACACAGCGAGGGTGATGTGCACAATTGTGCGGACACTGACACAGCGAGGGTGATGTGCACAGTTGTGCAGACACTTATACAGCGAGTGCAATGTGCGCAATCGTGAGGACACTGACACAGCGAGGGTGATGTGCACAGTTGTGCGGACACTTATACAGTGAGTGCAATGTGCGCAATCGTGAGGACACTGACACAGCGAGTGCAATGTGCACAATCGTGCGGACACTTATACAGCGAGTGCAATGTGCACAGTCGTGCGGACACTGACACAGCGAGGGTGATGTGCACAGTCATGCGGACACTGACACAGCCAGGGCGAAGTGCACAGTCGTGCGGACACTGACACAGCGAGGGTGATGTGCACAGTCGAGCGGACACTTATACAGCGAGTGCAATGTGCACAGTCGTGCGGACACTGACACAGTGAGGGTGATGTGCACAATCGTGCGGACACTGACACAGCGAGGGCGATGTGCACAGTCGTGCGGACACTGACACAGCGAGGGCGATGTGCACAGTCGTGCAGACACTGACACAGAGAGGGTGATGTGCACAGTCGTGCGGACACTGACACAGCCAGGGCGACGTGCACAGTCTGAGCACCTGCTGGCACATCGCAGGCAGCCGCCGGGAGTGACGCGAGTTTCCCCAAGGGGAGGGGCAGAGGCAGGGGCTGCCCGTGGGTCCCATCTCTGCAATGTGGGGTTCACTCCAAGCCCAGCTGGAGTGCAGGGGAACCAGGGACCGTGGCACCATCCTCACACCCCATGGGGCGCCCAGTCCCATGCTGCTCTGCCCCCTGCTCCCAACAGGGCACGGTGGACCCCCGGCAGTGCTGATACTTCTGTGGTCAAGAACCAACAGAAAAGAGCCTCCCTTTTGGGAGTCCCCCCCCAGCCCCCTTTCCGCACCAGGCACGAGAGAGCCCTGGGCACAAAGCCAGGTTCCAGCAGGGAGCTCCCGTAGCAACCTCCAGGGGCGCCGGCACGGCAGGGACTGTGCCTGCGTCTGGCCCGTCCCTGGCACCCCAAGCCCCAGGCTGCGCCTGCACCCCAGAGCCGCAATACGCTGCCCACCGCCGAGCACCCCGGCCCGCCCTGCCTGCCAAGGCTGTGCGCTCGGAGGGGCGGGGGCAGCGCCTGGTGGATCCCACGGGCCCTGCCGGATCTTGGGGTGGGGGATCACTGGGCAGATCCAAGGGGCCCTGCTGGATCTCGGGGCAGGGGATCACTGGGCGGATCCCGCAGGCCCTGCCGGATCTTGGGGTGGGGGATCACTGGGCAGATCCAAGGGGCCCTGCCGGATCTCGGGGCAGGGGATCACTGGGCAGATCCAAGGGGCCCTGCCGGATCTTGGGGTGGGGGATCACTGGGCAGATCCAAGGGGCCCTGCCGGATCTCGGGGCGGGGGATCACTGGGCAGATCCAAGGGGCCCTGCCGGATCTCGGGGCGGGGGATCACTCGGTGGATCCCACAGGCCCTGCCGGATCTCGGGGCAGGGGATCACTGGGCAGATCCAAGGGGCCCTGCCGGATCTCGGGGCAGGGGATCACTGGGCAGATCCCACAGACCCTGCCGGATCTCGGGGCGGGGGATGGCTGGGCAGATCCAAGGGGCCCTGCCAGATCTCGGGGCGGGGGATCACTGGGCAGATCCAAGGGGCCCTGCCGGATCTCGGGGCGGGGGATCACTGGGCAGATCCAAGGGGCCCTGCCGGATCTCGGGGCGGGGGATCACTGGGCAGATCCCACAGACCCTGCTGGATCTCGGGGCGGGGGATGGCTGGGCAGATCCAAGGGGCCCTGCCAGATCTCGGGGCGGGGGATCACTGGGCAGATCCCACAGACCCTGCTGGATCTCGGGGCGGGGGATGGCTGGGCAGATCCAAGGGGCCCTGCCAGATCTCGGGGCGGGGGATCACTGGGCAGATCCAAGGGGCCCTGCCAGATCTCGGGGCGGGGGATCACTGGGCAGATCCAAGGGGCCCTGCCGGATCTCGGGGCGGGGGATCACTGGGCAGATCCAAGGGGCCCTGCCGGATCTCGGGGCGGGGGATCACTGGGCGGATCCCGCAGGCCCTGCCGGATCTCGGGGCGGGGGATCACTGGGCGGATCCAAGGGGCCCTGCCGGATCTCGGGGCAGGGGATGGCTGGGCAGATCCAAGGGGCCCTGCCGGATCTCGGGGCAGGGGATCACTGGGTGGATCCCGCAGGCCCTGCCAGATCTTGGGGCGGGGGATCACTGGGCAGATCCCACAGACCCTGCTGGATCTCGGGGCGGGGGATGGCTGGGCAGATCCAAGGGGCCCTGCCAGATCTCGGGGCAGGGGATCACTGGGCAGATCCCACGGGCCGGGCCAGATCTTGGGGCAGGGGATCACTGGGCAGATCCCACGGGCCGGGCTGGATCTCAGGGTGGGGGATCACTGGGCGGATCCCACGGGCCCTGCCGGATCTCGGGGCGGGGGATGGCTGGGCAGATCCCACAGCCAGGCTGGATCTCGGGGTGGGGGACGGCCGGGCGGCCGGGAGGTACTTATCTTCTTCTTTTGCTGGTTGAAGTTGTCGATGATGACGCCGATGAAGAGGTTGAGGGTGAAGAAGGCGCCGAAGATGATGAAGATGACGAAGTAGATGTACATGTAGAGGTTGGTCTCGTACAGCGGCTGCTCTTCGATCTGTGTGGGCAGAAGGGGCTGCGAGAGTGCAGGGCACAGCCCACTGCCCCCCTCCCCGGTGCGGGGCACTGCCGCTCTGCAGGGGCTGCCAATGCCTACGCCCCCCCACCCCGGCCACCAGACGCTCAGCTGCCTCCAAGCCCCGCTCCTTCTTGGAGAACTAAGAGCAGGCCCCGCCCCCTGCTCCTCCTCCTCCCCTGAGGCCCCACCCCTCGCTCCTTTTATTTCCTGAGGCCCTGCCCCCTGCTCCTCCTCTATCCCCAAGGCCCCGCCCCTGCTCCTCCTCTTTCTCCCCCAGGACCCGCCCTCCGCTCCTCTGCCCCCAAGGCCCCGCCCCCTGCTCCTCCTCTTTCTCCCCCAGGACCCGCCCTCCGCTCCTCTACCCCCAAGGCCCCGCCCCCTGCTCCTCCTCTTTCTCCCCCAGGACCCGCCCTCCGCTCCTCTACCCCCAAGGCCCCGCCCCCTGCTCCTCCTCTTTCTCCCCCAGGACCCGCCCTCCGCTCCTCTACCCCCAAGGCCCCGCCCCCTGCTCCTCTTCTTTCTCCCCCAGGACCCGCCCTCCGCTCCTCTACCCCCAAGGCCCCGCCCCCTGCTCCTCTTCTTTCTCCCCCAGGACCCGCCCTCCGCTCCTCTACCCCCAAGGCCCCGCCCCCTGCTCCTCCTCTTTCTCCCCCAGGACCCGCCCTCCGCTCCTCTACCCCCAAGGCCCCGCCCCCTGCTCCTCCTCTTTCCTCGAGGCCCCTCCCCGGCCAGGCTGGAAGCTGGAGCCAGAGCTGGATGTGGTAAGAGCTGCCCAGGGTGTCTGGGCCGCTGTGGGGAGCCCCGGACCCTCCACCTGCCTGGAGAGGACCTGGAAAGCTCCGTGCTGCCGAAGGCCAGTCTGCCCCAGCTGTGGATGTTTCCCAGGGCCTGGGCAGCGGGGAGGGACTGTGGACACTGCCCCCAAAGTGTGGGACTGGCAAGGGCAGCTCCTGGGCGGGGGCAGGCGGGCACGGGGGGGGTAAAGCTTTGCTCCTGGGAAAGGGGGGAGCTGGGAGTCTGGGCTCAGGTGGGAGCACTTGCGGGGCTGGTTGCTGGCAGGCAGAGGGGAGTGAATGATCAGTGGACCCATCAGGCTGGGCCCAGGTGCCCTGGGGTGCTGCTCACCTAGGGGACAGGGTGGGAGCTGCACCCTTCCTGCCCGGCTCCTCCTCCCCCACCCAGCTGGGCGTGAGTGGGGCCTGCCAGTGCCAGGGGCAGAACACTGACCAGCGCCCCGCTGACCGGGCAGGGCCGGGCGTGTCGGGGAGGGAGCAGCAGCCTCACCTCGCGGGAGTCCACAGCTGCGTACATGATGTCCATCCAGCCTTTGAAGGTGGCCTGCCAGGACAGCACAGAGTCAGGCCAAGCGCCTCCGGCCGCAGGGAGCTCAGCATGGGGCGCCCAGCGCTGCGGAGCAACCAGGCTGATTCCTGCCCTGAGTCGGGCAGAGCCAGCGGGTAACACTGAAGCGCCGGGTCCCTGGACAGGGCACCAACCGCAGGCCCCCAGGGGGCTGGCACAGCCTCGCCCGCTGGGCTGACATCCCCCCGGCCCCAGGAGCACAAAACCTCCCTCCGGAGAATCCCCAGCAGCCTGGCCTCGCACAGCCACGCCCCCCACCTGCCCTCGGGGAGGGGCAGTGCCCAGAGACGGTGCTTTGGGCCGACCGGGGAGGCAGGGCAGCGGCAGTGTCCCACGGCAGGCAGGCTGGGGGCAGCTAGAGCGTCCCTAGCTCCAGCGCTGGTGCCCAGACGTCGCGCTGACCCATCGGTTTCCCGGGGGGCGTCCAGGCGGCATTGGTTCAGCAGGGAGCTAACTGACTGCTGGGGAGCCACTAGGGCTGCCAGCCCACCAGGCCTGGCCTGGAGTCTCCGGGAGTTAGATTAATCTTTAATTAATGAGGATGTCACTGAGGAAATCTCTGGGAATAGAGCCAACCAAAACGGGCAGCCCTGGGAGCCATTAACCTGTAAGGCCGGATCCCAGGGGCTGGACCATTCGCTCCGCAGTGCCTGCGGGGTTTGTGGCTTGGTCTCCTTACCTGCATGAGCCGGAGCGACTCTCTGCAGACGCAGCCAAAGGCTGGATCTGTGTCAGCTGGGCCTGCCCTGAGATGCCGTGGCACCCACCCATTCCCGGCATGCAGGGCACGGTCCCCAGGGCCAGCCACGGGCGGCATTTGGACCTAGCTTCAGCTCCACCCATTTGCCTCGCTCCCACAAAGGGCCTCTGTGAGCTCAGTGGAATGAGTCCCACAAGTAGGGGGGATGGTATTTACCCCCTGCACTCATGCCTCAGTTTACCCCCCCCCCCCCTTCTGTACAATGGGGTTAATCCTTTGGCCCTATCTATTTTTCCTGGAAGCTCTTTGGGGCAGGGGCTGTTGCTCACTCTGCATCGGCACAGGGGAGCCCTGATCTTGGTCAAGGTAGATAATGGCACACCGAAGCCCGGCAGCCTTGTGACGAGGGATTGCAGGGAGGCTGTCATGAATAGGAGCTGCTAAGAAGAGTCTGACTTACCTGAAGAGTGAGGAAAGGGGTAAGCAACTCTGGAAATGTATCTGAGGGAGGGGGCTTCGGGCATTCAGCCAATGAAATGCAAATAGGAATTTCAAAGTGAGAAAGGGTTTCCCCCCCTCTTTTCTGTTGTTTGAGATGAGAGCAATTTTTAGCCCAGATAACAAGGGAGTCAGGCTCTCCCAGGAGTGGTCTCCTTGCCATGTGTAAGTAGGGAAATGTTTAGATAGTCCATCAGGTTTTATTGTTTTCCTTGTTTGGGGGGTTGGAAATCATGTCTGAGCTGGTTAATTGTTTTTTTCTTTTGTAACTAAGGATTACAGCTCAGGGATTTCCCGAGTCTATTTCACTCCATGGCTTTTAACACCCAGTCATTTACTATGCTTACAACAGTAGTTTTGTTTTGATAATAAAAGTATTTTCTTTTTTTGTTTTGATTAACTGGTATTGGTTGATTTTTGTGTCCTTAAGCCTACGTGCCTAAGTTACCCTGGAGGAGCAGAGCCCCATTGTTCTCTGCGGGTTCCCTCTGTTTGTTTTCCCAACTCCAAGCAAAACGGAGGTTGGGGAAGGGAGGAGAGCTTTGCCTTAGCGAGGGGATTCCCAAGTGATCTCTTCCCTGGAAAAGGATTTGTTTTATCTATCTGTCTGTCTGTCCATCCATCCATCCCCATCCACCCTATCTATCTATCTATCTAGTCTGTCCATCCATCCCCATCCACCCTATCTATCTACAGTAGAGTCCTGATTATCCGACCTTCGCTTATCCGACCTTCTGCTTTATCCGACATAGCCATACCACTGCTGCTTTGTCTGTCAGTGCGCCCTGGTCCCAGCCCACTGTGGCCAGGCCACTCCATTGCCTGTCATGGTGATGGGAGTTGGGGGCCTTCCTCTTGGCACGAGGCCTCTCGGGGGCAGCAGTTGCAGGAAGGGATGCAATGGGGGTGACACAGGGGAAGCCACGTAGGCTGCTCCGTGCTCGGCCTGAGCCGCTCTCCAGGGGCTCCCACAGCCGGGCCATGCCCGCCCCAGCCGCGCTAGCGACGCTTGCTTGGGGGTGACACATGCAGCCCCGGCCCTGCCCGTGGATTGGCGCAGCCTTGTTCCGGGGCCGCCTGGCCGCCGCTTCCGGCTCCTGCTCCTGCTCCTGCTCCTCCCTTTGCGCGGCAGGGACTAGGCCGGGCGGCAGCGGCCCTTTCAAACCCAGCTCTGACTCCAGCAAGCGGGGGGACCGGTGCGTGAGATCCAGCCGAGGGGCGCGTGCGGGGCCAAGGGGCGCGGGCTGGCGCTGCTGCTGGGAGGCAGGGAAGGGGCCAAACCACGGCTGTTGTTGGCTGCTTTGTCTCCGAGCTGTTCGGGGCGCAGCGCACTGGCAGCCCGCAGCGAGGTGGGAGCCCCCTGGGCTGCTTGCAGGGCACAGCTGGGGGGTGATTAAGGGGAGGGCTGGCTAAAGCGGTCTGGACACCCCTCACAATACAGCGAAGAATTTGTTCACATCCCGGGCCATTTCTGTATTATCCGACATTTTCGTTAATCCGACCACCTATCGGTCCCGTTTAGGTCGGATAATCGGGACTCTACTGTATCTGTCTGTCTGTCTGTCTATTATTTCACTTGCGTGGTGGCAGCGAATTTCTTTTTTTTTTAGATCTCAGAGAAACTGAGACGGGACAAGTTTGTCTGTGAGAGTTACAGAGACAGGTTCTTACAGAGTTTGTTCTGCTAGCCGGCCCCCATCGCTGCACTCGAAGTGCCAGGCTGGGGAATGGAGCCGTGATGGGGGGAGCCCCGGCCGAGCGCTGCCGAGCGGCGCAGCACTTACCACCTGCAGCAGGGAGAGGTAGCCCAGGCCCACGTTGTCGAAGTTGACCTTGACGTTGACCCAGCGCACCTGGCCGGTGTGCAGCAGGGCCAGGCAGTCGCTTTTGTTGTTCACCAGGCTGATGTGGAAGAGCTCGTCGGTGGTGGTGTTGACGCACCGGTAGTACTTCCCCGCAAACAGGTTCACCCCCATGATGCTGAAGATCAGCCAGAAGATCAAGCAGACCAGCAGGACGTTCATAATGGAGGGGATAGCGCCCAGCAGGGCATTCACCACCACCTGAGGGCAGAGCAAAGGGCTGGGCAGGTGGGGGCAGCGGCGTGGGGCTCCGGGATGCATTGCAGGTACCCCTGCCTGCAGGCCACCTGGACAGGTAACCGCCACAGGGGTGAGCCACCCCCTCCCC
The DNA here is from genome assembly GCA_032595735.1 of Pelochelys cantorii. NCBI lineage: Eukaryota > Metazoa > Chordata > Testudines > Trionychidae > Pelochelys > Pelochelys cantorii. Next base: position 17,297,373 of record CM064354.1, on the reverse strand, counting down.
AGCTGGTCCCAGCCTCCCCTCCCCACGCCGCCCTGGCCGGTCCCAGCCTCCCCTCCCCACGTCCCCCCGGCCGGTCCCAGCCTCCCCTCCCCACGCCGCCCTGGCCGGTCCCAGCCTCCCCTCCCCACGTCCCCCCGGCCGGTCCCAGCCTCCCCTCCCCACGTCCCCCCGGCCGGTCCCAGCCTCCCCTCCCCACGCCGCCCCGGCCGGTCCCAGCCTCCCCTCCCCACGTCCCCCCGGCCGGTCCCAGCCTCCCCTCCCCACGTCCCCCCGGCCGGTCCCAGCCTCCCCTCCCCACGTCCCCCCGGCCGGTCCCAGCCTCCCCTCCCCACGTCCCCCGGCTGGTCTCAGCCTCCCCTGCCCACGTCCCCCCGGCTGGTCCCAGCCTCCCTGCCCACGCCGCCCCCCCCCGTCGGTCCCAGCCTCCCCTCCCCACGTCCCCCCGGCTGGTCCCAGCCTCCCCTGCCCACATCCCCCCGGCTGGTCTCAGCCTCCCCTCCCCACGCCGCCCCAGCTGGTCCCAGCCTCCCCTGCCCACGTCCCCCCGGCTGGTCCCAGCCTCCCCTCCCCACGCCGCCCCCCCGTCGGTCCCAGCCTCCCCTGCCCACGTCCCCCCGGCTGGTCCCAGCCTCCCCTGCCCACGTCCCCCCGGCTGGTCCCAGCCTCCCCTGCCCACGCCGCCCCTCCCGCCGGTCCCAGCCTCCCCTGCCCCCCCGCCCCCCCCCCCGGCTGGTCTCAGCCTCCCCTGCCCACGTCCCCCCGGCTGGTCCCAGCCTCCCCTGCCCACGCCGCCCCCCCCCGTCGGTCCCAGCCTCCCCTCCCCACGTCCCCCCGGCTGGTCCCAGCCTCCCCTGCCCACGTCCCCCCGGCTGGTCCCAGCCTCCCCTGCCCACGCCGCCCCTCCCGCCGGTCCCAGCCTCTCCTGCCCACGCCGCCCCGCCCCGGCTGGTCTCAGCCTCCCCTGCCCACGTCCCCCCGGCTGGTCCCAGCCTCCCCTGCCCACGCCGCCCCCCCGTCGGTCCCAGCCTCTCCTGCCCACGCCGCCCCGCCCACCGGTCCCAGCCTCCCCAGCCCACGCCGCCCCCCCGCCGGTCCCAGCCTCCCCTGCCCACGCCGCCCCCCCGTCGGTCCCAGCCTCCCCTGCCCACGCCGCCCCCCCGTCGGTCCCAGCCTCCCCTGCCCCCCCGCCCCCCCGCCGGTCCCAGCCTCCCCTGACCACTCTCCTCATGTCTCCAGGCTGCTGCCCTATCACTCCGCTGAGGCCCCCGCCCCAGTGCTTCTCAGTGCCCTGTGCAGGGGGGGGGCTGTGTCAGAGGGGCAGCCAGGAGAGGAAGGGGGCTCCTGACCTGAGCAGCCAGGGTACCAGCCTAGCCAGGGACCTGCCCTCCCCCACACTGTGGTGCTGCAGACGGGGTCTGCGCAGAGCGACCCAGGGACGAGCCAGGCAGGGAGCCCTGCCCCTGTGTGAGGAAGTGGGGAGTTTTGGGGGTTCAGGGGGGCTGCATGCAGAGGGGGGGCACTCGGTGCCCTGGGATGTTACTGGTTAAATGTGACAAGGGGAGGGGGAGTTTTTTGTTGCAGGGAACAGCCCAGAACTGGAGCCCAGCGTCTGGTTCCTGGCGGCCCCAGCTCGGAGGGCACGGCCGGATCTGGCCGGAGGGAGGTCAATGGGTTGCAGCGGGGAGAGCTCAGTGACCGATCCAGCTGGTCCCAGCGAGGGGAGAACATTGGACATGGAGCCGAGGGGTGGGGAGAAGAGGGGCTCAGGTGACCCTGTTACCTGGACAGAAGACACTGGCCGGGGTGGGGCTGTTGCTGGGGCTATTGGAGGCTCTGCTGGAAGACGTGGGGAGGATGGTTCTGATCTGGACAGAGGGGGGCAGGCAGAGCCCACCGGCTGCAGGGGAGACTCAGATGTGTGGGGCTTGGGGGGAGGCCATGCTGACTGGCCTGAGGGATCCTTTGCTGCCTTCAAAGCTCAATAAACCCTCCTGTTTGGTGCTGGCTGGGAGTCGCTCTGGGCTGGAGAACAGGGCTGCGCTAGTCCGGGGGGGCAATCACTTTTTGCTGGGGGCCACTTCATAAATTTCCTGGGCTACTTCCAGGTCCCCCACCCCAAGACTGTTTCCCCTGTGTGCCCATGCCCCTGGCTGGGAGGAGACTTCTCCTGCCCCCAGGCCCTGATTGGACTGGGGGCAGGGGAGCGGCAGGGCCTCCACGGGCTGGATCCCCCCGCTTGGGCCAGATCCGGCCCGTGGAGGCCCTTTTGCCCACCCCTGCACTATTCCCTCTGGCAGTGGAAGCCCCGGGGGTCCGGAGGAAGGATGTTAAAATGGGGTTAACTGACTAGTCCATAGGCACTTCCCCAGCGGGGCTCTTGCCCATTTCAAAGGAGGAGTGGGGAAGTCCCGCTGGCTCGGCTGCTCGGGGCGGCCTGCTTTGAAATGCCAAGAGTGCTTTTGTGCATTTCAAAGCCATGGAGCCCAGGGTCAGTGGGGGATTCAGCAGAGTCCCCCGCTGAGCCCGGGCTCCATGCTGCGCTGCATGCGGCTAGGAGCCCGGGCTCAGCTGAGGAGTCCCCAGCTGACCCCCGGCTCCACTGCCCCTTTGAAACGCCGCCTTGGCACACGTTGAGGTTCCCCTTCTCCCCACCCTTTGCTGCCTCTATCTCATCTCGATCTCATAGAGGCAGCGGGGCGGGGGGGGGGGATCGACTAGTCGACTAGTCAAAAGACTATCCGATAAGCAAATGCTTCTCAGATAGACTAGTCGTTAACATCCCTAGTCCAGAGGGAGGGGACCCCACGAGGGGCTCATGGCGGAGGCAGGTGGCTGAAGGCCCTGAGAGGCGCTGACCCAGAGGTGGAGGGCCAGGCCCCCCAGGTGAGAGTGGGCTCCCCAAGAGAGGCCTGTCTTACTGCTGCTGTACCGGAGGGGGCTCCCCGAGAAGGGGCTGCTGTGCTGGAGAGGGGGGTCCTGCCTGGAGACTGACAAGCCGAATGTGGGCAGGACCTGTGAGCTGTGACACCCCCACACCCCATGGGCACTCAGCTCCCCCCAGCACTGCCCCATACACAATGACCCAGCGACGAGCTGGGCAGGGAGCCCTGCCCCCCGTACCCAATGGGCGCTCGGCTCCCCCCATCGCTGCCCCATACACAGTGACCCAGGGACGCCTGCCCCTTGCGAGTCTCTGGGGAGCTGATGTTCTCGGGAAAGCCCGGCCCCCGGAATCAAGGGAGGGTTCTGGGCTTTCCCGAGCAGCGCCACGGGTCAGCCGCCTGGGGTCGAGCAGAGCTTGGGCCACGTGGCGCCAGGGCAGGAACTCACTAAGTTATTCACTGTAGCGTCGGAGTCCAGGCCGGCCAGCACGGGGCAGAGCTGGGGCCGGCGCCCTGGGCCTGGACGCCGGCCGCTCTGGGTCTCCCTGGGTCGATGGCCACAGAGCCCGGAAGGCTGGCCGAGGACCTACCCTCATGCCTTCGAATCTGGAGAGAGCCCGCAGGGGCCGCAGCGCCCTCAGCGTCCGCAGCGACTTGATGGCGCCCAGTTCGGAATAGCCCAGCCAGTTCGCCGTCAGGCTGATAATGGAAACCTGGGGAGAAAGCCCAGGCCCTTAGCGGTGGCACCGAGGGGGCCAGGCAGCTCCAGAGGAGATGGCAACGGGCCCTGTTCCCTGGCAGCACCTGCCGCTTGCCCTCTGCCCGTCATCCCTCGCCCCTCGCCCCTCACTCCTCACTCCCCGCCCCTCACCCCCGCCCCTCGTCCCCTGCCCCTCACCCCCTGTTCCTCACCCCCTGTGCCTTGCCCCCTGCCCCTCACCCCTCGCTCCCTGCCCCTTGCCCCCGTCCCCTGCCCCTCACCTCCTGTCCCTCACCCCCCTGTGCCTTGCCCCCTGCCCCTCACCCCCTGCCCCTCACCCCCTGTGCCTTGCCCCCTGCCCCTCACCCCCTGTCCCTCACCCCCTGTGCCTTGCCCCCTGCCCCTCACCCCTCGCTCCCTGCCCCTCGCCCCCCGTCCCCTGCCCCTCACCTCCTGTGCCTTGCCCCCTGCCCCTCACCCCCTGTCCCTCACCCCCTGCCCCTCACCCCCTGTCCCTCACCCCCTGTGCCTTGCCCCCTGCCCCTCACCCCCTGTCCCTCACCCCCTGTGCCTTGCCCCCTGCCCCTCACCCCTCGCTCCCTGCCCCTCGCCCCCCGTCCCCTGCCCCTCACCCCCTGTCCCTCACCCCCTGCCCCTCGTCCTCTGCCCCTCACCCCCTGTCCCTCACTCCCTGCCCCTCGTCCTCTGCCCCTCACCCCCTGTCCCTCACCCCCTGTGCCTTGCCCCCTGCCCCTCACCCCTCGCTCCCTGCCCCTCGCTCCCTGCCCCTCGTCCCCCGCCCCTCGCCCCTCACCCCCTGCCCCTCGCCCCCCGCCCCTCACCCCCTGTGCCTTGCCCCCTGCCCCTCACCCCTCGCTCCCTGCCCCTCGCCCCCTGCCCCTCGGCCCTTGCCCCTCACCCCTCGCCCCCTGTCCCCAAAGGGCATTTCCCACGGGGGTTGGTGCTCAGTGGCTCATCCAGCTGGTTCTGGGCCTCAGGGGATCCCGTTTCTTTGCACGCGCCCGCGTGACCATGGGCCGGGCCCTTGGGGGTGATTGACACGGCTGGGCTGACAGCCTGGGTCTGGGTCTGGCTCTGCCCTGCCAAAGAGCCGTGCGGATGCTTCCTGGCCCAGGCTGTGGCTGGAGCTTCAGCTGGCGGGGTGGATGTGCTCCCCACCCGAAGGCGGCCCTGCCTGGCCCTGGCACTGTGCTCCCTGCTCCTGAGCTCAGAGCCGGAGGGTCTCAGGTGGCGGGTCCCTGCAGCCCCTCTCTGAGCAGTGGGAGGAGGCTTCGTGCCTCTCCCCTCCCCTGACCCCAGTTCCCCTGGCCCCCCTCGGAGCCTGTTCCTCCTCCTGCAGGAGGGTTTCTCTCCGCCCGAGCTCCTGGCCCCTGGCAGAGCCCTCGCTGCAACACGCGGCTCCCCCAGCAGCATCTCTGGGGACCCCATTTTCCTGTCACACTGCCCATGAGCCGGTCCCGGCTCCATGGAGCGCACAGTCGAAATACACAAGACAAAGGGAGGGGAAACTGAGGCACAGAATCACCCAGCCTGCCTGAGTCTTAGCTGGAGTGCAGACAGGCCATGGGCCAGTTTCTTCTGAGGGTCGATCTTTGCCACTGCGCCCTGGACATGTGCCCCACAGCCAGGCCCCCAGCACGGCTTGGGCTCCACCGGAGCGCTGGGAGCACCGGGGCCTGCCCCCCGGAACGCTGCCGCAGCTCTTGGGTCAGCCCCGGCCCCTCCCCCCCAGCGTGTGCGGAGCAGAGATCCTGCGTCTGCAGCCCCGCCCGGCCCTTGGCCCACCTGTTCTGCGCTGCCCCTGCCCCTTTGCCGCTGCTCAGACGCCTGCCGGTCGCAGTGCAGAGCTCACTCCACGGAGAGGCTCTTTCCTGCTCCATGGGCCGAGCGGCGACTTACATCCACGATGAGGAAATCCAGCCAGCACCAGGCGTTGGTGAAATACACCTTGAAGCCGTAGGCCACCCACTTGAGCAGCATCTCGAGGACGAAGACGTAGGAGAAGACCTTGTCGGCGTACTCCAGGATGGTGCGGATCACCTTCCGCTGCTCGATGTAGATGTCTTCGAAAGCCTGGGGGAGGCGCGGAGCCAGGTGAGACAGGCTCCGGCAGCCGTGCGGGCTGGTCCCCGTTGCTGCTTTGCAGGGCCAGAGCCTGGCCACGGGGGACATTCCCCAAGCTCGTCAGTGACTGAGGAGCCTTGGTCCCAGTCCCCCAAGTGACAGACAAGTAGGGCCGGATTTTCACAGGGATTTGGGCCCCACAGGTGCCAGTGACGTCAATGGGAGGTTGGTCCTGAAAATCCCACTGCTGGTTTGCACCTGCCGGCTCTTAACTCCCTCTGGGTATGTCTACACTACAAAGCTAATTCGAACTAACAGCCGTTAGTTCGAATTAACTTTAATAGCATCTATACATACAAACCGCTAGTTCGAATATAAATCGAACTAGCGGAGCGCTTAATTCGAACTAGTTAAACCTCATTCTACGAGGACTAACGCCTAGTTCGAATTAAGTAGTTTGAATTAAGGGCCGTGTAGCCACTTAATTCGAACTAGTTGGAGGCTAGCCCTTCCCAGCTTGCCCTGGTGGCCACTCTGGGCCAAACCAGGGAAACTTTTCTGCCCCCCTCCGGGCCCCAGAGCCCTTAAAGGGCCACGGTCTGGCTACAGTGCTTGTGCCAGTTGCAAGCCTGCCAGCACCCAGCCAGCAGACTCTGCACCTGGCACGGCATGAGCCAGCCACCCGCTGCCACCCAGCCCTCCGCCTCTTCCCAGGACCTGGCTGGCGGCTCCCAGGAGCCTGCCCGGGGCCGAAAGAGGTGGGCGCCCGCCTGGTCTAGTGCGGAGATCGTGGACCTCATTGAGGTTTGGGGGGAGGCCTCCAACGTCCACGATCTCCGCACTAGGCACAGGAACGCGGCCGTCTACAGCCGCATGGCTGACAGTCTGGCCACCAGAGGCCATATGTGAACCCAGGAGCAGGTTTGCATGAAAATCAAGTTGGTCCAGTGAGACCCCCGACCCTGAGCTTAGAACATAAGAACATAAGAATGGCCGTACTGGGTCAGACCAAAGGTCCATCTAGCCCAGTAGCCTGTCTACCAACAGCGGCCAACACCAGGTACCCCGGAGGGGATGGACCAAAGACAATGATCAAGCGATTTGTCTCGTGCCATCCCTCTCCAGCCTTCCACAAACAGAGGCCAAGGACACCATTCCTACCTCCTGGCTAATAGCACTCCATGGACCCAACCTCCATGAATTTATCTAACTTCTCTTTAAACTCTGTTATAGTCCTAGCCTTCACAGCCTCCTGTGGCAAGGAGTTCCACAGGTTGACTATGTGCTGTGTGAAGAAGAACTTTCGCTTATTAGTTTTAAACCTGCTGCCCATTAACTTCATTTGGTGTCCTCTAGTCCTTATATTATGGGAACTAATAAATAACTTCTCTTTATCGGCCCTCTCCGCACCACTCATGATTTTATATACCGCTATCATATCCCTCCTCAGTCTCCTCTTTTCTAAGTTGAAAAGTCCCAGTCTCTTTAGCCTCTCCTCATATGGGACCCGTTCCAAACCCCTAATCATTTTAGTTGCCCTTTTCTGAACCCTTTCCAAGGCCAAAATATCTTTTTTGAGGTCAGGAGACCACATCTCTACACAGTACTGAAGATATGGCGTACTATAGTTTTAGACTTCCCCTCCTCCTTCTTCCCCTGGCTTCCCCCTTCCAGCTCCCTCCTCCCAGGTTTCCCCCTCCCCTCTCCCACCCTCTCTCTTCCCCTCTCCCACCTCCTTTTCCCAGTCTCCCCACAGGTTAATCCCCCCCCCCCCAGTTTTGTTAAATAAAGAGAGTTTCTATTTTTGAACACACGTGTCCTTTATTTTTTACATCAGGAAGGGGGGCTAGGGAGGGGTAAGTGGAAGGAGTTGAGGGAGGAATGGGGCACGAGCCCCCGATGGGGAGGACTGGGGTGGCTCTGCCGGTTCCTCGGGGTGGAAGCTCTCCTGCAGGGCCTCCTGGATCCTGACAGCCCCCCGATTGACACCCCCGGATGGCAGCCTGCGGCAAGTGCAGCCGGGCTGATGGCCGAGTGCTCTGATGTGCCGAGTGTGGGCACTCAGGGCACTCCAAGACAGGACTGCTTTGCTGTCCCTCATCGAGGTAGACAAGCAAGCGGGGAACCCTGAGAACTGTCTTTTCGGGGTGGGGGTCGGGTCCCTTTAAGCACAGCCCTCGGCTAGCCTGAGGCAGCAGCTCCACGCTCTAAGTCCTAACCTGATGCCCTGCCGGCACTGGTTCCGGCCAGCCTTAACTTCGGTTCAGGGTCCACTCAATGTGGACATGCTAGTTCGAATTAGCAAAATTCTAATTCGAATTAGTTTTTAGGTCTAGATGCACTAATTTGAATTAGCTTAGTTCGAATTAAGTTAGTTCGAATTAGTGCTGTAGTGTAGACGTACCCTCGGAGAGTCAGAGCCCTCGGAGCCTGGCAGTGGCACGCCTCAGTGCCTGGCTCACGTCAGAAAGTGGACGCAGGCCCCTCAGACCCATTTGCCCCCAGAGCTGTGGGGAGGGAGGCCCGCCTGCCGGCCTGCACACGGACAGATTTCAGTCAGGGAGCAAAACAAGCTGATCCGGGACTCACTGCCTGACTGGCTTCAAGCCATCAGCCGGGCACTGAGATGGCCGGGCTTACGCTCTAAAGCAAACCCTCGTCACCCTCGGCCACCCTGTCTAACGAGTGCCCCGAGGCCCTTCCGCAGGGACAGGAAACGCGACGGAACCTCCCCTTACAAAGGGGAAGGCATCTGCCCAGGGGAGCGAGCTGGCCGCCCTGCCCCCTGGCCGCCCAAGTGGCTGCAAAAGCTGCATTTCGGCTCTGAGTGTTGGGATGAGTTTGGTGCTTTCTGTAAGTGTCGTATCCTCTTCACGTGCTGCTCTCTAGTGCTCGGTTCCACACAGAACTGCCCCCTGGCCAAGAGACATCTCTGAGGGCCCCTCCCGTGTGCCCCACAATTCCACAGCCATAGATAATGTGACAGATTAACCCCGTCTCAGCGTTCATGTGAACAGAACGCGCCGAGCCTTTGGGGTTACCGAGATCCCTTCCAAATGTGACCAGACGGAATGAAGTTTGCCTGAGTGTGTGGACGCCATGAACAATACGAATCATTCAGCTACATTGACTGTTACCTCTGAAACCTACTGATGATGATTTACTGGTTGTCAGTATTAACTATGTTGCTGCTGATCAAACCAAAACATTCTCAGTTGTGATGCTCATCCCATAGCCCCAGACTGCCTCTCTCACCTGGCCCTGTGCCTAAAGCACTGACTGCTGAGCCTGTAGCTTCATGTCCAGCTCACCGCCTTTTAAGGAGCATTTGGCGCTGCCGAACACCCTGCATGCAGCCTGCCGTCCCAGGGTCCCGCAGGGACCAACCCTTGCCACTTACCAGGGCTCCGCTGCTCAGGAGGATCATGAAGATGATGAAGGTCTCGAACCAGTTGTGCTCGACAATCTGGAAACAGGTTTTCCGAAGGTTCCACCAGATCTTCCCCTTGTCGGTTGTGATGTCGACATAGAGGAAGGGGCAGCGTCGCACGCAGGCTGGGGAGGGGTGCGGAGAGACACCTGTTAGCGTCTGTGCTGCAGCATGGCAACTCCAAGGAACTCAGCCCAGCCCGGGGAGCACCTCCTCTGGCACAGCCCTGAACCACGCGCCCCATCACTGCCCCGCTGCCCCCCTGCACTGCCCTCCTCCGCACCAGCTCCGTGGATCCCTCCCCACACCAGCCCATCACGCCTCCCCTGCACCAGGCCCCATGGCCACCGTCTCTAGACAGGCCCCCCACCCCTCCCTGCACCTCCCCCACACTCCTGCTCTGCACCAGCCCCCCACCTCTCCCCTCTCTTTCACCAGTCCCCAGCCCCTTCTCTGCACCAGACCCTGGCTCTCCCCCACAGCAGCCCCTCCCCCCACTCTCCCTTTGTCTGTCCCCAGACCGGCCTTGAACCTTCCCCACCATTTCCTCTGACCTCGTCCATGTACATTCAGGCCCTTCCCCGATCTGTACCAGCCCCTGCCCCCCCCTCCCCAGCCTGGCTAGCTGGCCACGTGGCACCTCCACACACACCCCCAGGACTATTGGTGGAGGGGCAGGGACCAAGGGCCAAAGGCCTGTCCCAGCCTGTGTGCAGGGCACTCCTGAGTTGCCATGTATGTTTAGGGTGGGGGTGCTGCATGAGTTTGGGGTGCTACCCTAGGTGGACTGGGATCCAGGAAGCTGTGAGTCTGGGGAGATTACTGGGCAGTTGGGATCCACAGGACTGTGTGTGTTAGGGTGGGATCCCAGGGGAGTTGGGATTTGAGAGGGGCTGTATGAGCTGGGGTGGGGTCCCAGAGGGTTGGGATATGTGTGTGTGTGTGTGTGTGTGTGTGTGTGTGTGTGTGTGAGAGAGAGAGTTGGGGTGGGTTCCCAGGGGGATTGGGATCAGGGGGGGAGCTCTGTGAGTTCGGGTGGGATCCCGGGGAGGTTGGGATCAAGGGGGGGCTGTATGAGTTGGGGTGGGATCACACGAGGGTTGGGATCCAGGGGGGGGGGGTGGTGTATGAATTGGGGTGGGATCCCAGGGGCTTGGGATCTGGGGGGGGGGGCGTGTGAGTTGGGGCGGGATCCCAGGGGGGTTGGGATCGGGGTATGTGTGATTTGGAGTAGGATCCCAGGATGGTTAGGATCTTGGGGGGCTGTGTGAGGTGGGTTGGAATCCCAGGAGGGGTGGGATCTGGGGGGTGTGATTTGGGGTGGGATCCCAGGGGGGTTTTCTGCCCTTGGCCAATTCTCTGTTGGTTTTGGGGCCGTTGAGCAGTGTTTTGCAGGCACAGCTGGTGCTCCAGGCGGGGCTTTACCCAGGGTTGCCAGATGGTTTAACAAAAAATACCAAACACCGCCCCCCCCCCCAAAAAAAAAAACGGGAAAAAATTCTATTGAGAAAAAAAAAGGCAGGGGAGGGGCGGGACCAAAGTTGTTGAGCCAAAAAAGAAAAAAGGGAGCTGTGCCTTTAAATGGCCCCGCGCTCCTCACTCCCCTGCCCCCGCCAGATGCGGCAGGGAAAAATTGTCCCCGCCAGGCTTCCATCCGAGGGAAACAGGAAATACCGACCATTTCACATGTCCGGTACTTTCTGTTTTTTTTACCGGACGGGGGACCCGAATAACGGCCAGTCCGGGCGAAAACCAGACGCCTGGCAACCCTAGTTACCTGGCCAGGGCCCCCAGTGTCTCTCTGCGGGGTCCCGGTGCAGCTCCCTTACCCTCCGTGAAGCACTCCTCAGGCCCCTGGCTCTCCGCAGCCTCCTCCGCTACCATCTCCGCCTCCACCTCGGGCGCCTTGTAATCCACCGTGCTGCACAGGGAGGAGGTGCTGTCGCCGGACAGGGGCTTCTGCGGGGAGCAGGGAGGGACAGACTCAGCCCAGGGCTGCAGGGCCGAGTAGCTGGTGATGCTGGGAGCGGCCCACGCCCAGCCACAAACGCCGACACTGGGGGAGGCCAGAGGCAGCGAGGGAGGCCTGAGCTCGGGCAGGGAGGAGCACGGGGACCACGCAGGCTGGGCTGGGGTTAGTGCAATTGTGGCTGCAACCCCCACGCTCCTGCCTCTGGGAGGAGACCCGGGCCCTGCAGCGAGGGTCCAGGGCTGGCTGTGAAGGGCCATGGCAGCCGCAGCCGGAGCTGGGCCAAAGGCAGTCACCGGGCCAGGCCTAACCTAAACCCGAGGGGGACCTCCCTCCTTCCCTTCGGGGCACGGGAAATGCCCCCCGACCTAGGCCCCGGGGAGACGCTGGGAGGCCAATGGAAGAATTCTCCATCGACGGGGAGGTGGGCGGGACCCCCCTTTCCCTCTCTGTAGCACAGTGGCCCCCAAATTTGGCCATGCCCCCCAGCCCCTGTCTGTACCCCCCTCCCCCCTGGAGCCGGAGCTGGGAGCGGGGCTGCAGTTCGGGGGGAGGACGCAGAGCAGGGGAAGGGGGTCGAATCTGGGGCCATGGCTCAGTGTGGGGCTGGGGCTGGGGAGAGAGGTGCAGTCGGGGCTGAGTGTGGAGGTGGAGCAGCGCCACAGCCAGCGGGCAGGGCCAGGCATGGGAGGTGGGGCTAAAGCAGACCTAGGGGTGGGGCGAGGTGGCACCACCTCCCCCCCAGTGAGCTGCACCCCCCCAAATGTTCCTAGGGGGCGGCCCGCAGCTTGGGGGCCTCTGCTGGAGCAAGTGGCTACGCTGCACTAGTTCTAGTCCACTTTCCCATTTCTCGACTCCGAAATTCGTTGTGAAGTGTTTCAGGGTGTTTTTATTCACTTTTGGGTTGAATCGACACTGTGATTAGTGGCGACTGACGTCTGCAAATGAGTCGTTGTTGTTTGTTTGTTTGTTTGTTGTTGTGGGTTTTGCAAAACCATTGTACTGCAAACCCCACAAAACTGCTGGGAAACCGCCAAATGGAAACCGCCGTGGGATGGCTGCCCTCTTGCCATGTTCTTCCGTGCATTGACCAGCTCAGCTGAAACCTCCCTCGGCTGCTCCCAGGCAGCTAGAGGATCAGACTGTAACTCAAAGGGGCCGTGTCTGCCCCAGGTGAGATTTTCAATAATAACCAGAAAGCCAGAGGCTGCAGCATCAAAGGAAGGAAGCAGCACAATTCCAGGGTGGCTTGCATCAGAAACCCTGGTGGGGGGGCAAGCCGGGTCACACCCTGCAGGGAGAGAGGGTCACACCCAGGGCTGGCTTTACCATGAGGCGAACTGAGGTGTCTGTCTCAGGTGCCAGACTGGAGGGGGGGGGCAGTAGGACCCAGAGTGGAGAAAATTGTGTCTGCTGCCGGTGCAGATGTATTCTCTCTGCAGTACCATGAGAGGAGTAGAACAGGAAGAAGGCAGAATTGAGACCTTTCAAAGTTTTGGCCCAAGAGAGGAGGTGTGGGGGGCGTCATTTGAGCTCCCCGCCTCAGGTGCCAAAATGTTGGTCACACCCTGCAGAGAGAGAGAGCTCACCCTTGCAAAGCAGTTGCTACTTTTGATGAGCTGAGTTTCTTGAGTATTTCCCACGTCCCAGAAAGCTGCGTGGGCATTTTCTCAAGAAACGTTCTTTTGATTGGAAAAATGCAGATTTGACAAAAGATAAACGGTTGGTCAGGAAGGACGGGCTTGGCTCACTCCCCCACTTTGAACAAACGGTTGGTCAGGAAGAATGGGCTTGGCTGACTCCCCCACTTTGAACAAACGGTTGGTCAGGAAGGACGGGCTTGGCTCACTCCCCCACTTTGAACAAACGGTTGGTCAGGAAGGACGGGCTTGGCTGACTCCCCCACTTCGAACATTTTTTGAAAAAAACCCCAAACTTTTGGAAGCGTCACAATATCACGCTGTGACATTTCCGAGTCAGAAACCTTGGTTCCGCAGTCCAGCGAGTTGTCTGTTTGCAATTTGAGTTAAAGCAATGGGAAAAGGTTTAAAATGGAAATATAAGAAATTAGCTGAATGATTCACTTCGTTTGACTTCGTCCAAATTCCTTTTGGGAGGCTCAGTGTGCAAAACCATTCGAGATTCTGCTTCTTGTCCCAGTGCAGAACAGAAAAGACATTTAAATGCTCAAGGGCTCTTGCAGGATGGAAAAGCCATTTGTCATACAGCACTATCCAAAACCTCCGAATGCTTTGCACTGCCCGTTCCTGTCCCTGGCCTACGAACCCCACCGAAATCCCTGACAAATGCCCTTTGTTATAATTAGACCAGCAGAAACCTGGGCTCCCGGAATTCTGTTTATCTCAAGTATTTCTGGCTCCACTTACTCTGAAGAGCTTTCAGGACAAAGTTCACTCCAGTGCAAAACCTGGATTCCAAATAGTTTTCACCCAGTAGAACTGACTCAGAATCTTGACTTGGCTGGGCTCCCAGAAAGCAAATCTCTGCAACCCCCACGGGTTAGACAAGAAGAGAAAAATCTTAGCAAATCTCCAGGGATCCTCTCTATTTTTATCTGTCTTTCCAGCTTGAACAGCCAGCGTGAGCCTGTGTGCCAAGTGGCCCTGTGCTAGGTGCGGACACATCTCCGGACCTGTACGTTCGACACAGAAACGAGAGACCCCAGGAGAAGGGTTGGCTATGAAGAGGTATCTTGTGTGCAGTTGGCCGGTGCCTTACAGGGATAATCCCCCCAAGGTCACCAGCGAGTGTCCGAGCATTCAGTCAGTCACAGATGAGACGGAGATGCCGGTGCCAAGGGGCGCAGCTGGCGACTTGTGGCCCCAAAAGATCCAGCCATCGCTCATCCTGGCATGAGATACTCTGTGGTGATTCACTGGGTCCCTCAACCAGTGAGGCAGCCACGAACCAGCCAATCTGCCCTGTGGAACTAACGGGCCCCGGTCTCCCCTGGCCCTAACCTGGAGTGCAGAAAGGTGGGAGAGGGAGGGGGCAGAGGGAGGTCAGAAGAGCTGGGGACAGAGCTAAGCCCACCACTGCTCCCACACACAAGCCATCTGCCACAGGAGCTAGTCCGGCCACGGTACAAGGTGAGGTGCACAAGCTATCCTGAGTGCCCGTGAAGGGATCTGGAAAGACGGAAATGCATGAGCCAGACTGAGCAGATGCCGCCATCACAGCCTGTCGCGAGGGGGTGCACCCCGGCTGTGGCAGACCCAAAATAGGTTTCATTAGGAGCCTCTTTCTGAGGTTAACTGTGGTGGAGCTGGCTTTCTTCCACCTGCCTGCTAAGAGCTGAAATCACTGGGAGCTGAAATCACTTGAGACTGATGGGCGGAAGTCACAGCTAAGAGGTGGATGGGAGCGGACAATGATGGACAGCCAGCAGAGCAGTGATGTAGAGAGATGCCACGAGCGGCCAGTAGGGCGGTGGCAGAGAGGTACCACAGGTGGCCAGCAGGGCAGTGGCAGAGAGGTGCCATGGGCAGCCAGCAGGGCAGAGGTGGAGAGGTGCCACGAGCAGCCAGCAGAGTGGTGGCAGAGCGGTGCCACGAGTGGCCAGCAGGGCAGTGGCAGAGAGGTGCCATGGGCAGCCAGCAGGGCAGAGGTGGAGAGGTGCCACGAGCAGCCAGCAGAGTGGTGGCAGAGCGGTGCCACGAGTGGCCAGCAGGGCAGTGGCAGAGAGGTGTCACAGGCGGCCAGCAGGGCAGTGGTGGAAAGGTGCCATGAGCGGCCAGCAGGGCGGCAGCAGCAAGGTGCCACGGGCAGCCAGCAGGGCGGCGGCGGAGAGGTGCCACAAGTGGCCAGCAGGCCGGTGGTGGAGAGAGGCCACGAGTGGCCAGCAGGGTGGCAGTGGAGAGGTACCACGGGTGGCCAGCAGGGCCGTGGCAGAGAGGTGCCACGGGTGGCCAGCAGGGCAGTGGCAGAGAGGTGCCACAGGCAGCCAGCAGGGCAGTGGCAGAGAGGTGCCACGGGCGGCCAGCAGGGCAACAGTGGAGAGGTATACCAAGTGGCCAGCAGGCCGGTGGCGGAGAGCAGCGAGCAGGTGGGTTGCGAGTGAGCAACGGAGTGAGTAGGATGATTCCTTCCCTTCCTCCCACCCAGGACGGGAGGTGAACTCTGTTCTGCCCTGACCAAAGACAGCAACTGTGCGTGGGGTGCAGAGAAGGGATAGGCATGTGAAGGGGACTCTTGGTTTCTGGAAGAACCTGAGGGGAAAAGGACGCTGCCCAACCCACTTGGGTGGAACTGTTACCTGTGGATCATGTTGATGACCCTGTGCGCCGTGTGTTCCCAAATTAACTGTGAGTCACTTCCCTCCTGTTATTACAGGGTCTCTCCCACACTCAGACTCTGTGCATGTGAGGGGGGAGTGTTGCCTCTCAGAGGCACGTGGGGTCGGGTGTGAATTTCCTGGGTTGCAGGGTGGGGGCTCGAGCCAGTTCTATGTCAGATGGATGGAGAGGAGCCCTAGATACTGAACATGGGCCTGGCTGCTGCTGGCAGAAGGGTTACAACTGAGGGGTGCTCTGCTCCCACTAGGGCCATCTGAGCTCTGGAAGCACCAAGTGCCCCTGATGCTTTGCTGGGCAGCCACGCAGGAGCAAGGGGGCGTGGCCGCCCACCGTAGTTGATGTGGGGTGACCATGGACCCTTGCAGAGCCATCGCCCCAGCTGATGCTTGGAGCAGCGTCGGAGTGTGAGTCACAAGATTCCTCGGCTGCACCAACTGCAAGTCGAACAAATTCCCTTGTGGCAGCCCCCAGAGCTTCCCCCCTGCACAGGCTGCTCTCCACCCCAGCACCGCACAGGGCTTCGGGAAACTCTCAGCCTTGCTCCGCTCTCCCCGGCCCTCCCTCCAGCGGCTGGATGCCAGAGTCGCTGTCCGGGGCTTCCGATATGCTGACATTTGTTTTCATCCCCCAAAGTCAAACTGGAAAGTTCGGAACTGATTCCGAAACGTGGGATAATTTCCTTTTGGTGACACAAAAGACAGGACTATGCAGCACTTTAAAGACTAACAAGATGGTTTATTAGGTGATGAGCTTTCGTGGGCCAGACCCACTTCCTCAGATCAAATTGTGGAAGAAAATTGGCACAACCATATATAGCAAAGGGATACAATCAAAAAAAGTGAACACATATGACATTGACAAATCAGATTTTTAGAACAGAGGGGGGATGAGGGGGAGAGGTTAGTGTCTATGAGATAATGATATTAGGGGTGATAGTTGGGGAAGCTATCTTTGTAATGGGTAAGATAATTAGCATCTTTGTTAAGGCCCATTCGTAAAGTGTCAAATTTAAGCATGAATGACAGTTCAGAGGCTTCCTTTTGTAGTCTTGTGTTAAAGTCTCTTTGAAGCAGGATGCATGTAGTGAGGTCATTGAGACAATGCCCAGTCTGGTTGAAATGGCAAGAAACTGTTTTTTCTTTGTGAAACTGTCTGATGTCTGTTTTGTGTGCATTGATTCTTTGGTGAAGTGTCTGAGAAGTCTGTCCAATATACATAGCAGACGGACACTGTTGGCACATGATGGCATAAATTATATTTCTGGATGAGCAGGAATATGTGTTCTTGATCTTGTAACTGAAATGGTTAGGTCCAATGATGGTGTCAGCAGAGTAAATATGTGGACAAAGCTGGCAACGGGGTTTGTTGCAGGGAAAGTTCCAGGGTTGGCATTAGTGTGGTATGTCCTGTGGTTGTTGGTGAGAATCATCCTGAGGTTAGGTGGTTGTCTATAGGAGACTATGGGTCTGTCTCCCAGAGCCTCTCGGAGTGTAGTATCCTGTTCCAGTGTAGCTTGTAGTTTATTGATAATGTGTTCGACGAGTTTAAGTTGGGGGCTATAGGTGATGACAAGTGGTGTTCTATTGTTGGTTTTCTTGGGTCTGTCTTGAAGTAGCATACCACACTAATACCAACCCTGGAACTTTCCCTTGCAACAAACCCCGTTCAACAAACCCTCTTCCACTATTCATTTCTCTTATTCTTCGGCTCCTGCCAATGGCTTGTAGAGTGGAGCCAATCACCGGTGTTCTACAACCAGCTTAGTCGTCAATTAATGACAGCGGCATTTCAGGCTGAAGAGCAGGGTATGAGCTGGAGACACAAGGGGTCAGTTTTTCAAAGGGCCCAACGTGACTTAAGAACCTAAGAGCTGTTTTCAAGTGAGTGGAAGTTAGGTGCCTATATGGGACTCATTACAAATCAGTGGGACTCAGGTTCATAAGGGCCTGAAACATTTTTGGAAATGACTCTTGGGCTCCTAATCACATAGATACTTTTGAAAATTTGACCCAAAGATTTCACAGCCCCTTTAATAGTTCTCAAACAGCCCAACCCAAGCCCCTAAACCCTAATCCCTAACCCCAACCCTAACCTGAACCCTAAACCCTAACCTCTAAACCCTAACTCCTAACTCCTAAACTTAACCCTAACACCTAACCCCAACCCTAAACCTCTAAACCCTAACCCCTAACCTTAACCCGAAACCCTAACCCCAACCCTAACCCCTAACCTTAACCCTAACCTCTAAACCCTAACCCCTAACCCCAACCTTAACCCTAACCTCTAACCCCTAACCCCTAACCTTAACCCTAACCCCTAACTCCTAACCTTAACCCTAACCCCTAACCCCTAACTCCTAATCTTAACCCTAACCCTAACCCCAACCTTAACCCTAACCTCTAACCCCTAACCTTAACCCTAACCTCTAACCCCTAACCCCTAACTCCTAACCCCAACCTTAACCCTAACCTCTAACCCCAACCCTAACTCCTAACCCCAACCTTAACCCTAACCTCTAACCCCTAACCCCAACCTTAACCCTAACCCCTAACTCCTAACCCCAACCTTAACCCTAACCTCTAACCCCTAACCCCAACCTTAACCCTAACCTCTAACCCCTAACCCCAACCTTAACCCTAACCCCTAACTCCTAACCCCAACCTTAACCCTAACCTCTAACCCCTAACCCCTAACCCCAACCTTAACCCTAACCCCTAACTCCTAACCCCAACCTTAACCCTAACCCCTAACTCCTAACCCCAACCTTAACCCTAACTCCTAACCCCAACCTTAACCCTAACCTCTAACCCCAACCCCAACCTTAACCCTAACCTCTAACCCCTAACCCCAACCTTAACCCTAACCTCTAACCCCTAACCCCTAACCTTAACCCTAACCCCTAACTCCTAACCCCAACCTTAACCCTAACCTCTAACCCCTAACCCCAACCTTAACCCTAACCCCTAACTCCTAACCCCAACCTTAACCCTAACCTCTAACCCCTAACCCCTAACCCCAACCTTAACCCTAACCCCTAACTCCTAACCCCAACCTTAACCCTAACCCCTAACTCCTAACCCCAACCTTAACCCTAACCTCTAACCCCTAACCCCAACCTTAACCCTAACCCCTAACTCCTAACCCCAACCTTAACCCTAACCTCTAACCCCTAACCCCTAACTCCTAACCCCAACCTTAACCCTAACCCCTAACTCCTAACCCCAACCTTAACCCTAACCTCTAACCCCTAACCCCTAACTCCTAACCCCAACCTTAACCCTAACCCCTAACTCCTAACCCCAACCTTAACCCTAACCTCTAACCCCTAACCCCTAACTCCTAACCCCAACCTTAACCCTAACCCCTAACTCCTAACCCCAACCTTAACCCTAACCTCTAACCCCTAACCCCAACCTTAACCCTAACCCCTAACTCCTAACCCCAACCTTAACCCTAACCTCTAACCCCTAACCCCTAACCCCAACCTTAACCCTAACCCCTAACTCCTAACCCCAACCTTAACCCTAACCCCTAACTCCTAACCCCAACCTTAACCCTAACCTCTAACCCCTAACCCCAACCTTAACCCTAACCCCTAACTCCTAACCCCAACCTTAACCCTAACCTCTAACCCCTAACCCCTAACTCCTAACCCCAACCTTAACCCTAACCCCTAACTCCTAACCCCAACCTTAACCCTAACCTCTAACCCCTAACCCCTAACTCCTAACCCCAACCTTAACCCTAACCCCTAACTCCTAACCCCAACCTTAACCCTAACCTCTAACCCCTAACTCCTAACCCCTAACTGTTCCTGGGGATTCCCACAGATCTGGTCCCAGTTTGAAATGCTTTGCCAGGTATTTCCTGGGACGGTCCATCAGGCAGTGCGCGCTCACAGGCTGCCCTGACCGCTTCGCTTGGAGTCACAGTACCAGGGCCAGCCGATGGCACCCTGATTTCAGCAGCTCAGACTTTGCTCCCAGAGGGGAGCTATAGAGGCCAGGGGGGCACAAGTGGCCACCGATGCTGTTCGATGGGGAAAAGAGAACACGATCTGCCCCCCGTGCCAAGCTCTTTCGACTGGCCACGTCCATGCAGTGCTGGGGGGGGAGGGGGGAGAGCCGTGCGAGGCATTTCGGAGTCAGTCTGCGTGTCTGGTCCCTGGCCTAGTCCCCGGCCGAGGCCTGGGTGTGCTAGCAACACAAATCCGAAATGCCGCTAGGTGTCCCCCTAACACAGCGGCGGAGTCCTGGACTCCCAGCCAGCAGCTGTGCTGACTCAGCCCAGCTCCTTGGTGGCCCCTGGCTGCCTCTCAGGAGGCGGTAGGACAGTGATGGGCAAACCCCGCCTGTCACTGGAGTGAGCGTCCACACTGCCCAGCTGCAGCTGTGCCACCGCCGTGTTTCAGAGTCCCAGTGCTTCAGAGGGGCAGATCCCCGCACCCCTACAGCACACAGGCCCGCTGAGGGGTGCTGAGGGCTGCCTGGGGGCTGGCAGGGTGCACTTGGGGCGGGGCTGAGGGTGTGCCTGGCCCCGCCCCTTCTGCCCGAAGCCCCGCCCCTTCTGGGAGGATGGGGCTGGACCATGTCCCACCTTGTCCAGGGGCCTGCGGAGGCTGATGGCTCCCCTAGCACAGGCCCCTGCCCCACCCAGCACTGACCCCCAATTGAAACAAGCCCGACGTGCCCCCGCCTGTGGGAAGCTGGGCTGTGTCGTGCCATGGGCAGACACTGGGCACCGCCTGGGGGCAGGGACTGGGGAAAGGAGATACCCCGGGGTAGCCCTGGCCAGTGGCAGGGGAAGGCAAAACCCTCCAGGTCACGACTCGGGGGGCGGGGGGGGGAGAAATTCCGGCCCCACCCACAGACACCCCCAAGCCCGTGAGACAGAGACTGGCTGGGCCTTTGCCCAGTACTGGGGTTGCCATGGCGACAATGGGCAGAAGGGGCCACTGTGCCTGGACCGGGCCCCTCCCCCGCTCCACCCCATGCCCCCCCCAGGTTGGCCTCTTTCCCCCAAGGCCCCGCCTGACGCTCCCCCCCACAAGAGCTGTGGGTGAGGCCTTGCAGGGCAGAGGCTGGGTGGGGGGGGGCAGGGTTAATGCGGCCCGACCCCCCCAAGGACTGGAGCAGGTCTGTCCCTTGGAGAGAGAAAAGGGGGATACTGCAGGAAGAGGGATTCCCTATAGAAATGGCCTGCCTCTGCGCCACACAGCTCACAGGGGCCCACCTGAGACCTGTCCGTTACCCTAGTCCCGCCCCAGCTCGACAGGCTTGTTCAAGGTGGGGGCAGCTCTGTGGGGCCTGCTTGCCTCCATTCCCCACGCTCCTTACCTTGGCCTCAGATGCTGGGGGGAAGCAAGCCCCAGCGTCCAGCAGTTACGCCTGATTCCAGCTCTCCCACGAGAAATCCTGCCCCACCAAAGTCAATGGCAGAGCTGCTGGTAGCTGCCCGGGGAACGTGGCCTGGAGCCTCTCTCTGGGCCAGTGTCTGTGTGACTCTGGGCATGGCCCAAGCCCCTCCGGCAGGCTGGCAGGAATGCGGGCCGCTCCCAGCTGGCTCTGGGTGGAGCTGCCAATGCCAGAAGTGCAGCACCCTCTCCCGTGGGTCCCCGAGGGCCAGGGCACTCAGCCGCCCGGAACGTGTCACTGCCCAGAGCACCGGCTCCCAGTTCGGCAGCAGCGAGTGGCCCAGGAGCAGGCTGCACGTGACTCGGTGGCATCCCGACGGCTGGCTATGGGGAGCTTTTTGCACCGAGCTCCTGAGCCTGAGAGTAGTGGTGGCCAGAGAAACGTGACCGTTCCCACGCCCATGGGAGGCACAGGCCCGCGGACACGGAAACGCTCCATGAAACTGGGCTTCTTACAGAGGGATCTCATTGGGGGGAGCCTGGGGCCGGGAGTTCTAACAAGGCCACAACGTCCCATTTTGTCATTTTTGGGGACAAAACGTTCCAAACCAGATTGCATTTCCACTCGCTCATCAGCATGCGAGGTTTTCACGTAATACAAAATATATCAAAAAGTCAAAAGCAAAAGGAACCATTTCAATCAACCCGACCACATTTAGTTTTCCCTGGAGTTTTCCTCTGAAGAGCATTTTGAAATGTCTGGGTTTCACTCCCATCCGGAATGAAGCCAGATTTCAGTGGAGGAGGTCTAGGTTGGACATTAGGAAAAACTATTTCACTAGGAGGTGGTGAGGCACTGGGATGGGTCCCCTAGGGAGGGGGTGGAATCTCCATCCCTAGAGGTGTTTAAGTCTCGGCTTGACAAAGCCCTGGCTGGGTTGGTTTAGTTGGGATTGGTCCTGCCTTGGGCAGGGGGCTGGACTTGATGCCTCCTGAGGTCTCTTCCAGCCCTAGGATTCTATGATTCTATGATTTCAACATCTCCTGTGAAATGGGCCTTCCGTCCTACGTCTGTCTGAAGCCACGAGACTGACTAGAGGCTAGAAAATGCCCTCCCGTCAGGGACAGACTCACGGAGCTTAATCCAGCTTAACAAAGAGAAGGCTGCGGAGTGACTGGGTCACAGTACAGAAGTGGCTACACAGGGAAAATATCCATCCTGGGCTCTTCAATGTAGCAGAGCAAGGTGCAAAAAGAGCCAACGACGGCGCTGAAGCTTGGCAGAGTCGGTCTGGCTGCTGGGAACAATCTCCCCAGGGTCGCAGTGGGCTCTGCATGACAGAGCGTTTCAGATGGAGACCGAACGGGTCTCTAGGGAGCACCGTGGGGAACCCGAGGGCCGGGGTTGTGCACAAGGGCAGACAAGGTGTTCGCAGTGGGACCAGGCTGGCTCTTGTCCACTTGATGACGCTCCCCTGTAAACTTTGCACCAGATCAGCACGCGCAAGGCCGATCCAAGGACGTGTCTACACCCCACGTGGACAGAGCTACACAGCAGGGAATGTCCCAGAAGCTGGAGCGGCTGCAGCAGCGTCCAGGCAGGAGGCTGCGGAGCAGCAAGCTGGCAGGCTGTGGAGTTACACCCTGACAGCCGTGCTGCACCTTCCCCAGGAGCTGAGCCCCATGTGGGATGTGGATAATGCTACAGAGAGGCCACCAGTGATAAAGTGCACACAGAACCTGGCCAAAGACGGGGGATGTGGCCAGGCGGAGGCCTCAGACCCCAAACGGAAAGGTCCCCAGTAGTGCCTCACCGTGCAGCTGCCCCTTGCAACTATGCCCAGGAGCTGCCTTTCTGCGCTGGCCTGCAGGGACATGCCCCTCCTGGCCGAGGCAGCTCCATGGGATGGAACTGAGAGCGGCAGCTGCAGATTACCTGCCCAGCACTGGGGCTCTCTCCAGTTCAACCCCGCAGGGCCTCAACTCACCGAGCCCCCTCCCTTCTGCTGCCCAGGACAGGCCGGGGCAAGGCCCAGTGCCCGGGTGCCTCTCCTGCCAGGACCCTGTCATGGGCGGGCAGCCTGGGGCTGACCCACTGAAGCTCAGCTCTCTGAGGGGAATGGGGCAATGGCCGGTTGAAGAGCAGCAGGGGCTGCCCCGGGCGGGGGGAGCTAGGAGTGAGGGGAGAGGACCAGGCGGAGCGCTCCAAGCAGGGAGGCCTGGGCAGATCCGGACTAAGCAGGGAAGACCCAGAGGAGAACTGAAGGGGCTGGGTGGGAAGTGGCTCAGAGAAAACTGCCTAGAAGGCGGAGGTGCAGCCCTGGCTGGGTAGTGCAGGGCCCTGGGCTGGGAGTCAGGGCACGGCGTGGGACCAGGGTCTCATGCCTGCCTCAGGGGCAAGCAAGGCCAGCCAGGGTCCATCGGTGGTGCCCAGGCCAGACCGAGGGGAGAAGGATTCATTGTTTGTGTTAGGTTTAGTTTGGATGGTGCCCCGGCTGGCGGGCTGACTCTGGCAGGAGCGATCCCCACAAGCGGGAGCCTCGCCGGGAGTGACCCCTTATGTGGGACTGAGTAAGACAATCCCAAAGCTTCAGCCCCAGCTGGGCTGGATCGAACACAGTGCTAGAAAATATCCCTGGGAACGGGCCCATTCACTGGCCTTCAGGTACCTCTCAGCTGCTCCCACCTATGGGTGTGCCCATTTGGCTACTCAAACAGCTGCCCGTGAAAAACCGCAGGTTTGGCAACACTGAAACCGTTTGTGAATTCACGTCACTTTCGCCAGGTAGGTCTGGTCGAAAAACCCTTAGAACAAAAAAATGTGAAAAAATTCAAAATGTTTGGTCTTGAGATTTTCCACAAGTTTTCATTTTGGGCTTTTTATTTTAAAATGTCACTTAATCTAATTGCTTAGGCCAAGCAGCAATGGGCTTAAACTGCAGCAAGGGAGGTTTAGGTTGGACAGCAGGAAAAACTTCCTACCTGTCAGGGGGTTAAACACTGGAATAAATTGCCTAGGGAGGTTGTGGAATCTCCATCTCTGGACATATTTAAGAGCAGCTTAGACACACACCGGTCAGGGACAGACGGTGCCTGGTCCTGCCGTGAGGGCAGGGGACTGGACTTGATCTCTCGAGGTCCCTCCCAGTTCTAGTGTTCTGTGATTCTATGAGTCTATCATGTATGAGCAAAACTTCTCTCAGCCGCAGCACAGCCCCCGCAAGCCCCCTCTGAGCCCTGGGCTACACCTGAAAACAAGATGGAGGGCTATGAAAAATATCCCGCCTGGTGCAGCGTGTGCTTAGGGCAGTGTTGCCCAATTGGATTTGGCCACAGAACCCTTTTAAACTCAAAAGAATTTTGCGGCCGCCCCCAATAACAGTCTCATATATGGACATCAGCACTGAGTAGTGACATCATCGCCCCACCCCGGCTAAGCCGGCGTTCCACAGGGACGCGTATCGCAGCAAACACCAATGAAAACTGTTTTCAATACAATTCATAAACCGTTATTGTAACGGAATTTACTCGCGGAACCCCGGGGTTCCACGGAACGCCCTTTGGGAAACCCCAGCTTCAGTGTAGATGGGGCAGCTAAGGGGGCAGAAGGATTCTTCTGTCAACCTAGCTCCTGCCTCTCAGGGGTCCTGCCACCCCGTCCTGTCAATGCAGGAAGCAGCTGTCCTGCGGCAGGGCAGCTCCGTGGCAGGGCCTCTGAAGCGTAGCCACACCCTGACCTTCCAAACGGCATGCGTTTTAGCAGCTCACTCTCCAGATGTAGGCCAGCCCCTCCAAAGCACTGGTCAGCCCCGGAGCTTGTCTCCCTGCACCGATTTGGTGGTCCAAAGTCGGTGGTCTGCGCCAGGAAACAGTCTTGTTATGACGTTACACAATGGTACAATTTCCCTTGGCTTGTGTATTAGACTCATTTTCACGCAGGCTCAAACCTGGAAGGGTTTTTTTTCTTGCTTGTCTCTCCATTGCAATGTTGCTGTAGTCCAGGCTCCCGCTCGGTGCCAGCCACAGCCCTCAGAAACCGTGGGTGTTTTAGCTCCAAGATGCAGTGTCTGACTATGTTAAACTCCTGAGGCTTCGTCTCAGGCCCTCGTCCCCCAGCCTTGGGAGCCCTGCTGCAGTTGATCCTTTCTAAGGTATTAACAGTAGATCCAATTTTAGTGCCGTCAGCAGATTTCACCACCTTCCCCCAAGTCATTTATAATCGAATTGGAAAGTTACAGCCCTGGCATGGACTCTGTGACGCCCGCTGGCATCTGCTGAGAGAAACAGCAACCTGATGTCCTTTCAGCCAGGTAGCTTTCGGGTTTATATCCCCGGCCTCCACAGCAGCAGGGCTTGTCTGTCTCTTAAACTGCAGTGCTGACAGGGTGCCGTGACATCTCACAGGGAAAGCACGTTTAACACTGGGCGCTTTCAGGCAAGGAGAGAGGTCTGGCCCAATCCCATGGCTGGAGGGTGCAGTTCGACAGACTCAGACTGGCGAGAAGGTGTGTGTTTTTAACAGCGCCGCTCTAGACCAAGGGGTGTGTGGACTCCCCCTCACTGCCAATATTTAGCATGAGACAGGAGGTTTTTCTAAAAGACCCGCTCTAGTTCACACAGAGAAGTTCTCCGGCTGTGTGTACAGGTCAGACCATGTGCTTGCCGTGATCCCTTCTGTGTACCCCCCAGCTCCTTAGCAACTCCCACGGGGCTCCAGAGATCCCAGAGTCTGGCCTGGGGGATGGGGGTTCCTGGGTTTGTATGAGCCAGGAGCTCATGCCGGGGAAAGATGCGATGTCTGTGAGGGTGAAAGCATCGAGACGTTCGGGAAGAATTACCCAGCATGTGGGAGGGCCCAGGAGGGGGTGAGGATGAGGACTAACGGAGGAATGACAGATGGGAACATGTGAATCATCACCAAGGTCCCCTCTAATTTTTTCCATCCCGGGGCAGAATAAATGTTGTCCTGTGCACTGAGGCACATGCGGATGTGCACCACCAGCAGAAACACCTGCTGCTGGCTGTGGGCGCTCTGCCGATCACCTGAATCTTTCCTGGGCAGCCGCCTGAGGGCTCAGTTTACAGGGAACACCAATCATCCCCAAAGTGCCAGTGCAGCTCCAGAATACGGTTCAATTGTATTGCTAAGTCCCTATGCTGCTTCCATCCCTGTGGCCACACTAGAACATAAGAAGGGCTAGACGGGGTCAGACCAAAGGTCCATCTAGCCCAGTGTCCTGTCTGCCAATAGTGGCCAATGCCCCAGAGGGAGGGATCCCAACAGGGAATCCTCACGTGATCCCTCCATTGTCACCCACCTCCGGAGAAACAGAGGCCAGGGACACCATTCCTACCCATCCTGGCCAATAGCCATTGATGGACCCAACCTCCATGAATCTATCTAGCTCCCCTTTGAACACTGTTAAAATTCTAGTCTTCACCACATCCTCTGGCAAGGAGTTCCACAGCTTGACTGTGCCCTGAGTGAAGAAAAACTTCCTTTGGTTTGTTTTAAACCTGCTGCCTATTCATTTCATTTGGTGACCCCTAGTTCTAATAGTGTGGGAATAAGTAAATCACTTTTCTTTATTCACTTTTTCCACACCAGTCATGATTTTATAGACCTCTATCACATTGCCCTTAGTCTCCTCTTTTCTAAGCTGAAAAGTCCCAGTCTTTCTAATCTCTCTTCATATGCAGGGCTTGACGAACTGCGGTGAAAGCCGCTTGCCAGCCCCGCACTACGCATGCCCAAGAGCCGCATTGCGCATGCGCGCGCCGCCGGTAAACGGAACACCGGGCTGAAATTTACTGCCACAGGCGAGTAGATTCAATAGCTTGTTGAGCCCTGTTCATATGGGACCCGTTCCAAACCCCTCATCGTTTTTGTTGCCCTTTTCTGAACCCTTCCCAATGCCAATAGCTCTGTTCTGAGATGAGGTGACCACTGGAGCCGTGGCTTTCCCAGCACGGAGCCTGGGGAGTGAGCGGATGCAGAAGGAATGATTTGTTCTGGCCGAAGAGAGAGGCAGACAGGGAGCTGGCGTCTCCGGAGGGTTTTACTTCGGGGTTTGAAGCCCTGCAGAGACACATTCTCTCTGCCTCACCCCCGCCCCAGGCAGCAGAGCGGGAGAAGCCAGGTGTTGCCATCACGCCCCATGTTCCGTGGGCCAGGAGTGGCCCCCCCGGGCAGCACAGTACAAGCCGAGCAGAACTGACCCCTTCTTAGCACGGGCCCGGCTCCAGGCACTACTGGGACCCGGGCACTGGCTTGTGTAGGTGCAGTTAGAGCAGGATAATGGTGCTTCTGTCGCACTAGCTGAGGCCACTCGGGTTTGCTGCCGTCACCGCACTGGGCAGAGAAGAGCAGCGAGAGGACCTGTGGCAGACGGACAGACTGACTTGAGCACCAGCTCTTGGGGGCAAACGCCACAGGTGGAAGCTCTTCACGTGTCTGGCCACGAAAGCTTGGGCTGAATCGATGTGTTAGTCTCTAGGGGCCACCGGGCCCCTCGCTGCTTGTGCAGACACAGACTAACACGGCTCCCGCTCGGAGACGACGCTGGTTCGGAGTGTGAAACCGCCTCCCCCCCCCTTTCGAGCCACCGGGCACCTAAACGGGGCTTTTGCAGCAGAACGTACTGGGGGACCCGCTCTAAGAATATCGGCCAAAGAGCTGGACTGGGGCCTTGCTGGCAGCCCCCAGCCCGGTCCCCCAGCGCCCATAAGCTGCCTGGGCCGAGCATGTCTGCGCCAGTGTCACTGCATCTACACGTGTGGGGCAGGGGCTGCTCCGTCTGGCCTGGTGTCGTCCCAGCAGCAACACGGGAGCGTAGCCAAGGCCACACTCCCACACAGCGAGTGACTGACAGGGAGTTTCAGCCAAAAGGCGACTTGCCAGCAGGCCCACCGAGGGGGGCCCTTGAAATCGCTGCCGGAGCACCGGGCTGCGTGTGGCTCGGAGGGCTGGCGCGGTGTGGTCCGGGCGGTGCGAAGGGCTTGCCTAGCCCCAGCCCCGCCCCTTCTGCCCCAGCCCCGCACCTTCCAGGAGCACAGAGCTGCCCCCACACCTTGTCCAGGTGCCCGGGAGCTACTGTCGAGGGGAAAACCTCCTGGCCAAATGCTCCTCTTCCCCCTGCTTATCTGAGTGGAGGGGCCCGGTCGGGCCAGTGAGGAGGGGGCTGGTTTGCAGCCTGCAGCAAGATTCCTCCCTCCCCACTTCCCATGGCTGCCAGTCAATGTCCAAAACACAGGAAGAGTAAAATATTGTCTGGGGCAACTGCAACTGTGCAGCGACCCCGAGGTACTGAACCCCCAGGCAGCGACCCCCATGTACTGAACCCCAGTTACTGAACCCCCAAGCAGTGACCCCCATGTACTGAACCCTCATGTACTGAACCCCCAAGCAGTGACCCCCCATGTACTGAACCCTCATGTACTGAACCCCAGTTACTGAACCCCAAGCAGTGACCCCCATGTACTGAACCCCAGTTACTGAACCCCCAAGCAGTGACCCCCATGTACTGAACCCTCATGTACTGAACCCCAGTTACTGAACCCCAAGCAGTGACCCCCATGTACTGAACCCCAGTTACTGAACCCCCAAGCAGTGACCCCCCATGTACTGAACCCTCATGTACTGAACACAAGTGACTGAACCCCAAGCAGTGACCCCCATGTACTGAACCCTCATGTACTGAACCCCAGTTACTGAACCCCAAGCAGTGACCCCCATGTACTGAACCCCTATGTACTGAACCCCAGTTACTGAACCCCAAGCAGTGACCCCCCCCATGTACTGAACCCTCATCTACTGAACCCCAGTTACTGAACCCCAAGCAGTGACCCCCATGTACTGAACCCCTATGTACTGAACCCCAGTTACTGAACCCCAAGCAGTGACCCCCATGTACTGAACCCTCATGTACTGAACCCCAGTTACTGAACCCCCAAGCAGTGACCCCCCATGTACTGAACCCTCATGTACTGAACCCCAGTTACTGAACCCCAAGCAGTGACCCCCCATGTACTGAACCCTCATGTACTGAACCCCAGTTACTGAACCCCCAAGCAGTGACCCCCCCATGTACTGAACCCTCATGTACTGAGCCCCAGTTACTGACCCCCCAGGCAGCGACCCCCATGTACTGAACCCCAGTTACTGAACCCCCAAGCAGTGACCCCCCATGTACTGAACCCTCATGTACTGAACACAAGTGACTGAACCCCAAGCAGTGACCCCCATGTACTGAACCCTCATGTACTGAACCCCAGTTACTGAACCCCCAAGCAGTGACCCCCCCATGTACTGAACCCTCATGTACTGAACCCCAGTTACTGAACCCCCAGGCAGCGACCCCCCCATGTACTGAACCCTCATGTACTGAACCCCAGTTACTGAACCCCCAAGCAGTGACCCCCCCATGTACTGAACCCCTATGTACTGAACCCCAGTTACTGAACCCCAAGCAGTGACCCCCATGTACTGAACCCCAGTTACTGAACCCCAAGCAGTGACCCCCATGTACTGAACCCCCATGTACTGAACCCCAAGCAGTGACCCCCATGTACTGAACCCCCATGTACTGATCCCCAGGCAGCGACCCCCCATGTACTAAACCCCATGTACTGAACCCCAGGCAGCGACCCCCCCATGTACTAAACCCCATGTACTGAACCCCAGGCAGCGACCCCCATGTACTGAACCCCATGTACCGAACCACAGGCAGCGACCCGCATGTACTGAACCCCATGTATTGATCCCCAGGTAGCGACCCCCATGTACTGAACCCCAGTTACTGAACCCCCAAGCAGTGACCCCCATGTACTGAACCCCAGTTACAGAACCCCCAAGCAGTGACCCCCATGTACTGAACCCCAGTTACTGAACCCCCAAGCAGTGACCCCCATGTACTGAACCCTCATGTACTGAACCCCAGTTACTGAACCCCCAAGCAGTGACCCCCCATGTACTGAACCCTCATGTACTGAACCCCAGTTACTGAACCCCAAGCAGTGACCCCCATGTACTGAACCCCAGTTACTGAACCCCCAAGCAGTGACCCCCCCCATGTACTGAACCCTCATGTACTGAACCCCAGTTACTGAACCCCCAGGCAGCGACCCCCCCATGTACTGAACCCTCATGTACTGAACCCCAGTTACTGAACCCCCAAGCAGTGACCCCCCATGTACTGAACCCTCATTTACTGAACCCCAGTTACTGAACCCCAAGCAGTGACCCCCATGTACTGAACCCTCATGTACTGAACCCCAGTTACTGAACCCCAAGCAGTGACCCCCATGTACTGAACCCTCATGTACTGAACCCCAGTTACTGAACCCCCAAGCAGTGACCCCCCATGTACTGAACCCTCATGTACTGAACCCCAGTTACTGAACCCCAAGCAGTGACCCCCATGTACTGAACCCTCATGTACTGAACCCCAGTTACTGAACCCCCAAGCAGTGACCCCCCATGTACTGAACCCTCATGTACTGAACCCCAGTTACTGAACCCCCAGGCAGCGACCCCCATGTACTGAACCCCAGTTACTGAACCCCCAAGCAGTGACCCCCCATGTACTGAACCCTCATGTACTGAACACAAGTGACTGAACCCCAAGCAGTGACCCCCATGTACTGAACCCTCATGTACTGAACCCCAGTTACTGAACCCCCAAGCAGTGACCCCCCCATGTACTGAACCCTCATGTACTGAACCCCAGTTACTGAACCCCCAGGCAGCGACCCCCCCCATGTACTGAACCCTCATGTACTGAACCCCAGTTACTGAACCCCCAAGCAGTGACCCCCCCATGTACTGAACCCTCATGTACTGAACCCCAGTTACTGAACCCCAAGCAGTGACCCCCATGTACTGAACCCCTATGTACTGAACCCCAGTTACTGAACCCCAAGCAGTGACCCCCATGTACTGAACCCCAGTTACTGAACCCCAAGCAGTGGCCCCCATGTACTGAACCCCCATGTACTGAACCCCAAGCAGTGACCCCCATGTACTGAACCCCCATGTACTGAACCCCAAGCAGTGACCCCCATGTACTGAACCCCCATGTACTGATCCCCAGGCAGCGACCCCCCATGTACTAAACCCCATGTACTGAACCCCAGGCAGCGACCCCCCCATGTACTAAACCCCATGTACTGAACCCCAGGCAGCGACCCCCATGTACTGAACCCCATGTACTGAACCCCAGGCAGCAAACCCCCATGTACTGAACCCCATGTACCGAACCACAGGCAGCGACCCGCATGTACTGAACCCCAGTTACTGAACCCCCAAGCAGTGACCCCCATGTACTGAACCCCAGTTACTGAACCCCCAAGCAGTGACCCCCATGTACTGAACCCCCATGTACTGAACCCCAAGCAGTGACCCCCATGTACTGAACCCCAGTTACTGAACCCCAAGCAGTGACCCCCATGTACTGAACCCCCATGTACTGAACCCCAAGCAGTGACCCCCATGTACTGAACCCCCATGTACTGATCCCCAGGCAGCGACCCCCCATGTACTAAACCCCATGTACTGAACCCCAGGCAGCGACCCCCCCATGTACTAAACCCCATGTACTGAACCCCAGGCAGCGACCCCCATGTACTGAACCCCATGTACTGAACCCCAGGCAGCAAACCCCCATGTACTGAACCCCATGTACCGAACCACAGGCAGCGACCCGCATGTACTGAACCCCATGTATTGATCCCCAGGTAGCGACCCCCATGTACTGAACCCCAGTTACTGAACCCCCAAGCAGTGACCCCCATGTACTGAACCCCAGTTACTGAACCCCCAAGCAGTGACCCCCATGTACTGAACCCCATGTACTGAACCACAGGCAGCGACCCCCCCCATGCAGCAACCCCCGTCCCCCTGCTCCTTGTCTGCAGCCCGGACAAACCGACCCCAGTGAGAGGCAGCTTTGGGCACCTCACCTGCCTGCAGTTCCCATCGGGCCTGTGGCTGGCCCCAGAGCAATGCGAATCCCGCCCAGGCGGGAGAGCTGCCGGCAGGCCCTGGCCCAGCCTGCGTGCCTACCTTGGGGCCTTCCGTGTCCGACTGGGTGCTCGTTTCTTCGTCGTACAGGTCGGACTCCTCGGAGGCAATGGGCACTTGTACAGTCAGGTGGGGGTTGTGGATGAAATTCATGTGGTCCAGCTCGTCCCCGAAGCGCGGCACTTTCCCGGCGACGCCGTCCCTGCTTTCCGCCTGGGGCTCCTGGCCCGAGCCCGCATGGTTGAGCACAAAGTTGTCTTTCTTACTGTCCTCTTGCTCCTCTGCCGGCTCCTGCTTCTCCTTCCACGGCAGGTGCAGCAGCGTGAGCGCCGTTCTCTTGACGAAGTCGATTGCCCGGGTGATCCTGCCTATCGCGATCTGCAGATTGTTCATCTCGCCGTCGTCGTCGGAGGCCGCGAGGCTGTCGGCGCTGAAGGAGCTCAGCAGCAAGGCCAGGAACAAGTTCAGGACCTGGCGGGGACAAAGCAAACCCGGGGCAGCTGTCAGAGGCCAGCAGGGAGCTCGGGCCTAGGTCCAGGCAGGGTTTCCATGTCTCGCAGGGACACCGCCCCTCCCCTTTGTGACTGCGGCCTCTCCCCTCCCCTCCACGGTCTCGACAGCAGCTGCTGAGTCGCAGGAGGGGAGCGCGGCTCGGAGGCACCGCCCAGGCGTGAGCTGCAGCAACGGGCCCTTCCTGGCTGCAGGCTCAGGGCTCCTTGTGTCGGGATGCCCTGGAGTCCCTCCCGGCCAGTGGGGCCCATTGCGGGGGAGCTCGTGTGTCCTGGGGGCGGGCTGTGGGGCGGGGGTGCGCAATTTCCCCTGCGCCAGGCAGTGTCTCTGGTGCAGCCCAGCACAGTGTCCCTACGCACCCTGGGCCCTGCTGCCTGCCCCGGGGCTCCGTCCCACTATTTTCTCACCCCCCCCATCTCCTCTGCCCCATGCCTGGACTGGGCCCTGCGCTGGCCTCCAGGCTGGGCGCTCTGCTTCCCACGTGCCCCTGGACAGGCTGCCCAGCCGTCGCCTTCCCTCCTCTCTGGCTGGAGGCCCCCTGCTGCCTCCTGCTTGGCTCCATCGGCCTTTCTGGCCCCACGGCGCCTCTCGGCCGTGGAGAGAGGGGAGGAGGGAGATGAGGTGGGCAAGGCAAGGCCTTTTCTCGGACCAGCGTCGGTGGGGGAAGGAGCCAAGCTCCGAGCTGCCCAGAGGTCTTCCTCGGGGCTGACACCCGCAGAAGCGGGTGCAATGAAAGACTTTTCAGCGCACACCCTGGGCCTACAGAGCTTGCACCGCCCCCAGACCGTGAGCCTTGGGACGAGATGGTGAGCGCTGGCGATGCTGCCTGCCCCAGGGCCGCCCGGGGGCGAGGTTCCCAGATGGGTGAGTGCCGCAGGAGCCTCCTGGTGC
Organism: Pelochelys cantorii; assembly: GCA_032595735.1. NCBI lineage: Eukaryota > Metazoa > Chordata > Testudines > Trionychidae > Pelochelys > Pelochelys cantorii. The sequence goes on along the minus strand of CM064354.1, from coordinate 17,264,217 downwards.
AAAGAGGCTTTTCCTTGCATCAGCGGCGGAACATCCATGATGCATTGGTGGCATTATGGAGCCGCACTGTTGTCCTGGGACACGCGCCCTGACTTCCTGCTATCTGCCCTCATGGCTCCACCCCCTCGGCCCCACACTAATCTACTAGCGCCTGCTTCCCTCCGCACTGCGCAGTGGTGACGAGCGGGGGCCCCTGCGTAGCCCCTGCCTTGGCCCCTGTGACGTAGTGGGGGTACCTTGCTGGTTGCTATGCTGGGCGGTGGGCTGTGGGTGACCCCCACTGGCTGCTGTCTGCAGCACGGCCCAGCAGGGCAGGGGATGAGTCATTATGCAAGGGGGGCTCTGAACGTGTCCAACGAGTTATCCCCCAGGGAGCGGAACAACGGGAAGGAGGGGAGTGGAGCCCTGGCTGGGGGCAGGGCTGGAAGGAAGAGTTAGTTTCTGTTTGGAATCATGGAGGAAGCAGCCTGAGGAAGGGGCTGGGATTTAGGGGCCCAGTCTCCCCCATCCCAAGAGGGGCTGAGGCATCCTAGGCCTGGCCCTGTAACCAGATGACATCTGTGCTGTGCTGTATCCTGGAGAAGCAATAAACTCCCTCTATTCTACTGGCTGGTGGAGTCTGTTCGTGCCACTACGGGGGTGCAGGAGTCGGGGGACTCCGACACATCGTCACAGTGGTGTCAGAAGTGGGATGCACTGCACCCCATGGATGGAGCTTCCAGCGGCGAGTGACAAGGCGCAATAGAAGTAAGAGCCGTGGAGCCAGGCGTGCTGGAGACAGAGCGAAGCGGTTCCTGGGAATCGTGGGGCGCTGCAGCACTAGACCGGTGAGTCCGAACCGAGGGGACCAGCGGGGAGATGGCCTACGCCTGACTCTTGAAGGCAGAGCTGGTGAAGCTGTGCAGAGAGAGGGGCTTGCCTGTGCGGAACGCAACCAAGGCCCAGCTGATTGCCCGGCTGGAGGAGAATGACCAGTCACGGGGCCCGAATCTTGTCCCCATGGGGAGCAGCCAGACCCCCCTGGGAGCGTGTCAGGCTCTGAGAGGGGGTGGAGCACTGGAGCCCGCCGGAGAGACCGGACTGCCTCCCAGGGAAACCCTGCAAGCCGTAGTCCATCTAGGGCAGGGGCCAGCCCAGCGGAGCTGCGGCGGCTGGAGATCCAGCTGCAGATGAAGGAATTGGAAGTCCAGGACCGTAGAGAGCAGCGACAGCATGAGCTGGCCATGGCAGAGTGGAGACGCGGCGGGGCCCCGGCTGCGCTGAGTGCGGATGGGCCCCAAGGGCCCTGGGCTGCCAGACGCTTGGAGAAGCTCGTGGTGGCCCAATTGAAGGACGTGGGTGACATAGACGGGATCCTCAGCTCCTTTGAGAGGGCCTGTGGACTGCAATGGGTCCCCCCCAGCCGACTGGCTACAGGAGCTCATCCCCGCACTGAACCAGGAGGCTGCCGGGGTGCTCAATCAGCTGGAGGACCTACAGCCAGGGGATTATAACCGAGTCAAGGAGGCCCTGCTGCACAAGTTCGGGCTGACCCCCGAGATGTACAGGAAGGAGTTCCGGGGGGTGCAGAAGGGGCCAGGGGAGACCTATGTGGATCTGGCCTCCCGCCTGGTGCAATACTGCCGCAAGTGGGTGTGTGGAGTCGGAGCCCAGACCGCAGAGGACCTGCTCAAGCTGGTCATGATGGAGCAGTTCTATGAAGCCTGCACACCCAGCCTGAGGCTGTGGCTCAAGGACCGAAGTCCAGAGAACCCCCAGGAAGCTGGGAGACTGGTGGATGAGTTCACGGAGAGCCGGTCCGGGTGTGAATGGGAGTCCCGGAGAGAGAGGGAATCGCACAGAGACCGGATCTTGTCTGAGTGATGGAGAGAGTCACCTACGAGGCGAGCCCAAGAGACAAGTCATCTGCGCCCCAGAGAACCAGCCAGGGCCTGGACAGAGACAGCCCAAAGGGGCCCGCAGGACCTAACTTGCCATTGCTGTGGGCAAAAAGGCCACAAGAGGACTCAGTGCACCAGGCACCAAGACCTGGGATTTCCCAGAGTTAACTGGCTGGAGCTGGAGGAAGGGCAGGCTGCCCCAGAGGCAGGGGCCAGCAGGCAAACCCCAGCTCAGAGTGGGCGGGGGAGGATGCTCAGTGCACCTCCCCTGGGAGGTCTGACCCTCGGGAGGCGGATTTCTCCGTGTACCGGGTGGGAGCAGGGCGGCCCCTGCGGAGCGAGTGCCTCCTACCCCTGGAGGTGGATGGTAGGAAGGTGACAGGTTTCTGGGACACGGGGGCGGAGGTGACGCTGGCCCGATCCGACATAGTGGCCCCAGACCGGGTTCTACCCCACACTCAGCTGACCCTGAAGGGCATAGACGGGTCCCTGTTTAAGGTGCCTGTAGCCAGGGTGCATCTGAAATGGGGGGCCAAGGAAGGTCTCAAGGAAGTGGGGGTGCACCCGCATTTGCCCACGGAAGTGCTGATGGGGAATGACCTAGAGGAGTGGCCCCATGAATCCCAGCCGGCTCTGGTCACCGCCCGTAGTCAGAGCCAGCGAGGGGCTGGCAACCTGGATCCAGGGAAGGACTCCCAGCAGGGTCCTCAGGGTCCCATCCCAGTGGACACGGGGTCCAGCCAGGCTGGGACTCCGGACCTAGGCAAAGGTGGGGAACAGGTCCCGATCCCCCCCCAGCGGCTGAATTCCAGGCTGCGGGGCAGGCAGACCCCTCCTTGCGGAGGCTGAGGGACCAGGCTGGCCTCCGTGCAGCTCGGCCCCTGGGGGGAGGAGGCCAGGAGAGATTCCTGTGGGAGCGGGGATTCCTGTTCCGGGAATGGCTTCCCCCCAGGAAGGGGAGGGCATGGGGGGGGGGGTCCAGCGGCAGCTGGTCGTCCCCCAAAGGTATCGCCTCAAGCTGCTGTATCTGGCCCACGACGTCCCCTTTGCGGGGCACCGGGGGATCCAGCGCACCCGGCTCAGGCTGCTCCAACACTTCCACTGGCCGGGGATATTTGCAGCCGTGCAGCGGTACTGCCGGGCCTGCGACTCCTGCCAGAGGGTGGGGAGGCCCAAGATGGGAGGAAAGCTGCTCGGGGGCCCCTACCCCGTATAGAGGACCCCCGGGGCTTGCTGAGAGCGTTATGGGAGGGGAAGACCTCCCTGGATGAAGCGTCGGGGGTGGAAGACGTCCTGGCTTTCCGGGAAAAGCTCGCTGGGCTCATGGGCCCAGCCAGAGAGACCCGGGCCAGAGATCAAGGGCAGTGGAAGGGCTGGTACAGCCACCGAATATGGGCCCATGCCAGCCCCCCCGGAGCTGTGCAGCAACGAGACAGGGGAGAGCTGGCCCCTGCAGGGCATCGCCGCAGCCAACCCGAGCCAAGGGGTGTGCCAATGTCACTGCGGCGGCTTTCCCGGGCAGAGGACCCAAACTTCCCTAGGTCACGAGCGGAGCGACCCTGCTCAGTTCGCTCTCGGAGGGGGGAGTACTGTGACGTAGTGGGGGGTACCTTGCTGGTTGCTATGCTGGGCAGTGGGCTGTGTCTGCAGCACGGCCCAGCAGGGCAGGGGATGAGTCATTATGCAAGGGGGCTTCAAACCTGTCCAACGAGTTATCCCCCAGGGAGCAGAACAACGGGAAGGAGGGGAGTGGAGCCCTGGCTGGGGGCAGGGCTGGAAGGAAGAGTTAGTTAAGTTTCTGTCTGGAATCATGGAGGAAGCAGCCTGAGCAAAGGGGGGCTGGGATTTAGGGGCCCAGCATCCCCCATCTCAAGGGGGGCTGAGGCATCCTAGGCCCAGTTCCTGTAACCAGATGACATCTGTGCTGTGCTGTATCCTGGAGAAGCAATAAACTCCCTCTATTCTACTGGCTGGTGGAGTCTGTTCGTGCCACTACGGGGGTGCAGGAGTCGGGGGACTCCGACACGTCGTCACAGCCCCATACTGCACTGGCTGCAGTGCAGACCCCCCCGGGCTGAGCCCTCCCCCTGAGCAAGGCCAGCCCCCCAGGCAATGGGAGCCGAGAGGCTTTACCGGGCATGGCAGCATCCCCCGAACCGCGAAATGCATTGCTTGAAAAGCTGAGCGCTCCGGGCCAACCCCACAGCTGTTGATGTTTGTGCCTTCCCGTGCCAGGAGCACATTTGAGACGGGAATTAGCTGCTATTCAAGGTCACTGCTGTTTTCACATGGCCCATGCCATATGACTTAAACAGAGTCTTTAAATAAATCCCCGGGAGCACACCAGTGTAATACTCACGTTAAGCACCAATTACAGCTACTCATTTCTGTGGCCATTGTCTCCGGAGCGCTTGGCAGGAGCTAGCTCCCAAACGCCCTGTGTGACAGCCCCCTTCCCCTACAAACGCCACAGGAAATGCCCAAAGTGCCATTGGCAGTAAAGGGCGCCCGGCCGCGGCATTGTCCGGGGGAGGGCGCCGTAAATAACGTCGCACTGCAGCAGGAGGCCTTCCCCCTGTCTATCCTCCGGGAACCTGAAACCCGGGAGGGCTCTGCTTTCCCTAAGCTGAGAGGAGGCCAAGCCGCTGGTCCCAGGAGGGGGCATAGGCGTGGGCACAGCGGGCCCGCTTACCTGGGGCCCTGCAGCAGTGCCTGCCATGGCTTCGTCGGCGTTGGGCTCTGGGGGTCTGACGGGCAGAGCCCAACACACTGAAGCTTGGCTCCCCTGGGAAATGGGGCTGGCTGCCTCCGCCCCACGGAGTGGAAAGTCATAGGCTCAGTGGGCTGGGGGAATTGTAGCATCCGGACCCTGCCCAGGGCAGATCAGCGGTGGGTGAGAGCCAGTGACGCCCATCACAGGAGGGGCGGGAACCCGGGAACAGAGCCACACTCACACACCTCGACAGGGCCACATAGTATCATAGAGCTGGAAGAGACCTCAGGAGGTCATCAAGTCCAGCCCCCTGCTCTAGGCAGGACCAACCCCAACTAAACCAACCCAGCCAGGGCTTTGTCAAGCCAAGACTTAACCTCTGGGGATGGAGATTCCACCACTTCCCTAGGGAACCCATCCCAGTGCTTCCCCACCCTCCTAGGGAAATAGCTTTTCCTAATATCGAACCTAGACCTCTCCCACCCCAACTTGAGACCATTGCTCCTTGTTCTGCCATCTGTCACTACTGAGAACAGCCTCCCTCCAGCCTCTTTGGAACCTCCCTTCAGGAAGTTGAAGGCTGCTCTCAAATCCCCCCTCACTCTTCGCTTCTGCAGACTGAACAGACCCAAATCCCTCAGCCTCTCCTCATAGGTCGTATGCTCCAGCCCCCTAATCATTTTGGTTGCCCTCCGCTGGACCCTCTCCAATGCGTCTACATCCTTTCTATAGTGAGGGGCCCAGAACTGGACACAATACTCCAGATGTGGCCTCCCCAGAGCCGAATAAAGGGGAATAATCACTTCTCTGGATCTGCTGGCAACGCTCCTCTTAATGCAACCTAATATGCCATTAGCCTTCTTGGCTACAAGGGCGCCCTGTTGACTCATCTCCAGCTTCTCATCCACTGTAACCCCCAGGTCCTTTTCTGCAGAACTACCACTTAGCCATTTGGTCCCCAGCCTGTAACAATGCTTGGGATTCTTCCGTCCCAAGTGCAGGACTCTGCACTTGTCCTTGTTGAACCTCATCCGATTTCTTGTGGCCCAATCCTCCAATTTGTCTAAGTCACTCTGGACCCTATCCCTGCCCTCCAGCGTATCTACCTCTCCCCCTAGCTTAGTGTCATCCGCAAACTTACTGAGGGTGCAATCCATCCCCTCATCCAGGTCATTAATAAAGATATTGAACAAAACCGGTCCCAGAACCGAACCTTGGGGCACTCCGCTAGAAACCGACCGCCATCCTGACATCGAGCCGTTGATCGCTATCTGCTGGGCCCGGCCTTCCAGCCAGCTTTCTATCCATCTTACCATCCGTTTATCCAATCCACATTCCCTTAACTTGTTGGCAAGAATATTGTGGGAGACCATATCAAAAGCCTTGCTAAGGCAGCTCCTACCTTTCCAGCCAGAGTTTTCCTGGTCACACTGCACAGCAGCCAAAGCTGCAGTGTCGCCAGGCAAGCAGCCATCATGCCCACGAGCCAGCAAATGGGGCCCCTCCTCTCGACCGCAGCCCCTCACCAGGGACAAGTGCCGCCAGGCAGTACGGATGGGGACCCTTAAAACGTGGCTCCACAGCTGGCATCCTTCCTTTGGCCGGCCAGAGCAGCACCCTCACCCTGCCCAGGCCACATGCCCCTGGCAGGACTCGGGTTCGTCCAGCGCCCCCCGCGTGGCACCTCGCTGACACGACCAGACACACAAGCGCAAAACTGCTGCCTTTCCCACATCACCCTGAAGTGCATCGGGCGGAGCACAGCCCAGGCGCTTGCATTCCAGTGTAAGAGCCGTGAGAACCGGCCCACGTCCGTAGGGCATTTTCCTTTGCACTGACTCTGCTTGTGCTCTTTAGGCTCCTGCAAACTGCAGGGGACAGGTACCCTAGCTGAGAACCACGGGGCCGGAGCACCAGCTAGAGGCGGGGGGGGAGGGGATCTGGCAACGTTAGGTTAGGGTTCCTCCCTCAGGAGGTCCTGGGGGCACCTTACGAGGGCTCTGCATGGTCTCACCTGGGCTGCCTGCGGATAGCGGATCCACTGGTAAATGCCGCCAGGGAGGGAGGCTCTACCGGGACCACGCGGGCGTGAGAACTGATTAGCCCTGCGGCCGGCGGGAAGAGCAGGGCAGCAGAACAGGAAACGTGAGGGTTGGACAGAGGTGTCCTCCAACAAGCCAGGGCACTGCCGCCCCTCCCCTGCCCCTGCCCCCCGCCCTGCCCTGCAGCGTCAGCCACATCTCCCACCCTGTCTCCTCCTGGCCAGCCAGGCCAGTCTGGGGCTGTGCCCGTCATGGAACTGGGGCCCTGACTGTCCACCTGGGTGGGGAGCCAGCCTCCTGCCCCAGCTACTCAATGACACCGGCTCCTGCGGCTGCTGTGGCCTGCTGCCCTCTTTCGCCAGGGCTGAGTTTGGCTCCTGTGGAGGCAGCCAGAGCGCGCCACAGGGCGCTGGGATGCAGCCGGCTCTGCCAGGAGAGCTCTGAGAAGTGACAGCAGCCATTAGACAGGCCAGCGGTGACCTGCTGCTGCTCCTCTGGAGGAGGGAATGGGCCCCGCAGCCAGAGCCCCCCCTTCCCAGCTGGGACCCAGGTTAGACAGGGTGTCACGCCCCTGGGGCAGAGGGGTCACTAGGGATGTAAAACGCTCTTTCAAAATGTAGCCACGAAAAATCCTTAAACAAGCTTGAAGCCTCCCCAGGAGCCAGCGTGTAACCTGGCGGGGAGGGGGAGGGTGCAGGCCACAGACAGGGACTGCTCTGACTGGCCGGAGCAGCTCCTCCCTGGGGTGGGCCCCTTGTTTGGGCAGGCAGGGAGCTGCTCCAACCCCTACCAGTTAACCAGAACCGGTAAGCCTCAGGTTTCATGGCCTGGGGGGAGGGGGGAACCAGCGGGCCCTGCTCCCCATCCTCAGCCAGACGGGACTCTCAGGTGGCAGGTAGAAGAGAAGGTTCATGGCTTCCCAGGGACACAGTGTAGTGCAGACTTGTTGCTACAGAAACCAGGAGCTGCCAGTACAAAACATCTTCGGGATAGGGGGCCCAGAACCAGGGCTCTGGGCCCCTGTCTGGCCCCCCAAGCCAGTTAGACTCCCTGCATCCTAAGCCAACTGAGACTAACTCACCCCCCAGCAACCAATCCCAGCCCCGCCTCCTCCTGTGTCCCGCTTCCTCCGCAAAAGGTGTCACCTGGTTGCATCTCCCACCTCGGCTCAGTTACAAGAGAGGCTGAGCTATTGCTGTGTAGTGCTGGGCTGGGCAGCCTGGGGCAGCCCCTCAGTGAGAGTCACACCCAGAACTCCCATCCCCCGTCAGGTGCCAGTGCAGTGCCCAGGGAAACTGAGGCAGTGCACACAGGCACACACACACACACACACACACACACAGTGTTACAACAGAGCAGCACTGGACAGTAGGAAGCACATACAACACAACAAGCGAACAGAGCACACACAATCCCCCCCACGTCACACCCGGGCAACCGGTCACGTCCCTAAGGCTACTTCTGCTATTTGGGCAGCCGTGCCAGGGCAGTGAGCAGCTTGGTCTGAGGCAGGTGGAGGAGCTTCTGACACCCAGCCAGAGGGGGTGCTGCGGAGAGGCGGCGAATGGGGGGAATACAGAGAGTGCTGGAGGGTGAGGGTTTGTCACAGGAATGAGGGCGGGGCAGAGAGCAGGAGACATTTTTGTGCTCATTTTTTTTACCAAAAAATGCAATTTCAGACCAAATTCAACAACTAGTTTCATCTGAAACAAAATAGAACCCCCCCTCCTCCCCAGTAAACGTCTGCGCTGAACATTTCCCCTTGTCCTTGCAGCAAGCCGTTTCATTTCAGCTTTCCCCAGTTTGTTTAAAAACTATTGCAGACATTTCAACCCTTTGGGAATGAGAGGAAGCGGCTCACTCGATCTGTTGGGCTCCCCTTGTAGCCAGGAAAAACGAAAACGGGTTTTGTGGTGATCTGGAGGAATATTTCCAGCACACCACTGAGCATGGCACCGGCCCTCGGGATCCCCTGCCAGCCCCACGAGAGGAAGGCCTCTATGAGGTCCCCTCCCGATGGGGGAAACGAGAGTCTGGACTTCAACATCGACCGCAAACGTGCCCGGGCTGTCGCTGTAGCAAACCACAGCATGTGCCAGGTAACCCTCCGCCCCGCAAACACAGCGCTGCCCACAGCCTCCAAACCAGCTCTGACATGGTCACCAAAGGGGCTGACAAATGGGGCGCTGTGGCCACCCTGAACAGGATGGACTATGGGCGGGGGTGCCAGACAACTCACCACCACCACATTCTGCAGGCCTCTGTCCTCTGACCCCACTGGAGAATAGCAAAGAAATGGCACCATCTGCTTGGGAAGCTCCCTGCTACAAACAAGCGGGTCTAGATGATGCTGGGCCCTGCCAGGAGGGCAGGGGACGGGACTCGATGCCTCTCGAGGTCCCTTCCCGTTCTAGTGTTCTAGGATTCTATGAAACAAGGAAAACAACAGGACACCCCTGAGCATCACCCAACCCAACCCCTCTGGAGCATCGTTAACGATCTATGGCCTAGCCTGGGAAATGCCCCTGCCCTCTCACAGGCCTTGGGGGACAGGCCAGCCCTCGCCTACAGACAACCTCCAACAAATTCCGTCCCGCAACCACATCACCCCTCAGACACACTCACCCAGGAACCCGCCCCTGCCATCAGCCCCGGTGCCGACTCTGCCCGCACATCTACACCAGCGACACCATCGCAGGACCTAGCCACACCAGGGGCTCATACAACTGCATGTCCGCCAGCGTGACCTCTGCCAGCAGTGCCCCTCGGCCATGGAAGCTGGTCAAACTGGGCAGCCTCAGCAAGAAAGGATAAGTGGACACGAGACAGGTATCGGAAACAGTAACACACCCAAACCCGTAGAAGCACATTTAACCTGGCCGGGCACTCATTCACGGATTTACAAGTAGCCATTCTTCTACACAGGAATTTCAGGAACCAACTACAGAAGGAAATTGTGGAACTAACCTTCATATGCAAATCTGACACTATCTCTCAGGGACTGAACAAAGCCATGAGCTGGATGGGCCATTATATTCAACACCCAAATGGCATCAGAAGCTAAGGCGGGGACACTTCCAGCCCACTCGACTGGCCTCCTTAGCACCAGCCCTCCAACTGACAGGTTTTCTCTCCCCCTCCCTTCTTTTTCTGTCATACTTTGGGAATTTTTCCCTTTTTTCTCCACTCTCATCTGAGGAAGTGGGTTTTGCCCATGAAATCTCAGTTACTGTATGACTATCTGTGTTTGTCTCTACGGTGCTACCGGACAGCGTGTTGTTTTGTAAGTTACAGACTAACACGGCCGCCCTTCTGAGACGCTCAGAAACGGGTCGCTTCAGTTCAGTCCAGATAAGACCCTTTCAGCTCAGCCAGGGAGTGAGAAAAGCTGAAACTCACCCAGCCCCAGAGCAGAGGTTTCACTGCAGGCCTGGCAGGGAGGGGCCTAGTGCGCGGGGCAGGGGCACTGTACGGAGGAAGTGGGACCCTTTATACTCTCCTCACAACCAAACTGCAGGGCTACTTGTGCCCAACATGCCACGCCAGGTAGCGGCGGCGAAGGCAGGTTCCTGAATACGCAGAGCTTGTTGAAATGCATCTTCTTTGTACCCTGAGCTGTGAATATGGGGCGGGGGAGGAGGGGTAATCGCTCAGCCGTGTGCCCGGCCTCTGAGTGTGCGCCTGAGGCAGGCTGGCTTCACTTTACCGATGTGCACTGGGGCCCTTGAGAGCAGCCGTGCTGTGCTGTGCCGTGCCTAGGGCTACGTCTAGACTGCACGCCTTTTTCGACAGAGGCTTTGTCAACAGATACTGTCGGCAAAGCCTCTGTCGAAAAAGAGCGTCTAGACTATGATCAGCATTGTCGAAAAAGCGAGCCGCTTGTTTGAAAGAGTCTAGACGCTCTCTTTCGAAAAAGCACAGTTTGCATGCAATAGTGCCCTTTTTTCGACAGATCTCTGTCGACAAAGGTGTTCTTTCTCGTAAAAGGAGGTTTACCGCCGTCGACAAGTAGTGGGGGTACCTTGCTGGTTGCTAGGCTTGGGCTGTGGGTGACCCCCACTGGCTGCTGTCTGTACCACGGCCCAGCTGAGTAGCTGATGGGACAGGGAGGTAACCTGTTCGACCAGTTACCTCGCAGGGAGAGGAGCAAAGGAAGGTGGAATGCCGCCCCTGGCTGGGGGGCAGGGCTGGAAGGATTTGTTTGTTAGTTGCTGTCTGGGATCATGGAGGAGACAGCCTAGGGAAGGGGCTGGAATTTAGGGGCCCAGTCTCCCCCATCTCAAGGGGGGGTTGAGGCATCCTAGGCCTGCCCTGTAACCAGATGACATCTGTGCTGTGCTGTATCCTGGAGAAGCAATAAACTCCCTCTATTCTACTGGCTGGTGGAGTCTGTTCGTGCCACTACGGGGGTGCAGGAGATGGGGAAACCCCAACGCGCCGTCACAACCGCCGTCGACAAAACTGCCGCGGTCTGCCAACTTACAGTCCAGGAGACAAGTGGACTGGCGGACGGCACGGTATTTCGGGCGAGAGCCGAGCCAGGCTGCTGACTGGGAGCCAGGCACAGGACTGCACAAAGCGGGGGGCGTGATTTCTCGATAGCCAGGGCGGGGATCAGCCGGGACTGCCTGGCGAATCGAACTCCCGTGTTCACCCCAGTGATCCCTCTCCTCATTTCCATCCATGTGTGGAATAAATGTTCATGTGCACCGAGGCATGTGTGAATGTGCACCACCACTGGAAATACAAACTCTAGCTGTGGGTGCTGTGCCAATCAGCGTGCAAGCTCCCCTGAGCAGCTGCACGAGTGCACAGCTTACCGGGAACGCTGCTCACCACTGGTTTTGCAGCCTGGCCTGGCCTTGGCGTTCCCAGCGTGGGCTGCCCGAAGCACCTCGGCTCACAGAGTTTAAGGCCACAAGCAACCCCCCGATTATCTGTCTGCCCCCCGGAACCTCCCAGGCCACTGACACTGCCCAGCCCCCACACGTTGAACCCAGCCACCGAAATCAAAGCAAGTGTCACAGGCCACTAGGGACTAAGCTACTGTGTGCCCCAGGCAGGGGGAGAGGGACCTGGGGAAGTGAGAAATGCCCAGAGGAGCCTGGCCAGGCCTCGCTTTAAGCCACAGTGGCCCCCGGACATGAGGTGCCCGCAGCTCGAGAGCGTCCAGAGCAGACGCTGGGAAATGGCCCAAACCCAGCAGCAGGCAGGGGGAGCCAGGAGCCCAGGCTCTGCTAGAACAGGGCTGGCAGGAGCTGGGCCAAAGGGCTTGGTGGGAACAGGCAGGGGACACACTCAGCTGCCTCTGTGCAAAGGAACAGAGAGGGGGCAGGAAGGCCTGAAACGCCCCCGGGAGTGGAGAGGGGGGGAGACAGCTGCTCATGAGATGCTCTTTCCTGCCTGAGCCCATTTCCAGCCGCCCTTGCCCCAACGTCCCCCCGCAAGAGACTAGTCCCGCCCCACCCAGCTGTTCTGCACACTCCCCCGGGGAGGGGGGGCAGCAAGCAGCCAGGCCCCTTGCAGCGGGCAGAAGCTGGGCGCTCTGTGGCACAGCCTGGCCACGTGCTTTCTCCCACAGCTCCCGTCACAAGGCCAAGGAGATGAGCAGAGACGGGACAAGCCTGAGGAATCCACTGTGGGAGACAAGCCCCCGAGCCAGAGTCCTGCCCCAGGGGGTGACGCCCAAACTCATGCATTTAGATTCCGAGCCCAGAAGGGACAGTGATGGTCGCCCTGTATTGGCCAGGCCAGAGCACCGCCAGCTGCCGTGCGAGAGCAGGGCCCCTCGAAAAGCATCCTGTGGGGAGCGAGCCACGCTCCTTTGGCCACGAGCCAGTGGCGCACACAGCCCCACTCATGTGTGGCCAGACATGAAGCGCCTGCCGTTCTCCCTCGGCACCACGCTGTTGCGGCCTGCACGGGCAGGAGTGGGGTGGTGCAGGCCAGTGGGGTGGGCATGGGATGGAGGCCTCAGGTTTAGTCCTGGTTCTACCCCCCAGTCCTGGTTGGTTCAGTGGGGCCGTGGCTAGGCCTGTCTCTGCGCCTTAGCTTTCCCTCGCGGGGCTGCCTCTTGCTCGGTTTGTACTGTGGCACCTGGCACAACGGGCCTGGCTCCCAGCTGGTGGCCGGATGGGCTACCGGAATATAGCCATTGGCGTCTGCAGTGAGGCACGGGCCTGCGCCTATATTTATCAAGTTCTCACCATGGTACGGGGAGCCCCCAAGCCCTGCACCCCCAGCCACTGCCAGAGGGGACTCTCAGGCGGCAGGTAGAAGAGAAGATTTATTGGGTCCCAGGGACACAGCGTAGCACAGGAACCAGGAGGAGTCAGTACAATCCAGCTTGGGGATGGGGGGCCCAGAGTCCTGCCCGGCCCCCCAAGCCAGCTTGACTCCCCCTCCCTAAGCCAGCCGAAAACTCACCCACCCAGCAACTGGTCCCAGCCCCCGAGGCAGCCCCCTCCTCCCGCCCCCGCCCCAGGGAGCTTCCCGGGCCCAGGTGGTACCTGACCATCACTGGCTGCATCTTCGGCCGGCCGGGGCCATTCCCTACCTGCCTCCCCTCAGGAGTCTCCCCTAGATCCCATCCCCCGCCGGGCACTGCGCCCACACGGAGTCACCGCAGGGCAGCAGGGATCACACGCAGCACGACAAAGCCGACAGTGCAAACACAATCCCCGCTGCCTCACACAAGTGACACTACCCCAAGCCAGCAACTCACCACGAGATTCCCGATGACCATGACCATCAAGAAGACAATGAGGCACATGGGCTGGCCCGCCACCTCCATGCAGTCCCACATGGTCTCGATCCATTCCCCGCACAGGATGCGGAAGATGATGAGGAAGGAGTGGAAGAAGTCGTGCATGTGCCAGCGGGGCAGCGTGCAGTCCTGGGAGATCTTGCACACACATTCCTTGTAGCTCTTCCCAAACAGCTGCATGCCCACCACGGCGAAGATGAAGACAATGATGGCCAGTACCAGGGTGAGGTTTCCCAGAGCACCCACAGAGTTGCCGATGATCTTTATGAGCATGTTGAGGGTTGGCCAGGACTTGGCGAGCTTGAAAACTCTCAGCTGCAAGGAGGAGGAAACAGAACCCTCAGTTGGCCTGTGGAACTCACTGCCACCAGATATCACTAACTTCGAGGGGATGCAGGATTCTGAGTGACAGCACCAGATGGCATCCAGGCTGATAGCAGGAAATACGAAAACCCAAGCGTTTTGGAAGGGGTATGAAGCCTGCAGCTTGCAGGCCTAACCCAACCTCTAAACACTGGGCAGGGGGAGAGGTGAAAACTGTTGTGGGTCTCATAGCTAGTAATCTTCTGCAGGGTCTCTGCTGCTAGCTGGGCAGAGACAGGATGCTGGGACTTGGAACTGCCCCCCCGCTGGTCCTAGATCAGCTCTGCAGCAACACCAATGTGCCTGGGAGTTTTGCTGTTGCCCCAGGCAGAAGGGCGGGTGGGAGGGGAAAGAGGCTGCTGTGACTGTTTCCTCTCAAACGGACAGTCCAGACGCCTTCCCGGTGCCCGCTGCGCTCCCAGATCCTGGGGCGTGTGCCCCGTCCTGCCCCTAAACCCAGTGCCGGACAGTGTCTGGCAGCGCCCGGGAGCGGCTGTGGGCCTGTCCCCCAGCAGCAGGGCCCCGGGAGCCTACCAGGCGGAAGGAGCGGAGCACGGAGAGGCCCTGCACGTTGGCCAGGCCCAGCTCCACCAAGCTCAGGGTGACGATGATGCTGTCAAAGATGTTCCAGCCCTGCTGGAAGTACTCGTAGGGGTCCAGGGCGACAAGCTTCAGCACCATCTCCGCTGTGAAGATCCCCGTGAAGACCTGGAGAACAGCCCCCGTCAGAGCCCGTCTCCAGCTGTGCGCCAGCCCCTCGATGGCAGGACGGGCCCAGGGAACCCGCCCGGGCGCAGGCAGCAGGCGTGCCTGGCGACTGAGCTTGGTGCCGGGTCCCAGGCCTGCTGCTCTTTGCAAGGCTGCAATGGCCCCTGCGACGAGCACACGGGGGCAGCCCACCCCCAACCCCAAATCGCTCCTCCAGCCACGGGGCACGAACTCTCAGCCACAGGTGCCGCGCAGCTCCCCCGACGGTCTGCGGCATGCGGGGGTGGGAAGATGCGCTGGAGAAGGCAGGGCTGCAGGAGCCCTCCCCCGCCCTGTCCCTGGCTAGGACAGCAGTGAGAGCAGGACTCCAGACTCGCCCCGCACCAGCAGGAGGGAGACTCCATCCTGAGACAGACCCTCAGCCTGTAGCCAGCCAGGGCATCCTTCTCCCCCAGGGACACGGGGCCGGACCGCCATGGTCCGGGGCAGCCCAGGCAAGGCGGCAGGAGCAGGAGCAAGTCTCACGGGGCTAGTTACAGAGCAGCGCAGAGCAGGGAGGCCAAGGGGGGGCAAGGCAGGCGCAGTGCTGCGCAGCTGGCAGGAGGTGCGATTGCAGCTTGCAGACACAGAGGGCTAGCCGGGCCCGAGATCTGCCAGGGGCTGTGGTGAAGGCACAAACACAACGAGCTACGTTCCAAAGGAACAGACCCGTCAATGGCCTGTACCTAGATGGGCAGGGACGCAGCCTCCGGTCCCTAAATCTCAGCCTCCCAGGAGCTGGGGCTGCACGACACCCCCGAGCGCAATGCAGACGTGTCCCCACAGGGAGCATCATGCCCCCGAGTTCAGTGCAGACGTGTCCCCACCCGGCACATCACACCCCTAAGAGCAGTGCAGACAGGTCCTCACCCGGCACATCACACCCCAGAGTTCAGTGCAGACGTGTCCCCACCCAGCACATCACACCCCCAAGTTCAGTGCAGACGTGTCCTTGTGAGGAAGTGGGGAGTTTTAGGGGTTCAAAGGGGCGGGGGTTGCATACAGGGGGGCTCAGTGCCCGGATGTTACTGGTTCAATGTGACAAAGGTGGGCAGTTTGGTGATTCAGAGACCAGCCCAGAACTGGAGCCGCGGCGTCTGGTGTACTGGTGACCCCGGCCCTGCTCAGAGGACATGGCAGGTTCTGGCCAGACGACAGACAAGGGGCGGCAGAGGGGAGACCCCAGCGACCAGCCCAGCTGGCCCCAGCGAGGGGGAATATTGGACGGGGAGGGAGGCGGAGAAGAGGGGCCCAGGTGACCCTCTCACCTGGGGAGAAGACAATGGCCGGGGGAGGGGCTGTTGCGGGGGTATTGGAGGCTCTGCTGGGAGACGGGGGCTGTTTCTGGGGACCGAGGGCAGAGCAGGCAGGGCTCAGCTGGCTGCAGGGGAGGCTGACGTGGGGCTGGGGGCCCAGGCCGACTGGCCTGAGGGATCCGTTGCTGGGTTCAAAGCTCAATAAACCCTCCTGTTTGGGGCTGGCTGGGAGTCGCTCTGGTGTAGAAAACAGGGCTGCACTGTTCCCTCTGGGAGGGGAGGCCCCAGGGGTCCAGAGGGAGGGGACCCCCCGAGGGGGCTCACAGTGGAGGCAGGCGGCTGGAGGCCCTGAGAGGCACCGTCCCGGAGGCGGAGGGGCGGACCCCCCAGGTGAGAGGGGCCCCCAAGAGAGGGTCACCGCACTGGAGTGGGCTCCCTGAGAAAGGGCTGTCTCACTGCCGCTGGAGGGGAGGGGCTCCCCGAGAAGGGGCTGCCACACTGGAGAGGGGGGCTCCACCCAGGAGCCGAGGGGCCAAGTGTGGGCACCACCTGTGAGCCGTGACAGTCCTCACCTGGCACAACATGCCCCCGAGCGCAGTGCAGACGTGTCCCCATGGGGAGCAGGACGCCCCCGAGCGCAGTGCAGACGTGTCCCCACGGGGAGCAGCAAGCCCCCGAGCGCAGTGCAGACGTGTCCCCACGGGGAGCAGGACGCCCCCGAGCGCAGTGCAGACGTGTCCCCACGGGGAGCGGCACGCCCCCGAGCGCAGTGCAGACGTGTCCCCACGGGGAGCGGCACGCCCCCCCCGAGCGCAGTGCAGACGTGTCCCCATGGGGAGCAGCAAGCCCCCCCCGAGCGCAGTGCAGACGTGTCCCCACGGGGAGCAGCAAGCCCCCGAGCGCAGTGCAGACGTGTCCCCACGGGGAGCAGGATGCCCCCGAGCGCAGTGCAGACGTGTCCCCACGGGGAGCAGCAAGCCCCCGAGCGCAGTGCAGACGTGTCCCCACGGGGAGCGGCACGCCCCCGAGCGCAGTGCAGACGTGTCCCCACAGGGAGCAGGACGCCCCCGAGCGCAGTGCAGACGTGTCCCCACGGGGAGCGGCACGCCCCCGAGCGCAGTGCAGACGTGCCCTAAACGGCAGAGCACCAGGCTTGAGCTGTACAGGAAAATAAAACTAAAGCAGATGGTCCAGGCATCCCGGGGGCTCAGCGCCCTGGCGAGACCTGTGGGAGTCTGGCTCTGCCCCGCCCCTCCCCTGAGGCAGCAGCTGGGAAGCCGCTGCCCCTCCTCTGCCCCATACTCAGACCTCTGCCCTCCGCACAGGCTGGGCAGTCGGAGTGCGGCGCCAGCGCCCTGAAGTCAGTGTGGGAGCGTGGCCCCGGGGCACCACGCTGGGCGGAAGGGAGCCAGGCATGAAGCAAGGATGCCTGGCTGTGCCCAGCAGTGACCTCCAGCCAGAAAACACCCCGTCGGGTTGGGGAGAAGGGGGCAACGGGGGGAACAGGCCTCGGGTTGGACCCCTGCCTGCCGAGGGCGCCCTAAGGGCCTTTGGTCCCGTACTGTAGCAGAGTGGGGCAGCGCTAGCGCCAGCAAGATTTGATTCCCTACCCTTTGCCACCTCAGCCCAGCGGCCACAGAGGACCGAGCCTTTCTCTGGGGCCAGAGGGCGGCTCTAGGACTTGTCTGAGGGCAGCCCACAGGCCCCATTGTGCCGTGGGCCGCACAGGGGGGGAGCAGCAGAGGGGGAGATTGTCCTTATTGTACTGACGGGGAAACTGAGGCACAGAGCAATCCAGGGCCAGGTTTGCACCTTGGGTGAGGGAGGGAAGCCACAGCGACGGGCATGGGGAGCACTGCTCTGGGGCTGTTCTCTGGCTGGGGCTCCAGGAGGCCGGACTAGGCGATCACGGTGGTCCGTTCTGGCCTGGGCTCTCTGGATCCACAAAGCCCGCTCAGCGGACTGCCAGGCCCCCAGGCCTGGCTCCATTGCAGATTGTGCTGCCTCTCAGTTCCCACCTGGTCCCACGGGGGTTACTCCACCACGTCCTTCTGGGGCCTCTTCATGCTGCTCTGTCCGCTTCGGCCTGCAGCCGGGTCCCTCCTGCTCCGCTGCTGCGGGGGAGCGGCTGGCCCCTGTGCTCAGGCCGCGTCCTGGGGAGCAGGGTTTGAAGTGCGGGCTCCCCTGCACACGGGGCTGCGGCCCTCTGGGAGCACGCTCCCTCTCTCGGCCTGCCGCGGGCCTGGCCGGGCTCCCTGCCCGCCCGGCTGCAGGAGGCTTGTAAATAGAGCCGCAGCAGGGTGTGTGGATAGCCTGTGCTAAACCCAATCGCCTATTAATCCCCTTGTATTTCCTGACTGAAATCAGAGCCAACGCCGGTATGTGACGCGCGCCGCCCAGCACAGGCCGCCGGCCCCGCTTGGCTGGGCAGCGCGCTGGGGGCTCAGGCAGGGCTGGCGGAGGAGGCTGGACCCTGTTCCACTGCAAAGGGAACCGGCGCGCGCCGCATGGAGGGAGAGTCGGGGACATTTCGCCCCTGGGCCACGGGGCCACGTCTGCACTGTGGACACAGGAGCTGCTCAGGCTGGCTGGGTTTCCAGGGAGCCGACAGGAGTTAGGCGCTTCCTTCACAGATCCCGGTGGGATTTGGTGCCTACCTCCCTTTGGCTCCTTGGAAAAGCCCCAAACACCCAGCTAGGTAACAAGCCAGGGCCCAGGCTCAGCCCAGAGTTTGCCAGGGCAGAGACCAGGCCGGCCTGACCAGTTCTCGGGGCCAAGCCTGGGGAGACAGCCTGGCCCGCTGGGGTCTTGCCCGGCCTGCTCGGGTCACGCCTGGCCCCTGGAGTCTCGCCTGACCCCCCGGGGTCTTCTCTGGGAATTGCCCACGCTGGCAGGGCCCTCCCCCCGCCCGCCGTGCTAGCTCCCCCAGCCCACACACCATCAGGCTGAGCAGGTGCCAGAAGCAAGGGGGCGGCTGCTGGCAGCTCTCCTCGAGGTGGAGCAGTCCCGCCGTGCTCCGGCCGTGCTCAGCACCCTCCCGGCAGGGCCCTCCCCCCGCCCGCCGCGCTAGCTCCGCAGCAGAGCTGTGAAGGGAGATCCAGGGAGACTTGCCGCTGGGCAGTTCCTACCAGGTTCCCCACTGTCAGCACGTTCTCAAACGCCTCGGTCATGGGGTAGTGCTCCATGGCCATGAAGAGCGTGTTGAGCACGATGCAGATTGTGATGCCCAGGTCGACAAATGGGTCCATGACGATCAGCCGCACGAAGGCCTTCAGCTTCAGCCAGAGGGTGCAGCAGTCCCAGACCAGGAACGTGTGGGCGAATTTATACCACCAGGGCGGGCACTTCTGGTGAGCCTCCTCCAGCTCTGAAAACAAGAGCCAGACCCTGCATCACTCACTGCGCGCGGCACCGGCCAAGCCACCAGACGGGAGCTCGGCTGCGGACCCGGGATTCCGCCTGGTGCTGGCAGCCAGGTTAAGGCGTGGGGCTTGTGGGCATGGAGTTGGAGAGCGGTGGGTGCGCGCCACGCTTGTCATTATGCTTGTGCAACAGACCGGTCGGGGCTGCAGATGTGATAGGGGTCAGGTGGGGACAGCAGGCGCCTGCGGGACACAGCATCGCAAGCAGTAGGCTGGATGCAAACCCACGGCAGAGCCTGCCTGCTCCTCTCCAGGCTAAGGATGTTAAGGACTAGTTGACTAGTCGACTATCCGATAAGCAAATGCTTATCGGATAGTCAGTCAACTAGTCGATCCCTCCCCTTGCTGCTCCCTCCCCTGAACAGTGGGGCCAGCTGGAATGCTCGAGCTGACAGTCCCTAGGCGGGACCAGCTCACGGCTTTGGGATGTGGGTTCCCAGCGGGGCAGGGACAGGGCTGGCATGGGGGGGGGGGCTGCCTTAGGAATGAATACAGAGTGCTTTGATTTGGGCAGTTACAGAATTGCTCCTGCTCTCCCTCGCTAGGGAGATGGGATGGCAGTGCTGGCTGGTCCAGACTACAAGCCTGTGCCCAGCAGCCGGGTTACGAGAAACGTCCCGCGGGGGCCTGGCCGGGCAGCCAGGAGCTCAGAGCCCTGACGTGCCATCGCGCTGGTTCTCAATCTCGCTCTACTTGTTCTGTTTTCCCTTTGGAAGCCTGCCCTGTGCCCACCACCTGCTGAGCTCCAGGCAGCCCCAAGTACACAGCCTCTGCCCCAAAGCCGGCAACGAGCGCTCCCAGATTCTCAGCAGGGCTTGGAAGAGGCTGCTGACACGGAGAGCATGCCCCACAGTCACCTCAGGGGCCCGGCAGTACGGGGGACTGGACCCGCACTGCCCAGCCTGACAATCTAGGCAAGCAGCACATGGAGGATGAGGAAGAGGGGACCAGCACAGCACAGCTAGACCGGAGCTGGGGGAACTGAATCATATGGGCAGCGACCCTGGGATGGGGGCGGGGGGACAGGAGAATACTGCCCCAAAAACTGAAGGGTGGAAAAGTGGCTGGCAGTAAGTGCAGGCTGGAAATCAGGCAAGTTTCTAGCCAGCAGAGGGAGGTCCTGGCACAGCCCTGGAGGCGTGGGAGGGAAGGGGGGCGCTCTCCCTCGCTGTAAGACGGTGCTGGCTACGCTTCTGAGCAGGACGACCCGCTGGGCTGCGTGCGAGAGTGGGGCCTGCACCCGCCAGCTCCCGGCCAAGCCCTGTCCCTGGTCTCTGTTTTACAGCAGGAGACCTGTGCCCTGAAACCCTGCTGCTTCCGCTCTGGGTCGGCCACTCAGCCCCTACAGAGCCCTCTGCGGCACATGGGCCATGTCCCCGGCTGGGCGGCACCTGGCCCATCTACCTTCCATGGCGTTGGAGATGATGCTGACTGCGCTCTCTGCGCGCCGCTGGAGACCAGGCCCCGCTAGGCCATCAGGATCAGGCTGGTCTTGCCCATCACGGGGGCTTGGCTACAAAAAGGAGAGCGGGTCACACACCAGAGCTCGGCTCCCAGGCAGCGTTCCCTCTAAGCTGCCCAGCGTCCCAGGGGATTAACCAGCCCCGCCCCGTGCCAGGCTCAGGGCTCCCTGCAGGGAGCTGACTGACTGTGCAGGGCTGATAACCCCTGTGAAGCTGGGCTGCCACGCAGCTTAGGGGGAACGGTGCTCCCAGCCACATGGCTCCCGGCACAGGCTGGGCTGTGCTAAAGGGGAGATCTAACCCCCACCCTATCGTACGTGCCGTTGGGATGATGTTTTCCAGTGTGGGCACAGAAGAATCAGGGCGTTTGCACTGCCATGGGGCTGTAATTCCCAGCGTGGTGCTTGCTTTGTTCAGGCTAGTGCACTCAAACCGGCCATGGAGCTGGGGCAGCCTGGGCATGGCATAGCCACTGGCTACGAGCCACTGGAGAACATCCACGCGTCCCTGGCCAGCTCCCCAGCATGAGCAGAGCCGGCACATGCCTGCCTGCCGGAGCTGGGAACCAGCCCTCCTGCTGCAGCCAAGCACATCCCGCGCAGAGCGGGTTCACTGTGCGGCAGGAACAGCAGCCGACATGGGCAGCCCAAGAGCAGGATTCAGCCCTTGGGTGCAGAGAGTCACAGGGCAAGCTCTCAGAGGCCTGGCAGCCTCTCGTGGAATCGCAGGACTGGAGGAGACCTGGGGAGCTCCTCTAGCCCGGTCCCCTGCACGCATGGCAGGACTGGGGTGTTCAGGCCATGCTGACAGGTGTTTGCCTCTCCTGTGCCCTGGGAGATGCAACTGGAGGCCCCAGCGCAGGGAATCCCCTCTGGCCGGAGGGACCTGGCTGAGACGGCAGGAGCCCCTGGCCCAAAGGCCTGGGCACAGGACAGTGCATGGAGAGTCCATCAGAACCAAGCTGGAGCATCCCCTGCCCCCAGGACACCCCAGTCCAGCCTCTCCCCTTTGCTCCCTCTGCTGGGCTCTGCAGTCAGAGACCAGCCCAGCCCCGTGCGCTGGCAGCCCAGACAGCGGGAAGGGAACCAGCACGTACTTCCTCGGATTCGACGTGCCCGTTGCAGCCTGCGGATTTGCCGTGGCTGTCAGCCACAGGGCCCCCCGTCTTCTTCTCTGCTGCACTTCTGTTCTGGGAGCTGCCGCTCAGCTTACGGTCTTGTAACTGCAGTGAAACCAGAGACTTGTGCCAGGGGAACCCCACGGTGCGGGGTCCTGCCTTGGGCCATCAGCGGGGGAGGGGTGAAGAGATGGGTCGCCGAGGAGCAGGGAAGATGAGGAAGGGGAGGGAGGGAGACCTGCTGGGCGAGGCCTGAACCGAGCCACCCACTGTGGCAGGGCAGGCGGGAACTAGCAGCCGACACAGAAATGAGGTGGTGCTCCAGGCCGTGGGAGCCCCCGGGGCAGCAGGAAGGGGTGCAAACATGGCCTGACGCCACCCCCTGCCCCAGCTCCTGGGCCGTTCCCTCAGCGTAAGCTAGAGCAGCCGAGGGCCACTACAGTGTATGCCTGCTGCAATGCCCCGGGGGAGCGGGCTGCCGGGACGCCCTGCCCACACCCCACGGCTCTGGCCAGGCCCCACAGCCCATTTGCAGGGAGCAGGGCAGAGCAGCCCCAGTGCAGCCTGGGCTCAGCGCCCCAGCTGTGAAGGCCCCTCCCAGCTGCTGCTCACGATGGGGGCAGGACCCCGAGACTACTGGGCTGGGTGGGGATGGGTTCAATGGAGCGGTGGGACTGGACATCCCCAATTCGCCCCCTTCAGGACACCTGCCGGCTCGAGGGATGGCCGTGCCCAGCTGCCTGGCTTCTTTGGGGCCACGTTTGCAACCCTGGCCTCTGAGCAGTGCCACGGGCCCTGCAGCGTGGGTCTCTTGTCTCACTGGCTGGGCTGTTAGCTCCCTGATCTCATCCCTCCCTGCCACTGCCCTCACTGAGCTCACGCCTCTGCCCATTGGGCTTCTCTGCCTCCCCTCTTCCCTTCCCTCAGTGCTCCCTGCCCACCCGACCCCTTACACTCGGCAGCCCAAGCTGCAGCATGCACCCAGACCTAGTTTCAGCCCTGCCCTGCCTAGCCTGGGCCCCCAGGGCCGCCACGGGCCCCCCCAGCACTGACCACTTTCTCCTGGTCCTCCTGGTGCTTCTTCAGCTGCTCCAGGAGCTGCTGAAACTCCTGCTCTTTCTGCTGCTCCTCCAGCATGGTGGCGTCGTTCTGCTCCGCGTAGGCCATGGCCACCACGGCCAGGATCAGGTTGATGAGGTAGAAGGAGCCCAGGAAGATCACCACCACAAAGAAGATCATGTAGGTTTTCCCCGCGGCGCGCAGGGTCTGAGGAAGGAAGATACACGTTCCACCCAGCTCAGGCCGCCAGCCCCTTTCCTGGCTAATTGCCAGGTTGCCCTGGGGCCCTGCCCAGCATTAGGCCCGGCCTGGAGACGTTCTCACCTAACCGAGAGGCCTGGCTGACAGTGGTCGACCCGCACCCTGGCGTCCTGTGGCCCTGTCAGCAGGCGGTGAGTTACATGGCGCTCCCCAGCAGCAGTGCAGCCGGGGCGGGCTGCTTGGCGCTTCCCCAGTGGGGTTTTCGGGATGGGCACGAATGAACAGCCCAGATCCTCATGCTCCTGAGGGTCCGAGCAGTGACCCCTGATCTGGGCAGCAGATTCCCCTTGTCACAACAGGCTCCCCCGAACACACCCGGCCCAGGGAGGCTCGGTGCAATGTGAGTACACCTGTGTGATTGTGCCGCAGGGGGGAAATGGGACCTGCTATGTGATGTAGTGGGGGGTACCTTGCTGGTTGCTATGCTGGGCAGTGGGCTGTGGGTGACCCCCACTGGCTGCTGTCTGCAGCACGGCCCAGCAGGGCAGGGGATGAGTCATTATGCAAGGGGGCTCTGAACCTGTCCAACGAGTTATCCCCCAGGGAGCGGAGCAATGGGAAGGAGGGGAGTGGAGCCCTGGCTGGGGGCAGGGCTGGAAGGAAGAGTTAGTTTCTGTCTGGAATCATGGAGGAAGCAGCCTGAGGAAGGGGCTGGGATTTAGGGGCCCAGTCTCCCCCATCTCAAGGGGGGCTGAGGCATCCTAGGCCTGGCCCTGTAACCAGATGACATCTGTGCTGTGCTGTATCCTGGAGAAGCAATAAATTCCCTCTATTCTACTGGCTGGCGGAGTCTGTTCGTGCCACTACGGGGGTGCAGGAGTCGGGGGACCCTGACACGCTGCCACATGCTATTCCCACCTCCTCCAGTACAAGCCTGTCTCTGTGCAACCCAGGGCGAAGGCTGCGGGGCCGGCACCCAGAGTGTCAGGTGCAGGTAGTGAGTGGACTGTGCTTATGCCCCTTGTGTTGGTTACATGGGGCCCCGCTCCATGGAAAATGCACCACTTTGCAAGGCCAGGGGGCTCAGCCCAGCCCAGGTGGATTTGGATGAGTGGCCCCAAGCAAGCGGACAAGCCCCTGTGTGTTATGCCCAGCGACCGGAGGCCGTAGCACCGCTCAGCACAGGGTGACTCGTCCCTCTCCACACGCACCCATTGCACAAACACACAGCGAGCTTTCACTCGAAGGACCCCAGCCCCGTAGCGCACAAGCCATTGCCTCTGCCGGGGGAAGTTGGGCCAACAGGAGAGAGGGGCTCACCAGCTGGAAGAGATTCTCCCAGTAGTCCTGAGTCATGAGGCGGAAGAGAGAAAGGAAGGCCCAGCTGAACGTGTCGTAGCTGGTGTAGCCATAGTTCGGATTCCTCCCTGCTTTCATGCACATGTATCCTTCGGGGCACCTCCTGCCGGAGGAGTAGAGAGGAGAGGGGACATTAGTGCTGGAGGAGCAGAGAGGAGAGGGGGCGTTAGCGCCGGGGCCCTGCCGGAGGAGCAGAGAGAAGAGGGGACGTTAGCGCCGGAGGAGCAGGGAGGAGAGGGGGCGTTAGTGCCGGAGGAGCAGGGAGAAGAGGGGGCGCTAGCGCCGGAGGAACAGGGAGGAGAGGGGGCGTTAGCGCCAGAGGAACAGGGAGAAGAGGGGGCGTTAGCGCCGGAGGAGCAGGGAGGAGAGGGGGCGTTAGTGCCGGAGGAACAGGGAGGAGAGGGGGCGTTAGTGCCGGAGGAGCAGGGAGAAGAGGGGGCGCTAGCGCCGGAGGAACAGGGAGGAGAGGGGGCGTTAGCGCCGGGGCCCTGCCGGAGGAGCAGAGAGAAGAGGGGACGTTAGCGCCGGAGGAGCAGGGAGGAGAGGGGGCGTTAGTGCCGGAGGAACAGGGAGGAGAGGGGGCGTTAGTGCCGGAGGAGCAGGGAGAAGAGGGGGCGCTAGCGCCGGAGGAACAGGGAGGAGAGGGGGCGTTAGCGCCGGAGGAACAGGGAGGAGAGGGGGCGTTAGCGCCAGAGGAACAGGGAGAAGAGGGGGCGTTAGCGCCAGAGGAACAGGGAGAAGAGGGGGCGTTAGCGCCGGAGGAGCAGGGAGGAGAGGGGGCGTTAGTGCCATAGAAGCAGGGAGAAGAGGGGATGTTAGCGCCGGAGGAGCAGGGAGGAGAGGGGGCGTTAGCGCCGGAGGAGCAGGGAGGAGAGGGGGCGTTAGTGCCAGAGGAACATGGAGGAGAGGGGGCGTTAGCGCCATAGAAGCAGGGAGAAGAGGGGACGTTAGCGCCGGAGGAGCAGGGAGGAGAGGGGGCGTTAGTGACAGAGGAACATGGAGGAGAGGGGGTGTTAGTGCCATAGAAGCAGGGAGGAGAAGGGGGCGTTAGCGCCATAGAAGCAGGGAGAAGAGGGGGCGTTAGCGCCAGAGGAGCAGGGAGGAGAGGGGGCGTTAGCGCCGGAGGAGCAGGGAGGAGAGGGGGCGTTAGCGCCGGAGGAGCAGGGAGGAGAGGGGGCGTTAGCGCCATAGAAGCAGGGAGAAGAGGGGGCGTTAGCGCCGGAGGAGCAGGGAAGAGAGGGGGCGTTAGTGCCATAGAAGCAGGGAGGAGAGGGGGCGTTAGTGCCATAGAAGCAGGGAGGAGAGGGGGCGTTAGTGCCATAGAAGCAGGGAGGAGAGGGGGCGTTAGCGCCATAGAAGCAGGGAGAAGAGGGGGCGTTAGCGCCAGAGGAGCAGGGAGGAGAGGGGGCGTTAGCGCCGGAGGAGCAGGGAGGAGAGGGGGCGTTAGCGCCGGAGGAGCAGGGAGGAGAGGGGGCGTTAGCGCCGGAGGAGCAGGGAGGAGAGGGGGCGTTAGCGCCGGAGGAGCAGGGAGGAGAGGGGGCGTTAGCGCCATAGAAGCAGGGAGGAGAGGGGGCGTTAGTGCCGGAGGAGCAGGGAGGAGAGGGGGCGTTAGCGCCGGAGGAGCAGGGAGGAGAGGGGGCGTTAGTGCCAGTTCCAGGCCCTGCCGGAGGTGCAGGGAGGAGAGGGGATATTACTGCTGGCTTTGGGCCCCGCAGTGCTTCTGCAAGGAGAGAGAACTGGGGGAATCCTTTCTCCTCACAGCGACCCCAAAGCACCCACCCCACACTCAGCCCCACCCCTGCACCCCAACCTTCTGCTCCCGCCCTAAGCCCTTCATCCCAGCCTCCCCCCACCCCCCGGAGCCTGCACCCCCAGCCAAAGCCCTCACTCGCCAACCCTCTGCCCCAGGCCTGAGCCCCCTCCCACACTACAAAACCCTTGCCCGCCCAGCACATGAATTTTGTTATGTGCACCAGTATGAAGGTGATATGTCACGTCACCTCCATGTCGCACGTCCCCTCTGTGTTGCACGTCACCTCCACACTGGTGCACGTAACAAAATTCATTCTGTTCAGGGGTGGGAAAAATTGGAGGGAAACTGGTGCCCAGATGTGCAATGGGCGTCTGTGCCCACAACCCTATTCTCTAAACTCACACCGGTCACCTCTGGTTGGCTGCTCCAGCTGCACGCTCGCCGCATACTATGCCACGGCTGGCCTCTTTCTTTCCCTCCCCAGGGGACGCCCAGGTCTGCCTGCGCCAGTCCGAATAGAGCCCACTCACCCGGCGTCGCTGCTGTTCCCGCAGAGCAGAGCATCCAGCGCGCCCTCCAGAAAGTAGAAGTTCCCTTTGCAATTCAGGAAGAAAGCGAGACATGAGCATTGCAGGCGTTGCTTTGCACACGTGTGTTTCTCACTAGACCATGGAGCCGGCCTTGCTCGGGTCCTGAGCTCAATCAGTGTTTGGTTTTTGGAATATGAAAGTGTCCATGCGTCATGGAAATCTTTGCTCTGTGGGGCTGGGGAGGAGAGGGTCTTTTCTGTGTAGTTTTATGAGAGACGGTCCCATTCTGGGCACATCCCATTGTCCTGGCACAACCAAGCCCTGCCCTTGCTTTAAGTTCGGAGAAGGAAGCTGCCTGACGAATTTGGTGGTCCTAGCTCCTACCGTTTAGGAAGAGCTCTTGAACAAACAGACAAACACTCAGATAGACAGACAGGCAGATGGTCAGACAGACAAACTCTCTCAAATATGTAGTAGATTTGCAGTTCTTCACCAAATGGCTCACTGGATGTGTCCCAGCTGCTGGACCGTGCACAAAGCATGTCCCACAGCTATTGCTTCCTGTGTTTGCTATTCATAATGTGCTAATTTGCACGGGTGACCTTCGTCGCACAGTCTTCATTTGCCCGACTGGCTGACTCCCAAAGCCAGCAGGAGAGAGCTCTAGAGACAGCCAGCGCAGATCCCTGGGTGAAGGGCTCTCCTGCTGTGCCTGTTCACTAACCCCACGGGAGAGACAGGAGAAAAGCCAGTGCTGGGGTTCTGCAGGTTTGCATGAGTCCTGCTGGGAAACTGGAAAATAACCTGCATTCTCCAGCCAGCCCCACACGGAGCCCACGGCAGGGCCCTTTCCTGGTCGCTCCCGTCCCGACCAGCCCACCCCTCCTAAGACAGCAGCCCCAGAGGGTGAGCAGATGACTGGGAATACATCAAGCTCGTTCCTCTTTGATGTTGCTGGGGAGCCGCCTGCCCGGGTGAGACCCACAGCAGCTGCTGAGACGCGTCAAAGAGGGAATTTCATTTCGTTTGCTGACACGGAGAACCGGCTCCGTGGGGCCAGGCCCTCGTGGCGGGCACGGCTCAGCCCAGCAAGGCTCCCCTGCCTTGGGCGTCACCAGATCCAACCTTTGCCCTGTGAACGGCCCCATGTCTGGGGCGACCTGTCTGGAGCCTGTTCTGCGCATCCCAAGGGGTGACTCCTACCCAGCCCCCAGGCCTCCATTTAACTAGCAGAGTGTTGAAAAGCTGCCCCCCCCCCCCGGCTGCGTTGCCGTGGTGTGAGCAGCTGTCAGCCTGAATGCCTGGCCAGGATGTGCGGCTGCTGTTTGCATGGATCTCAGGAGTTTGTGGATATTGACCTGAAGGCCCCTGCTAAAGAGCCTTCCCCATGGTTAATTTCACAGCCTTGGCTTGGCTGGAATCAAGCAGCTTGGTCAGCATGTAACCTGACCTGCGCCGAGTTCTGCTGAGTGCTCTAAACAGGAGGGCAAACACTCCCGCCAATCCCAGCGTCTTGGCCACGGGGGTCAGAGACCCCAGCTGAGCAGCAGCTGGTTCTGCCCTGGCATAAATGTGCCAGCAGGGTTCGGGCCCCCTTCCCGCAATCGCGCCCCAGCCGTGCGGTGTGGCTCCCTGTCCAATAAAGGGTTTCTGCCCTTTTCGTTTTAACACTTTTTCTTTTCATCAAAACATTTGGATTTTCTCAGTTTTCTGCTTTTGGACAAACCATCCTGTGACAGACCCGCCCCCCCCCATGCTTTATGAAATGGACAGGAATATATGTAACTCAAAGGTGCTCTGAGCAGGTTATTTCACGTAACCCATCCATCTTCCTGGCATGATCCGCTGGTTCTGTTTACCTTCTTTGATGTATGTGTCATTCTTGTGTGTAGAATTAGACGCAGTGGGGAACACTTGGTGGAGTTCAATGTGCGCATGAGAGACATGGGGGGAGGGTGCTACCCTGGATGTCTTGATGAACAACTGTTAAACAATCTCTTTTGTCCTCAAGACTCAGCAGGGGTTGGTGGGAAGTGGCCTCAATTCTTTAAAAGAGAATAGGAAAGCAGCGCCGGGGTCTTTTGGCTGGGCTGCACCTGAGGGAAGGAGCCGAAGGCCCCAGCATGGGGAGACAGCCCTGGTTTGGAGGGGCAGCTGGAAAAGAGGTTTTACAGTGAGTCTCAAAAGCTTGTACTGAGGGTTCAGTGTAGAGTTAGGCAAGTGGTTTTGTTTCTTTTGATTTGTCACCCACTTTGCTCTGCCTGGTCTCGCTCACTTCAATCCTACTGCTCGTACTTAATAAAATCACTTTTATTTCCTATCAAGCCCAGTGTAAATGATAGTTACCTGGGGGGGCAGCCAGTGGGCACATTCCCCCATTCATTGCTAAAGGGGGCTCAAATAATGTCTTTGGGGTCTGATCCCACTGGGGGAGGGGTATCCCAGGAAGCTGGGCCCTAAACTGCCTTCTCCTTGGGCCTGCAGAGGTTTGGTGTCTGAGCTGCTTCTCGGGGGGGGGAGGGGGGAGATCTCAGCCCGGGGCCGTGGCTGGGGGAGACCAGGGAGCTGGCCCAGCAGGACCGGGTGGTGAGGAGCCCCAGAGAGCGGGAAGGCGAGTGGCGGTG
Organism: Pelochelys cantorii; assembly: GCA_032595735.1. Classification (NCBI taxonomy): domain Eukaryota; kingdom Metazoa; phylum Chordata; order Testudines; family Trionychidae; genus Pelochelys; species Pelochelys cantorii. Next base: position 17,234,922 of record CM064354.1, on the reverse strand, counting down.
GCCATGGCAGCATCCCGGGAGGCCCCCCCGAGGGTCTGTGACTGCCCCCATCACACATTCATTTCTCAGTTTGGGATCCCAGCTTCTCAGGCCCAGTTTTGATTTGTCATCAGCTTAGTCACATGATGTGACATTTTCCAAGGATGTGGGACAATCCGGGATGTTGAGTGGCTGAGGAGTGGGGCTGGGAGTGGCGGCCATGTCTGGATGCTGATTGGCTGAAGAGACTGGCTCTGCATGGCGGCACCGAGTCAGTTGGGCTCTGTACTTCGGCACGTTACCAGCCGAGGAAAGGCCCCGAGCGCTTACCTTCGTCGTGGATGTAGGAATCCCAGTCGAAAGTGCCGTTACTCAGCCCCGTGCTGTTGCTGTCCAGAGTCGCGTTAGCAAACGTGTCGTTGTCCATTACGAAGAAGTCCCCTTGCAAAGTGCCGTTTATGGGAGGCGGCCACCTGACGCATTTTTGCCGAAGGTTCCCCATGAACAGCTGAAGGCCAATCAGTGCGAAAACACTCAGACAGAACACGGTGAGAATCATCACGTCCGAGAGCTTCTTCACAGACTGTATCAAAGCTCCCACAATTGTCTTCAGCCCTGAGGAGGGAGGCATTGTTATTGGTTTAGCTGTCGATTTGTTAATCATCCATACTGTTCTCAGGCAGCCCATAAGAGTTGCCCACTCCCTGAATTTCAGGGTAAGGCAAGCCCCCCGTCCCATAAAAATTCGCCTGCCCACAGTGCAGGGCTGTTACAAGGGGCTGGAAATAGAATAGGATGACATTTTTCTACCAGGTTTTTTTCTGGGGCAAAATGCAGGTCTGGCAACACCAAAGTGTTTTGCAAATTGTTTCAGATGAACCTGCCTCCCCCAAATCGAAAACATTGTAAAAATAGACAGTGGCGGCCCGTCAATACAGGCGAACTAGGCGGTCGCCTAGGGTGCCAAGATAAACGGCCGTTGAGGGGTTTGGAGGCGGGGGCGCCGATCGCGTGTTTCGCCTAGGGTGCCAGTTGCTGGCAGCTCATCTAGGGCCGCTCCTGAAAATAGAACATTTTGATTTTTCGATTCAAAATAATTTTTTATTACAAATTTCCTATCAGAAATGATTTTTTGACTATTCAGTTCCTTGAGATTTAGAAAAATGTCGTTTTTCCATTAGTCCTAACATGGTGTTTCCCAAGTTTTTGGACTTGCCGGTGAACTGAGAAATCCCTCATTCACACAACTCTCCAGGTCCAATCTTGCCTGAGCCCGCCAGACATCCCCTTGCATCCCGAAGCGTTAATTACTCTATGCAGTGACGCCTGCTGCCCTGGGGTTCTGAACCACTCTGTGCCACAAATGGTCCTTCTGATGTGCTGGAGCAGATCGCACATGTAACAGGTTTTCTAGACATGGACAGACCTGTTGGAAACATCCCTAGGCTGGTCCTGAAATCTCGCCAGCGCAGAGATGATACTATTTCCCACGATGGGTCCTAACTCCCTGTTATTGGGCGTTTTTCCTCTCGGGTGCACTTTGCCAAATGGAATCACTTCTGGGGGAAAACACGCGGAGAAGTGTCTGTGCTGTTGCACCAGGAACGTTGGATTTGCTAACCTTGCTCCCAGGGCAGAGGATTCTGGGGTGCCCCAACGGAGCGTCTGTATCTCTTTCTGTCACCACCAGGAGACTCCTGAGCTCTGCCCAGCCCTTTGGCTCCCATCCCAACCCTTCGGCCCACCCCGGAGAAGGGTTTGTGCGGCTGAGCGCAGGCGATGGAGTGACCGCTGGCACTGGGGCCTCGGGCGCCCTCCTCTCCCGCTCCCAGAGCACAGGCCCAGAGTGGGAGCAGGCTACAGACCAGACATGAAAGGCCCCCAGAACGTGATGATATTTATTCCCCTCGCGCGACGGCCAGACTAGTGGTAGGATCAAGCCTCTGAATTCATCTCCGGACCCCCAGCAACCCCCAAGGGCTCAGCTCTGGCCTTCGCTTCGGACCCATTTCCTGTCCAATATCCACCGTGGGGCCGTTAGTCCCAGTTGCTGGGACGCTGTCGCGCTACAACTCCGCTCCGCTAAGGACCCGTCTCCACGGGGGAGAGCTGGAAGAGCTGGTGGAGAACAAGCCACTGCAGAATAGCTGCTCCCCAGAGTGAGTGCACTGCAGACCCGAGTGCACCGATTGCCCTGCAATAACGGTGACTTTCATCGCCTCCGCAGAGCCCCCCGCAGCCCAGCTGGGCCGCCGTTCAGCCTGGCACCTTGCGACGCTGTTAGCCACAGGGAGGGCCCGGGCCCGCAGGACTCCTGCGTTGTGCCAGGGAAAGATGCCCAACCCAGTGACCCTCTTCCCGCACCAGCAGTTGGGGGGGGGCTGTTTGGTTTTGCTTTTAACCATTCGAAGGCTAGGACGTGCATAGAGGCTCCCCCTTGTATTTGGCCAAAGAAGCCCAACGCATGGGGTGAACCAAGCAGGCTTTGGCTGGCGTCAGGCCCTAAGAATCCAGGGCACACGACTTCCTGTCCTGACGAAATATCCCCTCGGTAACTTCTACGTGGCTACTGCCACCGGGCCAGGAGACGCCCTGGGGCTGTGCTGAGGAATGCCAGGGAGCACTGGACAAGTTTGGCAGCCACCAATGTTCCCTGTGTGGGGAATAATGTTATGTGCACTGGGGCATGTGTGAATGTGCACCACTAATAGAAACAAAACCTGGCTGTGGGTTCTGCTACTCTGCTGGGCGGCGCTGGAATCTCTCCCAAGCAGCCACCCAAGTGCCCAGTGGCCTGGGCTCTAAGACATTGCGAGGTGGGGGGGACCGTGCCGTAGCCTGAGCCCCGCGAGCCCGAGCCAGCTGGCCAGGCCAGCCGCGATGTCCAGACAGACCCTACTGCTGCAGCCACGTGGCAGGGCTGGAGTTGGGAGCGCGTCTCCTGGTGCTAGCAAGCGGCACCGTCTCAGTGCCCGGCTTCTGCCCGCACAGCTGTGGGGGCCAGGCTGACAGCAGCCAAAGTCAAGGCCAAGGCGGCTCCACACAAGGCTGGGTCATGATCACGCATGTCACAAATCTGCACCCCAAGCACGGGCGTCGCTTGTGGGTCTTTCCATGGCTCAGCCCTTGTGGAGCGACCCGAGTGCAGCACAAAGGCTGGATCCTGCCTCTTGCTCCCGCGGGTCCCCAGTCTGTCCACTGAGCAGGAGGAGAGGAACCTCAGCCCGCGAGAGCCGCCCGGCTGGCCCAGCTCGCCCAGGGTCCTGTCTCTGTCCAGTCCAGCAGCCAGTGCCAGGCGCCCAGAGGGAGGGAGAGGAACAGGGTGATCCTGCCCCTGCCACCCACTCCCAGCTGCCAGCAGTCAGGGGCTCAGGGACAGCCAGACCAGGGGGCTGCGCCCCGACCACCTGGGCCAATCGCCATTGCTGGAGCCGGCCCCCAGGGACCGATCTAACTCTTACTGAACTGGGCTGCACTTTCGGCCTGGCAGTGGCGCCGGGTGGGAGGGCCCCAGGCTGGCGGTGAGTGGCAGGAGGGACTCCTGCCTGCAGCACGTTGAGGTCTTTGCCTGACCCTGGCTTTTGTGCTCTCTGGCAAGGGAAACAGCACTTCGCTGGCCATGTGCTCCCCGCCAGGCACGCTTGCCTAGCCCGCTAGCCAGTGGGAAAGCAGGGCCCAGTGTGCCCCTCTGGCAAGAACAGGGGTGGGCAAAAGGGCTCCTCCGCCCTACCCCCGCCCTGCGAGAAGCGCGGCACTTCGAAGTGCTACGTGCTCCTGGCAGGGCGGAGGAAACTTCATGCGCTTCCCCCGGCCCCAGGCCCTAATTGGCTTGGGGGTGGGGCAGCATGCGAGGCCTCTTCCTGCCCTACCAGGGGCATGGGTGCTTTGTGGGAAGGGGGGGCAAAGGGGCTCCCCCATCCCCAGACCAATCGTGGTCTGTGGGTGGGGAAGCCCGGAAGCATCCTGGCCCCGCCCCTTCTGTTTTAGGCCCTGCCCCTTCTGGGGCAACCCAGGGCCACTTCAAAAAAATTATTGAATGTTTGGCCTGGCCAAAAATTATTCCCTACCTCTGGGCAAAAAGGAGCCGGCAGGCGGGGGGTGGGGGAGTGTTCCCAGGCGGGCTCTCCTGCAGGCTGCCATGCTAAGCAGCAGGGAGCCAGGCAGGTGAAAGGGGCCAACTGGGGGCTCGCCCCTGCCCTCCAGTCCGGGATTGCTGCAGCCCCGAGCCCCCGCCAGGGTGTCCTTTAGGGAGGGCAGGGGGGCCCACATTCCAGCTTGCCGGTCCCTTGCCATCCCAGCCAGGGAGCGAGAGGAGCGCTCCCGGCTCGCCTGCATTCCTCTCCCTGCCGGCTGGGCAGGGCAGCGGGCAGAGGAACGAGTGACCCAGGCGGGAGCTTTCCCCTTGCTCCCCAGCAGCGACGGGAGAGGGAAAAGCAGCAGTGGCCTGGTAGGAATCTTGGGGAGAGGGGCTTCAGCTGACCCTGCCCTCCCTGCCCCGAGCAGGGTGGGGTAGGACACACACGCAGCCGGGTGGGACCCGAAAGGTCAGATCCCAGCCCAGAGAGACGCGCTGGGGCTGGCTCGTCCCGCCAGTGCGCTAAGCAGAGCGGGGTAGCTGCGTCTGCCCAGTCAGAGGCGAGCAGTGGCACAGCTGAGCCCCGGGGCCCTGCCAGGACTCAGGGCAGCTGGCCTGCGCCATGGCTCGCACTGGTGATGCCACTGCAGTGCACAACTACGTGTAGCTCAAGGAGCGTGCGTGCGAGTACGTGGCCAGGAGCTGCGAACACCCCTAGCTCCCTGCGCAGGCAGCCTGAAACTGGCTCCTCTTTCTTGGGGGGATAGGCAGAGCGACTCAGTGCATCTGCCTCCGGGTCTCCCAGTGCAAAATACTCCCTCTGGGGCATGCAGAAGGTCAGGCCCAAAGGGCAGAAGAGACGCGCAAGCGAGAGCAGGGCAGGCAATGCGGCTGGAGTGTTAGCACTGCAAATACCAGTGCAAATACCAAGCCCCTCAGCTCAAAGGAAAACGCCTTCGCCTCGCCACAGGCCGGGGGCCACTTTCTCCACTCGCCTTCAACCGGTACTTACGCCAGTGCCCTCGAGGGCCAAGGGGCGTGAAACACTCTCACACGAGCACACGAGTCTCCCACGCTCCCTCAGCACCGGTGCACAGAGCAAAGCTCTGCAATCCGGCCGGGCTGTCGAGTTAACGCTGACCCTGAGGAAGGGAGTGGAGTGGGCTTGCAGGCAAACCCTCCCTGGCCTACCTGGAATCACGGTGATGGTTTTCAGTGCGCGAAGGACACGGAACGTGCGCAGGGCTGAGACGTTTCCCAGATCCACAAACTCTGTAGTGTAGCTGCGGAGAGGGGGAGAGGGATCGCTCAGCGTCTGCTCTCCGTGGCGGCTGGAGCGAGGGGGGCGTCATGGAGCTTCAGGTCATGGTCCCATTCAGAGGCAAAAGGAGCACAGCTGCCAAACTGCAGGGAAGGCTGCAAGGCCACTGGACAGGCCCTGAGCGGACTTGCCAGCACTTCACGGCTACTGGCAAAGACCGAGGGGGCAGGGTCTGGAGCTGTGTTGGCTGGAGAAGCCGGGAACGCTCCCAGGAGCAATGTGCCCAAGGGCCTGTCTACACTGGAAAGCTAGGCCAACTTATTTCTGATGCTGGTAGTAGCATCTAGGAGCTCCAATCTTAGACCATGGCCCGCTGGTGCTGGGCGCTGTACAGACACAACACAGAGAGGCCCCCTGCCTTCACTGGAGGTTTGTAAGAGCAGGTCAGACAATAACCTGCTAGGCGGGATCTGGATAGGTCTGAGTGCTGCTGTGAGGGCAGGGGCCTGGTGACCTCCCGAGGGCCCGTCTATGAAATGTCTCGGGTCCACACACTGCGCTGGGGCAGCTCACTCCAGGTTCACTCCGGAGACCAAATCCCTTTTTACCACCTGCACCTTCCCGGGACCTCGGACATTCTGGGATTGCTGGGACCCGCCCCAGCCATCGGGGCAGTGCTTGTGGGGTCCTATCACCGGGGAGGGGGTGCCATTTGGGATGGGGGCTGGGGCAGAGCAGGGGCCCCATCCAATATGGGGCAAAACCAGGTCGAGTTTCGTCCCATTATCGGGCAGAGCAAAGCTCCCACAGCGGAGGCCCAAGGTTCAATCCTGGACGAGTGGCGTGGCCCGTGCAGACAAACCCAGGATGTGGCAGCCATGTGGGCAGTGCCTTTGGGATCTGGCAAGGCTGGGAGCTTGGGGTGCAGGGGTGCCAAGCACTCCCAGGTTCATGCAGGGTCCTGGCTGCTGCCCCACAGCTGGTGCCTGGGGTCCAGCTGTTGTGCGCACCCCCAGCTGTGGCCCCAGACCCTTTGCTGCTGTCGGTCTCCCCTTGGGGACATGGCCTTGCTCCTGGCCCCAGCTTGGGGCGGGGAGGCAGAGTAAGGGGGCTGGCTTTCTGCACCCACTATCAAAAGTGCTCTGGCGCCACTGTTGGGAGCAGGGGAGGCCAGACTACCCAGCCCCAGATCCATCCCCACGGAGCAGCGACTTCGCTGGGTCCTACGCAGCTGGCAAGGCCGGGAGCCCTGGGAAACACCATCCAGTTCAGCATCACGTCTCTGGGGACCAGCGCTCAGCTCGGTGCAGGACTTCGCACATGTTCTTGGTAGGGCCCAGTCCCCCAGTGTGTCTAGGTCACAGGTCACAGCTCTTCCTGTCTCCCTCCGTGCCTGGCCCCACGGGCAGGACTGGGCTCCCCCCATGGAGGCTGTGCCAGCTGTCACATCTCTGGCTGTTTTCCAGACACTTGTTCCCAATTCAGCATGCGCCGCAGCCTGTATACTCACGCCATAACGATCACACTGAAATCCAGCCAGTTCCATGGATCCCGGAGGAATGTAAATTGGTCAATGCAGAACCCTCTGGCGGCGATCTTTATCAGGGACTCGAAGGTGTAGATCCCAGTGAAGGTGTATCTGGAAGCAGAAACAGTGACAGGACAAGCAGCCGCAGGGAGAACCTGCAGGAATGTTGTTCGGTGTTTGCAGGAGACGTAGGAGCTGCCCGGGGAAAGGTTTGCAGGACAATGTCTTGCTGAGCGTTTCCCGTGGCTGCTGGCACAGCAAGCATTAGCAAAGTGGGCAGCGTTCACGTGGACGGGCCCCTCACCGCGCATGCTGCTTGCAGCACCAGGGCCGAGTTTCCTAATGAGCTTGGGGGAGCAGTTAGCGTTGCTGCGGGGCTGCTGGGTGCTTTGAAAACTCTGGCCCCAGTTTCGGCCCTCAAATGGGAGGCTCTTGGGAAAATCGACACTGACTAAGGGCGCTGAATCCTGGCAATCGGGCCCGGAAGTGGATCTGCTGAGCCCTCGAAAACCTGCTGCCTGCTCAGAGCCGCTGCCCAGAAATGTCCCAGGGTGCCAGGCCGGGGGCTGGGCATGACACCCGCCTCCCATTTCCCTCGGCCCCGCAAGCGGCCAGGCCGGTCTCTGTGGGGAGGGAGGAGAGGGACTTACTCCACGTTCTTGGCCCACGGCGGGGGGTCGCTCATTGTCATGAACACACAGTTGGCCAGAATGGTGATCATGATAAACATGCTGAATAATTTACAAGCAGGTCAAGGAAAATGTCCCCGGGAGCGCGTCACAGGCCCACCCCCCATCTTCGCCGCGGCTGGGCGTGGTGGGAATTCCCTTCCATCCCCCCGGCGCACGGGCTGACCCGGCGCTTGCTGCTCCTCTCGGAATGGCGCAAAGGCGGAAAAGCTGCAGCCATCCCACCTGTGCCCCCTTCCCTACAGTCAGCGGCCCCAGCCTGCCCCGAACCCCGGCCCTCCCTGGCATCTCTCGGCCCCTCTGGATCTGCCCTTTGACCCCGCCACCCTTGCGCCCTGCCCCCCATGTCTCCCAGGCCCAGACCCTGCCTGCTGCTGGGTACCAGCCCTTGGCCGGCTGAGCCCTCGGCACCCGCACTGCTGGCCCTGCAGAGATGCTCAAGCCCAGCCCTGAGGGCAGGAATGAGTTCAGGGAAGCCCGGCCGGGCAGGTCAGACCCGGGGATCACAGTGGTCCCTTCTGGTCTTCAGCGTCTCTGACCTTCCCAGCCACGTGACCCTTCGCTGTCCACAGGCTCCCCGCTGTCGGCCCTGGGCCCCAGAGCGTGGAGCTCCACACAGCTGTGGGCAGGGGGGGGGGGTGCCACAGTTCACTGCTAGGCACCCCCCCACTCAGCGCCCCAATACACACAGACCTCCCCCCACCCCCACTGCCCAGCACCCCCCAAACTCCCCACTGGCTAGTCCCCACCCCCACTGCCCAGCACCCCCCAAACTCCCGACAGGCTAGTCCCCACCCCCACTGCCCAGTGCCCCCCCAAAATCCCCACTTGATAGTCCCCACCCCCACTGCCCAGTACCCCCAAACTCCGCACTGGCTAGTCCCCACCCCCACTGCCCAGCACCCCCCAAACTCCCGACAGGCTAGTCCCCACCCCCACTACCCAGTGCCCCCAAACTCCCCACTGGCTAGTCCCCCCCCCACTGCCCAGCACCCCGCAAACTCCCGACAGGCTAGTCCCCACCCCCACTGCCCAGTGCCCCCAAACTCCCCACTGGCTAGTCCCCACCCCCACTGCCCAGCGCCCCCCAAATTCCCCACTGGTTAATCCCCACCCCCACTGCCCCTCATCCCCCCAAACTCCCCACTGGCTAGTCCGCACCCCCACTGCCCAGCACCCCCCAAACTCCCGACAGGCTAGTCCCCACCCCCACTGCCCAGTGCCCCCAAACTCCCCACTGGCTAGTCCCCCCCCCCCACTGCCCAGCACCCCCCAAACTCCCGACAGGCTAGTCCCCACCCCCACTGCCCAGTGCCCCCAAACTCCCCACTGGCTAATCCCCACCCCCATACCCAGCACCCCCTAAACTCCGCACTGGCTAGTCCCCACCCCCACTGCCCAGCGCCCCCCAAATTCCCCACTGGTTAGTCCCCACCCCCACTGCCCCTCATCCCCCCAAACTCCCCACTGGCTAGTCCACACCCCCACTGCCCAGTCCCCCCCCAAACTCCACACTGGCTAGTCCCCACCCCCACTGCCCAGTGCCCCCCCAAAATCCCCACTTGATAGTCCCTACCCCCACTGCCCAGTACCCCCAAACTCCCCACTGGCTAGTCCCCCCCCCACTGCCCAGCACCCCCCAAACTCCGCACTGGCTAGTCCCCCCCCACTGCCCAGTGTCCCCAAACTCCCCACTGGCTAGTCCCCCCCCCACTGCCCAGCACCCCCCAAACTCCGCACTGGCTAGTCCCCCCCCACTGCCCAGCGTCCCCAAACTCCCCACTGGCTAGTCCCCCCCCACTGCCCAGCGCCCCCCAAACCTCGTACTGGCTAGTCCCCCCCCACTGCCCAGCGCCCCCCAAACTCCCGACAGGCTAGTCCCCACCCCCACTGCCTAGCACCCCCCAAACTCCCGACAGGCTAGTCCCCACCCCCACTGCCCAGCACCCCCCAAACTCCCGACAGGCTAGTCCCCACCCCCACTGCCTAGCACCCCCCAAACTTCCCACTGGCTAGTCCCCACCCCCACTGCCCAGCACCCCCCAAACTCCCGACAGGCTAGTCCCCACCCCCACTGCCCAGCACCCCCCAAACTCCCGACAGGCTAGTCCCCACCCCCACTGCCCAGCGCCCCCCAAACTCCCCACTGGCTAGTTCCCCCATTCCCTTTCCTGTTAGCCCACGGCTGCTTACTCTGCTTAAAAGCCTTTGGTAGGAACCTAGTCAAAGACTTTCTGAAAACACCGGTTCACTGTATCCGCTGGGCCCCTTTGTTCACAGGTTTGTTGCCCCCCTCGGAGAATTCTGGTAGATTGGTGGGGCAGGATTTCCCTGTCCAAAAGCCACGTCGAATTCCTCACAAATTGTGTTGCTCTCATGTCTGACAATTCTCTTCTTTACTAGAGTTTCAACTAATTTGCCTGGCATGGAGTTAGCTTTACTGCCCTGTAATTGCCAGGATCCCCCTGGAGCCTTTTTTAAAAATTGGCATCACATTAGCTCCCCTGCAGCCGTGGGCCGAGGCCTAGTTACGTGACAGGTTATGTACTACAGCTAGTAATTCTGCAGTTTCAAATCTGAGTTCCTTCAGCACTGGCTGAATGCCAGCTGGGCCTGGTGCCTTACTACTGTTTGAGTTAGGAAAGGATATGAATGTATAAGCACTTTGATGGCACCTCTCCGGAGGGGATTGAAGGGTCCCAGCATGTAGAGGGCCGGGGTTGCGCTGAACCGGAAGATTGCTTTTCCTTTGTTTAGGACGATGAATGTCTGCAAAAGAGAGAGAAGGAAGAGGGATTATCCCCTGCTCACAACATCCCCGCCACGCTCACAGCCGAGCTGATCAAACAAACATAAGACCATCCCTTGCGTGTCCAAACAAAGTCAGGGGCTCTATGAACTTCACTGTGCACTCTGCCATTGCCAATACATTTCGCTGGATGGTGCAGGAGGGGAGGTGTCAGTGGGAGGGGGGACAGGGTGATGCTGGGAGAGGAGAGGGTAAGGGCATTGGGGGCTAGAGGGGGGAGGGGAAGGTGCTGGGAGAAGGCTTGAAAGAAGGGGTGGGCATGAGGAAGGCGGGGATGGAGCAAGTCATGTGTGAGGGCACAGAGGCATGAGGGGAACGGGGGGCAGAGGGTGGTGAGGGGGTAGGCATCAGGGAAAAAGAGGGCAAAGGGGGCAGGGGCAGTGAGGGAAGGGGGAGGCACCAGGAGGGTGCAGGGCTAAGGGAAGGTGCAGGTTCCAGGGGATTCAGGGGGTGAAGCAGAAGGGCAGACACCTGCAGGCACGGGACCAGCACCAGAGGAGAGAGGCAGGGCAGGTGTGCAGAGGGAGGTGTTAGGAGAGGGGATGAGGAGGGGTAGCTCACGTGATCAGAGTGGGGCTACTGGAGGAGTGGGCATGGGGGGAGAGAAGGGCTGGTGGAGAGGGGCAGGTCGCAGGAGGGCTGAGGGCAGTGAGAAGGGCAGGAGTCAGGACAGCAAAGGAGGGTGAGGGGTTGGGGGGCAGCAGGCACCAGGGGAGCTGATGGAGCAAGGGGAGGAGACATGGCAGCAGAGGGAAAGGATAGAGGTTTATAAGATATTTATTAATAACTGGGGTGCCACAGTGGCACATCCAAACAAGCCCCATGAACTCAGTACTGGTGCACAACACAGAATTCATTCTGCTCATGGGAGGAAACTCTTAGAGGGAACGCTTCCCCCGGCCTCTCCGCCCCCGAGTTAATGTCACACCCAACAATGCAATGGGTTAATGCAATTGCAGGATAGTTACATGAGGGGGGTTTGGTGGGGGCCAAACTAATCCCTATTAGTAGGAGGATGGTGGGAAAAGTCCTTAGAGAGGGGACTTTACTTCTGGTCATGTGTCCATCAGAGAAAACATTAAGAACATTCCCACTTCGTCACAACAGGTACAACAAAATATAATATATATCTGATGCACAATGAAATCCACAATGAGTTCGTTCCATATTCAAAAGAGTATTAATAATGTTGATATTCTTAGTTAAATATTTTTTTCTTACGATAGTGATATTGTGCAATAAAAGGAAACTGTTAAACACTTACGGTTTCCAGTCCATTTTTACATTATTTAATAAAATATATACCGGCTTACAGGGCGGGTGGGCAGGCGGGGGGGTACGGGGGGGGGGACTAGACCCATTCTGGGCACCACCAAAAATTATACAAACCTGCCGCCTCTGTCACAGATACCCAACTGATCGGTGTCGAGATTTAGCTGCAGCTGATGAGCAGAGCGGATGCTAGTGGAGTCCTCTAGAGACTGTGTAAAAGAATCAAGTTTCCAGGGTAGTTTCCTTTTTTCAGATCTTCGTAACTTCTTAGCTCTCTGGAGCTGAAATGTTCTATGTGTGGCCTCTTCTCACAGGAGAATATTGGCTCGTGCTAATGTTAATCAATGGTAAGTTACCATCTACATTTTATACACCCCAGGTGTATATTAGCATAATTTAGCCTGTATCCAGGAGCTCGAATGTCAAACTGCTTCCACTGTGAAAAATGAAAGATCAGGGCAGCAGATGTCTGGAAAAATGAGGTTCGGGAGCGGCATGAACCTGCACCACCCCGCCCTCCCAAAGGTACCCCAACTGTCCCCTGTCGTGGTGGCAGGGCAAAGTTAGGGGCCCTGTCCCCCCACCCCCGCCTTGTTCAAGTTCTCCAAAGGGGGTGGGGGCAGTGGCTCTTGGCACCCCCTGTCTCCAGTGCCTACAGGAAAGGGGGCCGCACTGAGGTTGTCTTGAGCAGCTGCTGCGTCTCTTTCCAGCTTTCTCCTCACCCCCCGTGATAAAGAAAATGTGCATCAGATCCCACTGCCAGTGTCCTGTGCACCTTGCGGGCCTCCCACGTGGGACGACAGCATCACACCCAGCTTCCCCGCACCCTCAGGCAGGTGGGGAGCACCTTTCTGAGCTGTAGGCTCCGCAGCATGGGCCAGGCAAAGTGAGCCCTTGAAAACCAGTCACAGAGCTGGTGAAATAGCGGAAAACACTAGCCGTACAGCCGAAGGCCAGACTGGACCTTTATGAAGCTCAAGTCTGAGCTCATGCTGGGCAGCGGCCAGTGAACCCTGCCCAGAAATTCCTCCATGGAGCTATTCGTGGAGGTCTGACATGGAAACAGGGAAGTTTATGGAAGATGACAGCAGCAGTGGTAAAATCGGGAGCAACAAAGTGACAAGTCATGGCCTTAGGAGGCTGCTCCAACCCAGAGCAGGCCTCAGGTCTTCACCGTCCATTGCTGGTGGAACAGGGCGCTGTGTGGAGGTGAAGGGTGGTAGCTCGTCACTGGGAGAGATGCTAGGGTCCCGCTGGGCAGGAGGCTCAGTGATGCTGGCAGGCCACAGGCTCGCGAAAGCTCGAGGCCTCAGCCGGGCCTGCCTGCCAAGTGACTTGCTGGACCCAGTGTGTCGCCCTGATGTGTTGGCTGGTTAACGGGTACTGGGCCTACAACCATGTTTGTTGCCTAGCCCAGGGCTACTCAGCTGTGGAAGTCCGGGGGTCACAATGATACTGCACATGCCGAGGGCTACAACTCGAGTGTGGTTGCATATACGTGCAAATTTCTATGCAAATATATATGCAAATATCTTCTTTCACAATGACAGGCATGAATACCTAGATTAAGGCAAGACTACACAACACATTTAAGTCAGTTCTGCTGAAATTAATAAAATGCAACATTTACCGGATTTCCACCCAGGTGACAGAACTTTGAATGAGCAGTGACAGTCCAGGAATCCAGTCCATCGACAGGAGCCCCTAATATTGACTGTTTTGTTCTGGCTCCCGCCCGTGGGCAGCAATGGATGGGCCGCGGGCCGCGTGTTGAGTAGCCCTGGTCTAGACTTTCTGAAAGGCTTGTGAGCGGCTGCCTGCATTAATCCCACTGGGAATGTCTTCATCGCCTGCTACAAGGTGATAGTCACTTTCTTGCTTTGCAGCAGTACAAATGTTCTCTCTGAAAGTGCAAACCCAGCCAGGCCGGACTGGCTCCTGTCAAAGCAAAATGGGCCATTGTGGGACATCACATTAAGGGGCGGTGGAGCCTTCCCAGAAGTGGGGGGGGGTGCTCTTTCTCTCTCTGTGGCCCCACCCCTCTCTTGCCTCTTCTGTCCAAAGCCCCACCCCTGGCCACCTTGGAAGCTGGAGTGGGCCGGACACCACAGGCCCTCCATCTGTCCAGGGTGAGGGGCCGAGAGCAGGACCTGGCACCACCTCCTGGGCCCCCTGCCCAGGGCATGAGGGCCCGGGGCTCCCCACAGCTGCCTTCATGGTATTATTACACTGAGCTGGCTCCAGCCGGGGGATGGTGCCGTGGACCTGCAGCCCAGCCATGCTATGAACCATGTGGGCAGCCACGTGGGAGCTGCAGACCCTCCATCTGCCCCAGGGAGCCCAGGGGGTGGGGCCACCGCCAGGGACAGCTCTCGCCCTCCCCTAACACCCCCCCCCCCAGGCAGGTTTAAAAGCCCCAAAGGCCCAGAAACAGAAATGTCGTGTCTGTGCAACAGAGCCCGGGAAGCCTTTGCTGAAGGGGTGTGAACGAAGGCGCGGTGTGTGCGGCAGGCCGGCTGTGCCGGAACACCAGAGCACCCTGAGAAGATTCGCTGGCGCTCGCAGCGGGCAAGAGGCTGAGGGACGCTTGGTTTCTGAGCTGAGCAGAAAGCAGCGGGGTTGGTGCTATCTCGCTAGCTCTTGCTGCCAGCCCTGGCGTCAAGGGCACCGCCCAGTCATCGATTTGTCAGCGGGATGGACGACAACATTGAAATACGATGGGATTTTTATCCGTGGAATCAATGAAAGGCACAACGCAGGGACCGGATTTACACGAGAGAGTGGCTGGCTGCCTTGAGCATCCGGTGCTCCCCTGGAGTAACGGGCACAGGCACTGGCAGAGGTGTCACCCAATTCGACTGGGAAACACGTCGGACTTTTAGGAAGAATTCAGGAGAAGTAAAGGGTCGTGGCCCTGGTAAAGGGGATTTTCCTGCCGTGCACTGTACATCGGGAGTCCTCTGTAAACACTCCCTGAGCACTGATCATGTTCACCACCAGTGACAACAGTGACCTACATAAGAGTGAGCCAGGGGGATGCAGGGGAGGAGCAGGACTTAATCATCAGCAATTCATTTCCCTTCTGGAGACACAGATGCCAAACACCAGGACTTGCTTTATCATACAAATGCCCCGGCTCATCCTATAGCAGCACATGTGGGAGCGCAGATGGAATTCACTCATTCCTGCGGATGCAAGGGAAAGACAACAACTCCCCCAGATGGGTGGGGCTCACAGCTGGCATGGATAGCTCAGGCCGTGTAAGTGGAGCTGCAAAGGAAGAGGCGTCTGCGCACAGACCGTCTCCAGTATTAGAGCTTTCAAAGCCACGAAGACGGAGGAGCAGAGCTGGTGTCAGGCCCACCTGCCATTGGGCTCTCGGGAGCCTTCCAGGAGTACAGAGCTCACTGGTCCACAGAGCAATTCCACCAAGAAGGGAACCACAGGACGCGTTTTATCCCTCCTTGGGTGAAGCCAAGTTTCCAAATATCCGCAAGATGGCACCGAAAATCCTTGTGCTGTTTGACTCCACCTCTGCGTGAGCAAATATTTCCCCTGAGGAATTACAGCAGATCTCACGAGGCCCCGGTTACCTGAGCAGCTGCTCCGCTGAGGAGTGCAGAGTTCCACGAGAATGACACTGGCCTAATGTTAAAAGGGGCGGCCAGCAGCACGGTCCACGTCTCTCACAGAGGGTGTGTCTAGACTACAGGGGTTTTTCGAAAAAACTTCCCCTGCGTCTAGACTGCTGCTGCGTTCTTTCAAAAGTAAATTGAAAGAACGTGGCAGTTTTTTCGTCTGCGGAAAACCTTGTTTTACAAGGAAGAATGTCTTGTTTCGAAAGTGCTCTTTCGAACAAAGGCGCTATCATAGTATCATAGAATACTAGGACAGGAAGGTACCTCGAGAGGTCATCAAGTCCAGTCCCCTGCCCTCATGGCAGGACCAAATACTGTCTAGACCATCCCTGATAGACATTTATCTAACCTACTCTTAAATATCTCCAGAGATGGAGATTCCACAACCTCCCTGGGCAATTTATTCCAGTGTCTGACCACCCTGACAGTTAGGAACTTTTTCCTAATGTCCAACCTGAACCTCCCTTGTTGCAGTTTAGGCCCATTGCTTCTTGTTCTATCCTCAGAGGCCAAGATGAACAAGTTTTCTCCCTTCTCCTTATGACACCCTTTTAGATACCTGAAAACTGCTATCATGTCCCCCCTCAATCTTCTCTTTTCTAAACTAAACAAACCCAATTCTTTCAGCCTTCCTTCATAGGTCATGCTCTCTAGACCTTTAATCATTCTTGTTGCTCTTCTCTGGATCCTCTCCAATTTCTCCACATCTTTCTTCAAATGCGGTGCCCAGAACTGGACACAAAACTCCAACTGAGGCCTAACCAGCGCAGAGCAGAGCGGAAGAATGACTTCTCGTGTCTTGCTCACAACACACCTGTTAATGCATCCCAGAATCATGTTTGCTTTTTTTGCAACAGCATCACACTGCTGACTCATATTCAGCTTGTGGTCCACTATAACCCCTAGATCCCTTTCTGCCATACTTCTTCCTAGACAGTCGCTTCCCATTCTGTATGTGTGAAACTGACTGTTCGTTCCTAAGTGGAGCACTTTGCATTTGTCTTTATTAAACTTCATCCTGTTTACCTCCGACCATTTCTCCAATTTGTCCAGATCATTTTGAATTATGACCCTATCCTCCAGATTAGTCGCAGCCCCTCCCAGCTTGGTATCATCTGCAAACTTAATAAGCATACTTTCTATGCCATCATCTAAATTGTTGATGAAGATATTGAAGAGAGCTGGTCCCAAAACAGACCCCTGCGGAACCCCACGTTATACCTTTCCAGCAGGATTGTGAACCATTAATAACTACTCTCTGAGTACGGTTATCCAGCCAGTTATGCACCCACCTTATAGTAGCCCCATCTAAGTTGTATTTGCCTACTTTATTGATAAGAATATCATGCGAGACCATATCAAACGTAATGTAACTGTGTATGTAATGCAAACTGTGTTTTTTCAAAAGAAAGCATCCAGACTGCCTAGGCGCTCTCTTTCAAAGAAGCAGCTTGCTTTTTGGAAAGTACTGGCTGTAGCCTAGACGCCCTTTTCCGAAAGAGGCTTTTTGGAAAGTACTGGCTGTAGCCTAGATGCCCTTTTCCGAAAGAGGCTTTTTGGAAAGTACTGGCTGTAGCCTAGACGCCCTTTTCCAAAAGAGGCTTTTTGGAAAGTACTGGCTGTAGCCTAGACGCCCTTTTCCGAAAGAGGCTTGCAGTCTAGACATAGCCAGAGCGTGGAACGCTGGGTTGCGTTACTAACGGGTGTAAGACGTCCTGATGGCACGTTTACAAGCGCTAGTGAGGTTTTATGGTTATTTCTTCTAAAATGTGTCTGAGTTAAATAGAAATCAGCTCCGTCTCTCTGAAGTGCTATTTCTGTGAGCGTTCCTGGCCCTCCAGACAGTTCCACACCCACTTGCGCTCGCTCTCTCGCTCGTGTTCTAGCTAAAATGGCTGAGAAAAATCGGGAGCAGTGGGAGTGCGACACACACAGCACCCACCCCACCTGCTCCCCACCAGGCCTGGAGCGGGGCTTGGGAGGGAGTCGGGGAAAGATTCCAGTTGTGGGTTTTGTTGCCTTCTGCAGTGTTCTGCAAGAGTCTGGATGATGTCAATAGCCACAGCTGGGCCCTGCACACCAGAATACACTGCAGCCAAGAAAAAGGAGCAAAGTGGCAGTGTTATTCATTTCCAGTTGTGCCCACAACGGGGTAGGTGCTTTCTAGCCTGAAAAGAAGGTTAGATCCCTGCCCAACAGGTTTGCTGCCTACAGACAAAGACGCCGTCGAGGAAAGGAGGCCAGCAGCAAGGTGTGGCCACGCCGCGGTCAGGAGAAGCGTCTCGCGAGAGTGGTTTTGGTTGTGTGAAGCTCGAGGAGAAGCCAGTGGGCACATTTACTGAGCATAGCGAGGAAGAGAAAGCGATCGAAGCGTCAGGCTTATTGCTCGTGGAGAGCAGGGGTGCAGGGAATGCAGGGGTTGCAAAAGAGCTCGAGGGCTGCATAAAAGATCTGGGACCCATGGAAATGGGGAGGAGGAGTCCAGGGGCTCCCCAGGCTCCCTTGGGAATGAACTGAGGTGGGGGAGGGGTAATAACGAAAAGCACCATGTTCTGGCACAGCTGCGGCCACCAGGCGAGTGCCAGGCCATGGGGAAGGAGCTGAGAGCCGGGGCAGACCAAGGGCGGCAGATGTCTCGGCTCAGGAGCTTCGGAAGTGCTCACCTGGCAATACTCGAGAGGCAAGGCATCGCCCAGCCTGGTCCATCTCCTTGGGGATGGGACATTAGCTGGAGGGCAGAAGTCCCATGTGGCCAAGGCGAGTCAATGGAAAGCTGGGGAGCTGGCTCACATGGACGTTCACAGTTAAATTCACTCGTGCAGTGACCCCGTCAGTGTTAATGGTGCTACGCGCGCAGAGGGCTGTGGGTGGCAGAGGAGGAAGGACAGCAGAAGTCATGGAGAGGAAGTTGGACCTACAAGGGCTCATCCAAACTGCCCCTCCACATCTAAAGCTGGTTGAAAAAATGTCGAGAGAACAGTTTCCCTGCTGAAAAACGCAGTTGGGTCAAATGCGTTGATTTTACACACACACACACATGCATGCACGCACCCCCAGCCCCCCGACCCCTGCCCCCTCGCTTACCTGGTTCCCCAAGGCTGCCAGCACAAAATGGCTGCTGGTCAAAAGACCTAGGGGAAGCAATGCTCAACCGCTTCCCTGTTCCTATCCCTGCACTCACTCTTAAAGGGGACATGCTGTTTTAATGCTGTTTTATTTTAATTTTTTTTGCTCAACAACTTTGGTCTCCCCCCCCCTTTTTTTTTTCCTTCAACAGAATTTTTTCCAGGTGTTTTTTTGGGGGGGGGGGAAGGTTCAGTATTTTTGTTTCAACCATCTGGCAACCCTATAGGGATTGGTTTTAATAAGACTGGCATTTTTACAAGCAGCAAAGTTTTACAATCAGAACAGGATCAAGCCTATTTATTACTCAAGACAGCTAAAGCAGAGTAGAGAGACTGGCCTTTCGTTGTACCATCCCAACGCCCATCCCTACGGGACATTGTTTCAAGGAGAAATGGAGAGAGTACAGTTTAGTGGGTAGAACAAGACACTGGAAATCAGTGTGTGCGTGTGTGTGTGTGTATGTGTGTGTGATGTTAGTAACTGGTGGGTGCCACAGTGGCACACAGCCGCACAAGTGCACATGTCGTCAATATTGGTGCACAAGACAAACTCCCTGCGCTCCTGGATAGAAAATCCTAAAGGGACCCTGGTCACAATGAAGACTCCACAGCCGTGAAATGGAACGTTCTGCTGGTCCTGAATCGATCTGGCCCTGGAGTTTTGGGTTCATGGGAAGCTTTGACGTTTGGCTTTTTCTTCGGCTCCAGAAGGACGTTTCTAGTCAGCGCAGTGATTTCCCGCAGCAGGGACATTCCAAGGCCTGGTCGTCACTCAGACTGAGCCTGGCACCAGCTCCTGCCCCCGCTCACCCCCAGCCTGGTGGGCAGCTCAGTGGGGAGCTGCTCTCCCCGAGCTGTGGCCATGAAGCTGGGGGAGCTCCTAGCAGCTGCATTGCCAGAACCTGAGTCCGTGGAAGCCCCGTGGGAGGACGTGGGTTCGATGCACCGTCACCTAGAGCAGGGGTCTCACACTGAGTTCACCTTAGGCCAGTCTAGGCCTCAAATCCTCCTAGTGGGCCAGGGGCGCCCTCTCTGGCAGGGCTGTGGGGTGCTGGGGTCCTTGTGCTTGCCCCCCTCCCTGCATTGCCCAGCCCTACTTGCTGGCCTGCATGCTCCCCGCCCCCGCCCCCTGCCTGGGGTAACCGAAAGCCAAGTACAGAAGCGCCTCACCATGGGCAGCTCCCTGGCCAGCGCAGTTTCCCAGACTGAGTGGTGCCATCTGCGGCCGGACTACATGGGCACTGCGGGCTGCTGGGACCCATGTGTCCCCATGTCCTGCCACCCCGTCCCTTCCACCCCCGGCTGGCAGCCTCACGGGCCTGATCACAGTTTTCAAAATATTTTGCAGGCTGGACTGGGGAGGGCTCGGGCAGATGGCCCCCGGGCCGGGAGTGTGAGATCTGGAGCCGGCCAGTGCCAACGGGGGCAGCGCGGCAGAACGGGCACCCCTCAGCTTCAGCCAGCTCGAGGCAGGGCCACGGGGCCAGCTGTCGACGTGGCCCCGACGCAGGTGGGACATTGCAGCGGTTTGGGGAGCTGGGATTTGCATTTGCAGGATTTGGCTCCATTCTGGGTTGGGGCGAGACCTGGATGAACAAGGAACGTTTTGCTCCCCTGGTACCTCAGAAAAATCACTTTTCAATGTTTCCTTTCAAGCCAAACCAAAAAGGAAATCTGCCAGATTTGGGGCGGATCAGGATGCTGGACAGACGTGCACGGGGGCGGGGCTTAGAACAAAACGTTTCTCTTCAGCCTGACTCGACATTTCGAGCATTTGTCTGGAAGTCCAGGCAGGAGAAACCCCTGAAATGGGAGGCAGAGGCAGCTCCCTGGGCAGAGCACTTAGCTGGGGGGTGGAAAACCCAGGGTAAGCCTGGGTCTCTGCCCTGTCAAAGCTGTTCCATGTCTTACAATAAGCAGTGCCCGGGCCCTGAGCAGCATGGATGGGGCCATCTCAGCCCTGTCCCCGCCCCCCTACCTTTTTATCACCGTAGAAGGGGTCCAGGTCCTCCAAGGGCACCCCGACGAGCTCCGCCGGCAGGTCCCCGTAGATGCGCGGGAGGGGTTTCCCAGCCTCCAGATTGGCGCTGGCCTTCAGCTCCTCTTCATCCAGCACCTCCACATGCTGCCGCTTGATCCTCAGCGCTTCCGCCTCGACAATCCGCCGCTCGATGGCAGCCAGGGACTCGCGGGTGAAGGGGCGGAGGTTATCCGGACCGGGTACATGTGGCGGGACGGCCATCTTCTCATTCTGCTCTCAGAGCCCTCTGCCTGGCCTCACGGGAGGGAAAAACCTGGCACGACAGAGAGGGAGAGGGGAGCTTCACAGGGCTGCGTTTCCTCTGCCTGGGATGTGAGCCCCCACATGACTGTTCCCTGAGGCGTCTGAGTGCTGCAGAGGGAAAGAGCAAAGGCCCCTCCACCCCAGCGCCCTGTCTGCTAGCAGCAGCCACTGCCAGGTGCCCCAGACAGCCATAGGCAGGATTTGAACCCAGACCAACCAGGCCCAGTGCTGAGGTCCCATCCCATAGAGCTAGCAGCTGGATTCTGCACTCCTGCGGCTGTGGCCAGTAGCCATGGCAGTGGCGCGTGGCTGTTGGGGGTGCCCCTTGGCGCCATCCACAGAGGACACGAGTCTGTTGCCTCTCCAGTCAGTGAGCTGGGCTTTTCAGTGCCTCATGCCTCTAGCGCTAGAGATCCCCTACTCCAGCACCGGGCTGCTAGAGATCCCCTACTCCAGTCAGTGAGCTGGGCTTTTCAGTGCCTCATGCCTCTAGCGCTAGAGATCCCCTACTCCAGCACCGGGCTGCTGGCACTCACCGCCCATCCGATCTCTGGCAACAGCTGGGGCGTTTATAAGCAGAGCTCTGGAACCAAGAGCCAGATGTTCAGTGAACCACTCCCAGCATGTGCCCCTGCATCGGCCTCTCCCCTCGGTGATACGCGCCAGCTGCCAGGCCTTCCAGCACTGGTCAGAACCACGTTACGGTCGGTATCAGGGAGCCCCCACATGGACCAGTGCCCCACCACGCCAGGCACCGCACAGACCTGGAACAGAGCCAGGCTCCGTTTCAGGCTGGATCCCGTGGGTGGAGCTCCGTGGATTTATCCATCCCAAGGCGGGAAGGGCGCTCGCTGGCCGCCCCATCTCAGACGACTGGGACTTGGGAAATTCTTTGGCTTAAGAAACACCCAGCCTTGCTTTTCAAACAGCCAGTGCTGGAGAGTCCCTCCCTCCGCTTGGGAACCGGTGCCAGTCCTTAAACACCCTCCCGGGCAGACCCGGCGCCCTTTTGCCAGCTGCTGCCTGGGGCCCCGGGACCATGGGAGCCCCCCTCTGCTAGGAGGGATTCGTTCCCCGGTAGGTTCTTACACACTGTGACCGTGTCACCTGGCGCCTGCTCTCTGCCGAGCTCTTGGGGTTCACTGGACCACGAGACCCTGGCTCGGCCAGGCCTGGTCTGGGTCAGCTGGCCCGGCTGTGAGGCTAAGACCCGCATGGCAGCTCTGCAAGCTGCAGCCCTGGCCCTGGGCCCCTCCACCCTTGTGGGGTCTCAGAGCTCAGGCACTGGCCCCAGCCCACACCCCTCTGCTTCCGTTTACCCCACAGCTGGAGCCCCCGAGCCCGGCCAGCTGCCCCATGCCAGGCCGGGGGGGGGGGGGTGTGAACCGCTCTGCAGATGCACCCCTTGAGCCTGCCCCCTCCACGGCAGGTTTTCTATCCCTTTCCTCATTCTCCTGGATCTCCCCCCCTCCCGCTGGCACTGGGGCTGTCCAGGGAGTTACCCAGGAAGCGAACAGGCCCAGCTTGTCAGTGAGCGCAGGCAGCCCGAGATCTCGTTTCAAACTCTCTGGTGCTTGGTTGGGCCCCTGCCTGCCCAGTGCTTTCTGCGGGCATGGCTGGGTGAAGGGACGACCATTAGCAGCCATGTCCCCCTTGAGCCAAAGCTCTGCATGGCTGGGAGGCCCAACACCGGCTCCTCTGCATGGGCAGCAAAGGCCATCGGGTTCTGGCTCCAGTAACCAATAAGACCAGGTCAGTGCAGGGCCCTTGAAGAGCCTCCGTCCACCCTTTGCATTGTGACCTCGGTCCCCCTGCTGCTCTCACTGGCCCCATGTCATTTCCGCTGCCTGCGCTCCCGCTGGCCACCTGCCCACCACGCGAGTCCTGCACCACCTCTCCTTTCCCAGGCCTCAGTGCTGCTTCCACCCTCCCGCCCCCCACCATCCTATCTGCTCCATCAGTGGATCAGCAGCGGTCGATGGCCGTTTTCCCGGCAAAACTTGTGTTACGTCCACACTGCAAGCGTGTTCTTCTGGCAGTAAATCAAAAGGACAGAGGGCTTGTCGCACAATTGCTAATCCTCATTCTACAAGGGAGAAGCCTTTTTGCAAAAGAGCTCTTGCACAAAACGGCGTGTGTGGGTGGGGAAGAGGGAGTTTTTTCGGAAGAAGAGGGAAGAGGAAAAAGCACAGGTGCCCTGGTGGCCATGCTGTCCATAGCAATCACTGCCTACAAGCGAGAGAGCATCCAGGCAGTCTGGACGCTATCTTTCAAAAAAGTGCATCGCTTTTTCGATGCGCGTTTGCAGTGTGGATGCTCTCTTGCACAAGAAGCCTGTAGTCTAGACATAGCCTTAGAGAGGCCCCCAGGCTTGGGGCAAAGACTTCATGTGATGGAGGCTCCACATCTCTAGTGAAACTGTCTCAACATCAACTCCCTCCCTCTCAGAACTCCCCTCCTGTAGCTGGCCTGCGGCAGCGAGGCAAAACCATCAGCGTTAAGCCCCGCACCAACTCTCCTGGGACAGTTCTCACCAAGGCCCCCTTCACAAGGTGCACTGAGAGCGCTCCTGACAAATTAATTCAAAGCAAAGGATCCTTCACTGTGGAGCTGTTCGGATCCCCTGGTTCTGTTCTTTAGGGGCCAGATCTGCTGGTACGAACCGGGAAAGCTCACGTCCAGCTCAGGTGGCTTAGGGTTGTTTAGCTGAGGATAAGTAAATTTTCATGGGTGCCTAAATGACTTAGGCAAGTCAATGGAACTCAGGCTCCTAAACCATGTAGGTGGCTTTGAAAATTTTGTCTCAAGCCACTTACAGATGCACCAGGATCACTGCAAGACAGGGTGTGGGGGGCCAAGAATCACTCACACGCACGAGTTACTGTTTTTCAGTAAACCCCAGCACTGCATCAAGTGTGGTGAACCCTGCGCCCCTACACGCCAGCACTGGACAAAGAACAGGATTTTCAGTTCACTTGCAACGCCAAAGAAAGACTCACTCGGGGGTCCGGCTGAACTGAAAACATATTTCTTAATACCGTCAGCAAATCAAGAAGTGGAAACTTTTGTGAGCGGAGTCAAAACAAAACACGTTGGTTGGACCCAACTGGAAATATTTTGTTTCGGTTTTGGACATTTTGACAAAAGCGACAATGGTCTGAAGCCTCGCGCGGCAGATGGTCACCCCCTTTCTGAGTGCCAGGCTGCTGCTGCGGGCAGGGCCGGATTACCCCATCTCTGAGCCCCAGGCGAATGCGCACGGCTGGGCCCAGCTGCCTCCTCTGGAGTGGTCACAGTGCCACTCACCCACGTTTGGCCCCGTTGCCACGGCACCACCCCACTGTGGCGGAGGGGCAGCTGGGACCAAGCCAAGCAGTGCTGTGGCCTGGCCCTTGCTCCAAGGCCTCTCAGCTCGCGCCCAGGTTTGCATGGGCTAGAAAACCCAAACCAGGTCCCCGTGAATCTGGGCCCTCAGTACCTGCCACGTTCACACAGGTGTGAATCCGGCCCTGGGTGAGGGACCGCAGGGTTCAGTTCTTCCCTTGGTGTGGGAAGGGGTTTGAACACAGCTCTCCCCCCTTGCAGGTGGGTACCTAGGTACAGGCAGGGCCGTGGTGGGTTTCTCTCACTCTCCCCTGGGGAAGTGCTGACACTTTTTGTAAACAGTTAGCCCCTGGTACAGAACTTGAGCTTGGATCTCTGCCCGTTAGATCAGTGTGGGACCCAGCAGGCTAAGAGTCACTGCCTGGCCCCCTGGGCTAGCTGCTAGCTGGGCTCTTCCTGAGCAGCCGTGAACTGCCACCACATTGCCACGGTCACGTCCCTTTCACAGCTTCAGAAACGTGTCAGGCGGGACGGACTTGAGAGGGCAGCATGTCCAGCCCCTGTGCTGGGGCAGGACCAATAACCCCAGAGCCTCCCTGACAGGGGTTGGCCCAGCTTGTTCTTATACCCCCTGCGGACGGGGATTCCCTTGGGTGCCTGTGCTGGCTCTTGCCTACCCTCAGTATCATGTGTTTCTAATCTCGCCTACATCTCCCTTGCTGTGCGCCAGGCCCACAGCTCCTTGTCCTGCCTGCAGCCACGACAGAAAGACTGTTCACTGCCCTCTTCCCAGCAGCCCTGGACATGTCTGGAAACTGTTCTCAGCCCCCCCGCCTCCTTTTCTTGAGATTGAACAGACCCACTGGCCTCCCGCGTAGACGTCGAACACATCGGTTCGCACACCCCCAGCGAGATCAGCCTTTGCTGCAAGTGCATTGCCCTGCTGCCGGGGCCCCGAACTGGGCAGAGCCTCTCCCGTCGGACAGCCGGAGCAGTTGTCCCCTTGTGCCTGGGTGCCTGGTTCCCCTTCCTGCCTGCCGCACGCTGCACTCGACTTCACTGATTTTCAGCTTGTTGAGTTCAGACCAATTGTCTCATTTGTCAAGGTCACGTTGAATTCGAATCCTGTTACCAAAGTGCTCAGCTCCCTGGCCACTTCCAACTTCCCAGGGAAATACCAGGGCTAGGTCCATGGGACTGCAGCAGTTTACACCAGCCTGGCCCTACCCCAGCAAGGACAACACTAACGCAGGCGCCAGGCGTCAGGGCCTACAGCTGCAATGTGGAAACCAACCGTGCAGTGAATGGGGTCTGGGCATTGCGATTCCCCAGGCAGACTGGAAATCACTAGCTGGGCGTATACATCCGACCAAGCCTACAGTCCTCAGTGGATCACACAAACTACTATTGCTCTGAAACATCGCCAGTCCTGGGGGAGAAACCCGAACCCTCCAGTAACGCCAGAGCGTTGACTCACCACGAGTAGGGAGGGTGGGGAAGAAAGTGAATAGTCGAGTCAAGCTGGGGGGAAAACAGAAGCCGGTGGGGGAACCAGCTTAAAAGCCAGTTCCCCTCAGCACAGTTTCCCCGGTGTCGCCTGTTCCCGTCCCCACCATTGCTGCCTCTCAGAGGTGGCAGGGGGCTAGGAGAAGCTGCCGCAAAGGACAGGGGCTGCTGGACCCAGCACGAGCCGAGACCCAGCAGTTCCAGCTTGCTCCGGTCCTGGACCGCCGCAGCTCTGGCTCTTACTACATTTACCATGCAGAGCTGTGGTGGCCCCGGCGCTGTCCCAGCTCATGCCGACTCCGGGACCTACCCCTGCTGTGGCTCTACAATTTAAATGTAGTAGGAGCTGAGCTGCCTGCACAGCTGGGTCCTGCTCCATTTACACTGCAGAGCCACAGTGGGGTGGCTCCAGGACCGGCGTGAGCCCGGACAAACCGCCTTCCCTTATCGACTAATCGTGTAGTCAATACAAATTGTATCAGTCACATGACTAGTCAATTGTC
Organism: Pelochelys cantorii; assembly: GCA_032595735.1. Lineage (NCBI taxonomy): Eukaryota > Metazoa > Chordata > Testudines > Trionychidae > Pelochelys > Pelochelys cantorii. Next base: position 17,208,929 of record CM064354.1, on the reverse strand, counting down.
TGCCTCTTACCATCCTTAACAACAAGTACAATGTATTTTCCTTCACTTCTACAACCCTGCTACCCCGCGGCCTTCCCCCCGTGCAGATAGTAGCACCCGGGTTACTCACCACGTCAGCCCACTTAAACCCAGTAGCGAAGAGAGAAATGGCGTCTACACGTTGTGCGTGGCTGTGAGCTCGGGGGCAGGGACTGTCTCATCTGTGTTTGTACAGCGCCTAGCGCAGGGCGATCCTCGAGCACGAGGGGGGCTCTTTGGGCTGCCACAATCCACGTAACCAACGATCTCACTCACGTGCAAGTGAGCTTCGCCCGCGGTGCTTCATGAAGATGTGCCTGAGCCGCCAGCACCGCCCCTCCGAAGGCTCCTGCCCAACCTGGAGGGAAGCAGGAGGGGGCTGGGGCTGGAGGCAGGGCAGTGGCGTTTACTGGAGGCAGTCTGGCAAAGTTCCTGCCCCACGTGCCAGGCCCACGGCAGCAGCCCTCGGCTCTCCCTGCTGCACAGCACTACAGCTAAGCGCTCCCAGGGCAGTAGCTGCTGCTGCCCAGAACATCAGAAGATTTGAATTTCCTTATTATTTCACCAGGCTGCCCACATTTGCCAATGACCCGAGTGAGCCGAGGGACCGTTAACCTTCAAGGCCACAAAGCCAGCAGGGGATTTCCTGGGACAAAGGAAAGGCGCGCTCCTAGCCCGAGGGCGTTCCTGGACTCAGAGGGCTGGGAGGGACCTCGAGAGGTCACCAAGTCCAGGCCCCTGCCCTCCCAGCAGGCCCCAGTGTTATCCAGACCATCCCTGGCGTGTGTCTAGCCTGTTCTTACAGAGCGCCAGAGGTGGACACTCCACAACCTCCCAAGTGACAGGCGGGAAGTTTCTTCTATTGGTAAATCTAAACCACTCTTGCTGCGGTTTAAGCCCGTCACTTCTGGTCCCATTTTTCTCTCTCCTCCTTGTACAAGTTGGACCTTCCTGGTCCAGCATCCTTGGGACCTGCCTGCTTCCGAAGGAGGGAGTTTGCTGGACCAGATGTCAATCCCGCCCTTCTGCTGACTGTCCAGGCTCTCCCAAGGTCCATCAGCAGACCCAGCTGGGCTCCCTCCTGCCTCCCACCACTGGGCCCCTGGCTCCATGGCCAGCCCCAAGACTGCCCAGGCTCTCCTGTCCTGAAGCTACTGGCACTTCCGCTACCTCGGAGCTGCAGCTGCCCCGGGCTGCAGGCTCTGCTGCTTCGGGGCTGCTGGGGCAGTAGGACTGGGCTGCCGTTGCTAGGGGGTTGCTGGGTCCCAGCCTCACTGAAGTCTAGATGTGCCCCATCTACCGCTGCCCCCTCGCCATGAGCTCACTGCTCTCAGTCTCAGGTGTAGCAAAGCTCCCGTCCTACCGGGGGCCCGCGCTTCCTGGCAGCTTTTAGTGCGTCTCAGGCTCGCGTGACCCTCCCATCACATCTCGTCTCCTCCAGAGGCCAGGGTCCCCCTTAACGAGCCGTTTTCATCCCCTTCCCTGGTCCCGGGCTCCCCTTTCTCCCCGTGGCAGCCCACCAGGCTGGGGAGGGTTGGGGGGAACCTGATCCAACCCACTGACTCCAGGTTCTGGCCCAGGGCCCTAGGTAGCAGCTACCAATGGGGGGCTCTTGCCCTTATCCCCACAGAGTAGCAGCCTCTCCCTGGGCCACTGCCCCCCTCCCCCCCAGTACCTTCCCCCAGCACCTTGGTGAAACCTCTCCCAGTTGCAGCCTTCAGTTCTCCTCCACCTGCCCTCCGCCAAACCCTGCAGCCCATGGCCTCGGTCTGCCCCTCCGGTTGGTTTGACACAATCTGATCTTTACAAATCCATATCCACCATCTCCTGCCGGGTACGTCTACACTGCAAGCTTCTTTCACAAAAGCTCATTTTGAAATAGAGCGTCCACACTGCAGGGCAGGCTCCAAATGAGTCCGAGGCCGGCTCCCCTAGTGTGGACATGCTCCCTTGACTTCGAGCCCAGGGGGCACAAGGGAGGAATAACTTTAGAATGGCCTGGGGAGGGGCTATTTCGACACAGCAGCAGTGGAGCGTCCGCACACCCTCTTCCAAAAGAGCTTTTTCATTCCTTGCGGGATGAGGGTTACCGCCGGCATAAAAAGCCGTCTGTTACTTCGACTTTCTGTCGAAATAACGCAGTTGAGGTGTGGGAGTTAGTACTGTTATTCCGGAAACATGGAGCAGTGTAGACGCACCCTAACTGTCTTCCAGATACTTGCAGACGGATTCATTAATTATTTGGTCCAATATTAGTCCTGGCACAGAAGTGAAGCCGATTGTCTGTAATTCCCTGGGTTGTCCTTATTTCCCTTTTTATAGAAGGGCGCTAGACTTGCTCTTTTGCAGTCCTCTGGACTCTCTCCCCTCTTCCATGACTTTTCAGAGATGACAGCTAATGGCTCAGGTATCTGCTCAAACAGCTCCTTGAGTATTCTGGGATACATTTCATCAGACCCTCGTCACTTGAAGACATCTAACTTGTTCTTTCCCTATTTTAACTTCTGAGCCTTCCTCATTTTCACTGGCATTCACTATGTTAGACATCTAGTCACCGCCAATCTCCTTCGTGAAAACCAAACAAAGTCATTAAGCATCTCAGCCATTTATGCATTTCCTGTTATTATCCCTCCCCCTGCCCCCCAGTAACATCCTCCCCTATCTTTGTCTTCCTCTTGCTGCTAATGCATTTGTGGAATGCTTTCTTGTTACCCTTGATATCTTTAGCTAGTTTGAGCTCATTTTGTGCACGGACTTTTCTAATTTTGTTCTTGTATCATTTATTTATATTCATCCTTGTAATCTGACCTTGTTTCCACTTTTGTTGGACTCTTTTTTGATTTTCAGATCACAAAAGATCTCCTGGTTAAGCCAGGGTGGTCTCTTGCTAGACTTCTGGTCTTTCCTATGCACTGGAACAGTTTGCTCTTGGGCCTCTTTGAAAACCTGCTGACTGTCTTCACTTGTTTTTCCTGAGGCTTGTTTCCCATGGGCCTTGCACGCCGACTCCCTTAGTTTGCTAAAGTCTGCCCTCTTGAAATCCACTGCCTTTACTAGGGGTGTGAACATGTATCCCTGTACACCAGGGGGGAACCTTTTTTGGGTCAAGGGCCGCTGACCCACAGGAAGATCAGTTGGGGGCTGCACATGACTGAGAAGGGGAAAAAACCCCTCACTGACATGGCCCTCGACTGAGACCCTCCCCACGCTCCCTCGCACACCAGAGCCTGGGGGTGCCGCCTAGTAGACATTGCACGCTCCAGCCCCACGGGGAGGGGCAGTGGGGGGACTGGAGGCCCCCTGAGCCTTGGGAGCCGGATGCAGGCAAGCCGAGAGCCGCATCTGGGCCCCAGGGCTGAGGTCCCCCCCCAGTGTACACAGTTAACCAATGAGCCTGATACAGAAGCAGCAGCATGGGGCGAGGGGGGGGGGCAAGCTCCGGGTCCCACTGAGCTGCCTGCCTCCCCGTTTGTCCCCCACACTGCCTCCCACAGAGGCAGCAGTGCAGGGAGGAGGGGCAGGCGGGAGCTGGTGCTCACGGGGAGCCGGTCTGCCCCTCCCCCCGCATGTCAACGTGTAACCAGTGAAAATGTCGGTGGTTACACGTTTACAAAACCAAACATGTTTCACCGTCCCTCTCTCGGTGATCTCATCATCCCTGCCAGCCACGCTGCCTTCCACTGCAGTGCTCGGCCTGCCGCCACGGGGGCAGGAAGCGCCTCCAAGGAAAGGCGCTAGGGAGGGTTAAGCGGCCGCCTTGCTCCCAGCTGGCTCTGCAGCAAGAGCCACAGGGGCTGCAGGCCCAGCGTGAGCAGCCAGAGCGTTTCCCTGGCCAGGCCAGCACTGGCCCTTCCCCTGGAGGCACAGAGCAGGTGCCTGGAACAGCTCGGTCGCCTTTGCCAAATGTACAGCCCCAGGCGCCTCCAGCGAGCTGCCCCCCCCCCCCGCTCTGTCTGGTGGCCCCGAGCTGCCCGCCTTCCCGGCCAAGGGATGAATAGCCAACAACAGCAGGTCCCCTCCCCCAATAATTCACCACCGGCGGCCCTGGAAAGGGTTAAAGGCAAAAACTGACAGTGCCCAGAGGGGAGAGTTTACTCCCCCCCCCAGCCAGGCCTGCCGACAGCCAGCAGGGGACCAAGGGGGCAGCTGCCTTGGGGCCCAGTGATTCAAAGGAGCTAGGGCTCCCAGCTGCTGCCGCTGCTACTGCAGCTTTAAATTGCCGCAGAGGGGCATGTGCCCAGCCGGGCCTTCTGCAGAGGCAGCAAACAGGCAGGAGCCCGTGGTGGGTCAGGGCGGGCAGGGCCCTGAGACACGAGCCAGCCCATTACATCGGCTATGGGCTGGATGCCCGGTCATTCCGGGGAGAGGTTTACCGGCTAGCGCAGGGCGCGCTCGTGCCCTTCTGCCCCCTTTTACCAGCCTTCTCCCTGCCACAACCAGCCTGCCCTGCCCTCCCCTCCAAAGGAGCCTCCGTTTACACTTGAAACCTAATTCGGATTAAGGTTGGGTGTGAATGCCCAGAGCACGGCTATAGCAGAGTGACTCCAGGTGTGGACAAGCCCTTGCATCAGACTCCACAGACGGGCCTGCTGTGACCAACAGGTCTGGGCATGGGGAGAGGCGCTGCTCCACCTGGCTTGTCTACACATAGGACTGGTGCCTCTTTAACTGCACCACTGCAACCCCCCCAAGCATGGCTGCTGTTAAACTGGTGTGAGCGTGCCTTACACCGGTGCAGCTGCTCCCGTATGGGAGGGGAACGAGCTATACGGGGTGAGGCCCCTTTACGTGGATATAGCTACGTCCACATTAGGGGTTGTACTGATATAATTATGTCAGTAACAGAGCTCTAATTTTTTCCATCCATGTGCAGAATAAATTTTGTTCAGTGCTCCATGGCATGGTCAGTTGCGCACCACCAGTAGAAACACAGGCTGCTGGCTGTGGGCGCTTTGCTAATCAGCTGGGCGGCATTTGAGTCTCTCCTGGGGGCTACCAAGTGCTCGGCTTTCAGGGAACACTGCTCACAGGCAGAGCTGCACTGGGACGAGGCCTGGGGTTGGAGCAGCCCAAGAGCAGCTGAGGCTGACCCTCTGGCACCGAGCTTGCCAGGCAGTGTCCAGAACCAGCCCCCAGGCCTAGCTCTGCTCTGCACCAGGAGTGACGGAAATGCCCACAGGTGTGTGCACGGCGGCATCCATAAGATCCTGACCCATTGCCCTGCTGCAGTTAGGCCCTGACCCTCCTCCACAAGCCCCTGTGCTGCCCCCCTCCCCAAGTCCCTGCCCTTGTTCCCCCTTCCCCGAGACCCTGTTCCCCCACCACCTCTCCCCCACACCCTGCCCCCCACTCACAGAATCAGAATCACAGAAGATTAGGCCGGCAGAGACCTCAGGAGGCATCGAGTCCATCCCCCTGCCCAAAGCAGGACCAGCCCCACCTCAATCAGCCCAGCCAGCTTTGGAAACACCCCTAGGGATGGAGATTCCACCACGGCCCCAGGGAACCCATCCCAGTGCTTCAACACCCATAAGAACATAAGAACAGCTGTACTGGGTCAGACCAAAAGTCCATCTAGCCCAGTAGCCTGTCTGCCGACAGTGGCCAGCACCAGGTGCCCCAGAGAGGGTGGACCGAAGACAATGATCAGCGATTTGTCTCCTGCCATCCCTCTCCAGCCTCTGACAAACAGAGGCCAAGGACACCATTTCTATCCCCTGGCTAATAGCCTTTTATGGACCTAACCTCCATGAAGTTATCTAGCTTCTCTTTAAACTCTGTTATAGTCCTAGCCTTCACAGCCTCCTCTGGCAAGGAGTTCCACAGGCTGACTACACGCTGTGTGAAGAAGAACTTTCTTTTATTAGTTTTATACCTGATACCCATTAACTTCATTTGGCCTCCTCTAGTTCTTCTATTATGGGAACTAATAAATAACTTTTCTTTATCGGCCCTCTCCACACCACTCATGATTTTATAGACCTCTATCATATCCCCCCCAGTTGCCTCTTTTCTAAACTGAAAAGTCCCAGTCGCTTTAACCTCTCTTCATATGGGACCCGTTCCAAACCCCTAATCATTTTAGTTGCCCTTTTCTGAGTTGCCCTTACCCGCCTAGGGAAAGAGTTTTTCTTAATGTCCAACCTAGACCCCGCCCACTGCAACTCGAGCCCGTTGCTCCTTGTTCTGCCATCCGTCACTACTGAGACCAGCCTCTCCCACAGCCTCTTTGGAACCTCCCTTCAGGAAGTTGAAGGCTGCTACCAAATCCCCTCTCAGGGTATGTCTACACTACCACCCTAGTTCGAACTAGGGTGGCTAATGTAGGCATTCGAAGTTGCAAATGAAGCCCGGGATTTAAATATCCCGGGCTTCATTTGCATCTTGCCGGGCGGGTGCCATTTTTAAATCCCCTTAGGTCGAACTCCGTGCCTGCGGCTACACGCGGCACGGAGTAGGTAGTTCAAATTAGGATCTCTAATTCCATGAGGTGTACCGGTAGTTCGAATTAGAGATCCTAATTCGAACTACCTACTCGGTGCCGCGTGTAGCCGTGGGCACGGAGTTCGACCTAAGGGGATTTAAAAATGGCGCCCGCCCGGCAAGATGCAAATGAAGCCCGGGATATTTAAATCCCGGGCTTCATTTGCAACTTCGAATGCCTACATTAACCACCCTAGTTCAAACTAGGGGGCTAGTGTAGACATACCCTCACTCTTCGCTTCTGCAGACTAAACAAACCCAAATCCCTCAGCCTCTCCTCATAGGTCATGCGCTCCAGCCCCCTAATCATTTTTGTCACCCTCCGCTGGACCCTCTCCAATGCATCCACATCCTTTCTGTAGTGGGGGGCCCAGAATTGGACACAATACTCCAGATGTGGCCTCACCAGAGCCGAATAAAGGGGAATAATCACTGCCCTAGATTGGGTGGCAATGCTCCCACTAATGCAACCTAATATGCCATTAGCCTGCTTGGCTACAAGGGCACACTGTGGGCTCATGTCCAGCTTCTGATCCACTGTAACCCCCAGGTCCTTTCTGCCGAACTGCTGTTCAGCCCGTCGGTCCCCAGCCTGTAACAACGCTTGGGATTCTTCCGTCCCAAGGACAGGACGCTGCACTTGTCCTTGTGGAACCTCCTCAGATTTCTCACGCCCCATGGCCCTGGCCCCCTCCCCCTCCTGGCACCTCCACTCCACCCTTCCCAGCCAGCTTGGCTGCTCTAGCAGCCCCACTGCCGTGTGTGCTGGGGTACAGGCTGGGCGTCAGGAGGTACGGGAGCTACTCCTGCTGCCCATCTGCCCCCAGGGATGAGTTCCTTGGCTTCTCTGAGTAATAGCTGCTCCGTGCTTGGAGATCTCTGGCCGGCGAGGGGGTGGTGCAGAGCAGAGCTCCGCTCCGGTGTCCCGGGTCCCGGCGGATGAGCCGCGCCGCCCTGGCCTGTGCTCAGAAGCACTTTGCTGGCAAGCGGCGTGGCTCAGCCCAGTGAAGCTGGCCGAGCGGGGCTGAGGGATTCCCGGGGGCCGGGGAAGGACACGGTGCTGCTCCTCACAGAGCTTCAGCCTAGATCTCTGCAGTGAGCAGCAGGCCCCCTTGCAGGCCTGTGGCAAATCGGTGCACACGGGGAATCCACAGCCAGCCCTCAGCGTGAAGCCCTGACGGGACAGTCCCCCTGACGTGGCCGCTTGTGGGGAGCCCATCTGTGGTGCTGAGCAGGCGCTGGCAGAAAGATCCATTGGGCTGCAGGGGTGAGAGTCTGAGAATGGCCTGGCCAGGGCGGGAACCTTGCAGAGGGGCTCTTGTGGATTCTGCTTCTTTCTTGCAGGGAGCCCTGGGAGCGCAGCTCACGGCGTCTTGGCGGCAGCTCCAGGGGCTGATTGCAGAGGTGCCTGCAGGCAGCTACATCCAGCCGCCTGTCACCCGGAGAGCGGGGCTAGGACGGAAACCGCTTCCAGCCTCGCCCTCACGGCCCCCGGCGCCCGGCCCCCGGCCAGAGCACATCAGGGCGCCCGGCAAAGAGCCTCCCACCTGGGGAGCACTGCTGTTTGGCCGCTCCTGCTGCGGCTGGGAGAGACCAGCCCCCGTAGTTCCCTCTAAGGGGCGCGCCTGCGCGGCTGCGCAAAAAAAGTGCTGGGCTCGCCCACCTCATCTGCAGGGCAGCCCTCGTCACTCTCTCAGCCACGCGGCTGGGTCGGCAGGGCCGCATGATGGAGTGGGGCTGCTCTGGGGGGCGAGCTACGTGGCAAAGCAGGGGTGTTCCGGGCCCGGGGCTACTGGAGCGAGCCACATGTCGGATGGCGGCGGCCCCGGTCAGCTCCCGGTAAGGCGCTCTGCCAGCTGTAGCAGGACAGGCTGCACTCCCGGGGCTGGGAAGGCACCAACGTGCAGCACCTGGCGCAGGAGCGGGGTGGGGTGTGGGGCAGCCCGCTGTGCCAGGGGCTCACAGGGAACTTCATGAATGTTACTGATGTGAAATGAAAGAAATCCCACGCTCAGATTTAGCTCACAGACCTGCTTTGCTGGGGATTGGTTTTAATAAGACTGGCTTTTTTACAAACAGCAAAGTTTTACAATCAGAACAGGACCAAGCCTGTTTATTACTCGACAGCTAAAGCAGCGTAGAGAGACTGGCCTTTCGTTGTACCATCCCAACGGGACATTGTTTCAAGGAAAAATGCAGAGAGTACGGTTTAGTGGGTAGAACAAGACACTGGAAATCAGTGTGTGTGTAAATCAGTGTAGGTGTGTGTGTGTGATATTTGTTAGTAACTGCTGGGTGCTACAGTGGCACACATCTGCACAAGTGCACGTGACCTCAATATTGATGCACAAGACAAACTCCTTCCACTCCTGGATGGAAAATGCTAGAGGGACCCTGATCTGCACCTACCCTGCTTTGCCCCTGCTACATGTCTCTTGCCCTCCCCTCCTCTTTGACCCAGAACCAGAGCTGTCTCCTCCCTCTACTCCAGACCTGGTCCCCAACCCATTCTCCTTTGGGCTCACCTCGCTGGGCTGTTCCGCTCTGCTCTGCCTGGGGCGTGTGATGAAAGACCTGGCAGAGTCCTTGCTTGGAGCCTGCCCTGGGCGAGGGCAGAGGGAGCAGAAGGCAGCAGGGCTGCATCCCCAGATCAGACAGTGCTAGGGGGCTGTTCCCAAAGCCGTACGGAGCAGGACAGCCGTAGTGGGAAGATTACAGTCAGAGATGCACACGCCTTGCAGGCAGAACATGCCCTGCCCACGCGTGCTCAACGCCTGGGCACAGAGCAGAGAGCACCCGCAAGAGGGCGGCAGGCAGCAGGTGGAGGAAAGCCAGGATGAGCCCCAGGGCAGGTGCACAGGGGGAAGGGTTGGTTTCTTCAGGCTGCATCAGGACCGGTCCGGGCAGCAGCAGGGAATGAGACGGGGCAGAAAGCGATGGAGTCGCAGAGCGAGACTCCGTCCCAAAGCACACCCGCCTGGAAGGTGGGCGAGGTGCATGTCCCAAGGGAAGCTCTGCCCAGAGAGGGCGCCAGCATTCCTGTGGGGCACACGGGGACTGCCCAGCTGGCCCAGACGCACGCACCTGCAGAGGGAGCCACGGGGGGTATCTGCCCCCAGGCAAAGTCCATTCCTGAGCCCAGTAACTCGCAGCCGGCAGAGCTCCCTCACTCAGGCCCTGCCTCCTCCGAACGCAGCCCTGGCTGCCAGCCCGTGGCAGTCACCCTCCGCGGAGAGAGTCCGAGAGCAGAGCCCGACGGGGCTCCAAGCAGTGGGGTCTAACCCTGGCCTAACGCCACGGCAGTTCCAGCAGCTCCTAGCGCTCTGTCCCCAGGCTGGCCTGGGCTAGGCCTTAGCTCAGGTCCATGTGTCAGGAGGAGCATGAGGCTGCCGGGTTCAGATCCCTCATCTCTCCCGCCCTGGGAGACTCTGTTCCTCCTCCTCCTCCTTCCTTGGTCCCTCTGTGGGCCCTTCCCTTCCCAGCTGGCCCCACTCCTGGCGCAGAAGGGGGATGGGCTCCCTGGGAATCACACCCCAGGAATGGTTACTGGCTTCTGTGGCTGGCCGAGGCTGCCACTCCCTGCCTGGCCCTGGCTCTCCTGTCCCTGGGCTGGCAGGCACAGGAAGGGATCCCTTGGAGACTCGCTGCCTGCTGATCTCCCTCTCCCCAGCTCCTTGGGCTGCTGCCCCCGGCTGGCCCCACTCAGCTCCTTCTTCCCAAGGGCCGGCCGGTGGGAGCTGCCCCGCAGGCACCACGGCTTTGCCCCTGCCCAGCGCAGCCCAGCTGTGAGTCCTGGCAGGACTGTAACCGTAGAGAGCGGCTCGGACCCGCTCCAGGCTCTCGCCCCCCGCCCCGCCGCAGATTGGCTGCCCCGCCAGCTGCCGCCGGGGATCACTGCAGGAGTCGGGTTTCGGCAGCGTGATGACTCGGCTCATTCCTGCCCGGGGGCAGGAGCGAGAGGCTGGGAGGGGGGAAAGGCGCCTCCCCCCGGGGGGGCCTCTCTGCCCAGAGACACCCCCTCCCTGCCTGGCCAGCGCTTCCGCTCACTGCTCACTGTGCCCGGCTGGATTCGCTGCCAACCCATCGCTTCCCCGACATCGGAAACCAGCCCGCGCCCCTCGCTCCCTGCCGCCCGGCGCCGCGTCTGCATCTCTGCCAGGCTCCGGCTCCCCAGGCTGCCAGGCCGGGGGCTGGGCTCGGAGCCCTGGGGCCGCCCCGTAGCACGGCACCCCTACAAGCGGGGCAGGCCGGATGAACACAAGCCGAGGCCCTGAGCTACATCGAGTCCAAGCGGGCCCAGCGCGTTCCAGAGATGGGAACTGGTCCCGCAGAACGGACGATCCACATCGAATACTGGAGTGTCCTGTTGCACCTAGGCCGGCCCATAGGGGAATCGACCGGTCCATAGAGGCATCTCCCGGTCCATAAGGGAATCTACTGGTCCATAGGGGCATCTCCCGGTCCATAGGGGAATCTACTGGTCCATAGGGGCATCTCCCAGTCCATAGGGGCATCTCCCGGTCCATAAGGGAATCTACTGGTCCATAGGGGAATCTCCCGATCCATAGGGGCATCTCCCGGTCCATAGGGGAATCTACTGGTCCATAGGGGCATCTCCCGGTCCATAGGGGAATCTCCCGATCCATAGGGGAATCTCCCGGTCCATAGGGGAATCTACAAACCGGTCGTTACTTAGAGCCCCTCAGAATCAGAGGCCCAGTGCTGTGGCTTACGGAGCTTGGGTGGAAATCCGGGCATAGCGTCCCAAGAAGGCAGCTGCGGGGGGGAGCTCTGGTCAGGGGGGGCCTGCCCTGTACAGCGTCCCAAGAAAGCAACTCGGGGGTGGGAGCTTTGGTCTCGGGCCTGGCTCTGGTCCTCACTCCCCAGGGTAGCTCTTCTGGCATGGGGGGAAGAGCAGCACTGGGAGCCAAGGCAGAATCAGGCCCATAACTGGGCTCTGTCCCTGCCCAGGAGCTTGCTGGCCCTCAAGCCACAGAGCCCAGAGCTGCAGGAGCTGGGATCAGCCAGGTGAGAGTGGCCGGACCCTTCTCCGCCCAGAAAGGAGGGCTGGGGAGCCTGCCCCTGCCACAGCTGGATCCTTGCCCACCTTCCCTGGCCAGGCCTCACACTCGTCTAAGGCTGCCAGCTTGGTAACCCCACAAAGCCCAACACCCTCCCCTGCCCCTGCACCCCACCTCTCTTCCATGGCCCCCACTCACTCCACCCCTCCCACCATCACTCTGATCACCAGGCTGGGGCAGGGGGCTTGGGGCCAGAGGGGGGTGAGGGCTCTGGCTGAGGCGCAGGGGGGAAAAGACGGGGTCAGGGTGTGGGACGTGGAAGGGCTATCCCTTGGTGGGCCTGGGGCAACTCTCCCCAATGCCCCAGGTGTGGGACCCAGGCCACTGCCCCGACCACAGGCCCCACCCCTGCTCTGTCCGCTCTCCGTCCCCCGAGCAACACGAGCCTGGGGATTAGCTGGGGGCCTGGCAGGGTGGCAGCAGCCTCCCCATTGAACCCAGCCTGCTGCGCTGGGGCGGGAAGTGGAGCACCCTGGGGCCGGGGGATGCTTTGGAGCAGAGCAGGCTGCAGTGAGTGTGGGAGGGGAGCAACTCCTGCCAAGCCCCCCTACATAACCCTCTGGGTCCTGTCCATATGGGCAGCCTCCCCGAACTGTCCCATGGATGGGACAGCTCTGGGAGGGGGCTCAGGCTGGGACCGGGGGTTGGCGTGCAGGGGAGTTAGGGCTTCAGCTGAGGGGGTTGAGTGCAGGATGGGGCTGAGGGATTTGGGGTGCAGGAAGTGGCTCAAGGCTGTGGCAGGGAATTGAGGGGTGGGAGGGGGTTCAGGTTCTGGGAGTGAGTTTGGGTGTGGGAGGGGAAGCAGAGTGTGGGCTCCAGCCAGATGGCATGTTCCTGCTGCCCCCAGGTGAAACATACCCTGGTGGCTCAGGGGCTGCCCCTGCCTGCAGCCACCGGCCCCGCAGCTCCCATTGGCTGCAGTTCCCGGCCAATGGGAGCTGCCGAGTTGGTGCTCAGGGCAGCAGACCCCTGGCTCCCCCTGTGCCTACACACCAGACCTTCTGGGAGCCGAGCGGAGGCAGGGCAGGAAGGGAGCCGGCCTCAGCCCCACTGTGCCACCAACTGAACTCTCAGCAGCCTGTTAAAATCTCCCGGATGCTTTGATGGCCATTTCCAACAGGCTCCCACTGCTCTTGCTCGGCCTGGGAGCAGCTCAGCGCCAAGGCCAGCATCTCTGACGGGGAGGAATTGCAGCCCCCGCCCAACCCCCTCACCTCGTGGCGTAGCCTGTGGCCTGTCTCCCCTGCACTGTGCTGCCTCCAAACAGGAAACTGACCCAGCTCTCCACAGACCCGCAGGGCTGCCAGGCCAGCAGAAACTGACAAACAGCCTCTGGCCCCTACTACGAGTTCAAAGCAGACGCCTCCAGCTCTCCTGGCACATCCCAGCCTGACGCCATCCCCTATAAATAGCCCCGGCGCAGAGGGTTTGATCTGGGGTAGGTGAGAGCAGGTGCAGCAACAGGTGCAGTGCGAGTCACACATGTGCCCTCTTCAGCTGCTCCTGGCGCCCTAGGAGCCCTGCCCTGCTTCAGCATTGTGCCACCCCAGGCTGGGCCATGGCTCCCTGGCCACGCCATGGGGATCCCTTGGTCTGGCCTGTGCTGGTCTCTGGCGAGGGTTAGTCATGGCTCAGAGCGGGGCTGGAGGTTAGCTGTCCACAGTGCAGAGCTCAGGGATGCTTTTAGATTCTGGTCTCCAAGGATGGAAATTTGACGAGGTCCCAGGGAACCCTGCGGCCATGAGATACATCCAGTTTGGATCTAGTTTGGACTCCCAGGCACAGGAGGGCAGGGGCTGGGTTTGAGTTGGCCCCCCTCCCTCCCTCAGCAGCCTGCTCCACTCCACCCGACCGCCCTCTCCCAGCCTGCTGCACCCCGCATCTCTGCAGAGCTGGAAGAGTGCCCTGGGGAGCGTTCTGCTGCCTGCTGCCGCTGGGAGGCTGAGCACAGCGGGCCGGGCGAGGGCAGAGGGGCAGGGAAGAGCAGAGCAGGCATCTGGGTCACACAGTGTGTGGGGACCCAGTCCCTGCTGCCACCCCACGCCAGGCCCCCAGGTAATTCCCAGGCTGCCCTGGGACCTGTGCATAGGACTGTTGAGGTGATTGCTGAGGGGCCCCCCAAACACAGGGCCTGGGGCGGATGCGCTGAGCCATCTAATGGACAAGACGGTTCGGCAGGTAACCATGGCTTTGGGCACTGTATGATTCTAACATGGCCTGAGCCACCTTTCCCCAGGCCACCCCAACCAGCAGAGAGCTCAGCCAGGCCTCTATTGTTCTACACACCCTGAGGAGGCCAGCCCACGCCCTGACAAGCAGCAAGCCATCTGCAGGGTGCTGAGCCACACAGCCTCACAGAGCGAGACCTGTCAGTGCCTGAGGACCACCATGTTCCTGGCCTGCGCTACGAAGTGAGGGACATCAACAGCTGGCCCCAAAGCGCCCGACAGCCAGCCCAGAGATGCCTGATGGCCCAACAGCACAAGACAACCAGTACAAGAGTGCCCAATGGCACCCAATGGCCGGCCCACTGATGCCTGACAGCCCAACAGCACCCAATGGCCCAATGATGCCCAATGGCACCTCATGGCCCAACGGCACCCAATGGCCCAAGAGCACCCAACAGCCCAACGATGCCCCAATGGTGCCCAATGGCTGGCCCACTGATGACCAATGGCCCAACAGAGCCCAATGGCCCAATGACACCCAATGGCCCAATAGCACCTGATGGTCCAACGGCGCCCAACGGCCCAACAATGCTCAATAACCCAATGGTGCCCAAAGGCCGGCCCACTGATGCCCAACAGCGCCCAATGGCACCCAACGGCCCAATGATGCCCAATGTACCAATGGCCCAACGACGCCTAATGGCCCAATAATGCCCGACAGCTCAACAGTGCCCAATGGTGCCCAACAACATCCAACACCCCCACAGCACCCAATGGCCGAATGGCACCCAATGGCCCAACAATGCCCGACGGCCAAACGATGCTCAACAGCCGGCCCAACGATGCCCGATGGCCCATCGACGCACAGCAGACTAACGATGCCTGATGGCCCAACAGCACCCAATGGCCCAACGATGCCCAGTTGCGCCCGATGGCCCAACAACACATGACGCCCAGCCCAACAATTCCCAATGCCTGGCCCAACAGCACCATCATTAAAGCAGGTCCACTCATCTGGGCGATATGGCCCAGCCCACGAGGCAAAGAAGGAAATGCAGCTGGATGGAATAGATGCCAAATGAAATACTGGGTTTTGTTTTCCCAACAGGAAATGGACAATTTTTCAGTATTTGATTTTGTGGAAGCTGCCTCGTGTGCCAGAAGATCATTCCCAGCCTCCTCCAGCTGTGATATGTGGATGCTAATGAATCGGGGGAGGGGGGTGACTGCTTTGCTGGTGTTGCTGGCATTTGAGTGACATGAGGGCAGTGAGGGAGATAATTCTGACAAGCTGGAGACCAGTGTTTGGAGACTTGCAGCAGGAGCAGGTAAAGTGGCCTGAAAAGCTAATTGCAAAAAGTATCGGAGGGGTAGCCATGTTAGTCTGGATCTGCAAAAGCGACAAGGAGTCCTGTGGCACCTTATAGACTAAGAGATGTATTGGAGCATTTCTGACAAAGTGGGTCTTTGCCCACAAAAGCTTATGCTCCAATACATCTGTTAGTCTATAAGGGTATGTCTACACTAGCCCCCCTAGTTCGAACTAGGGAGGCTAATGTAGGCATTCGAAGTTGCAAATGAAGCCCGGGATTTAAATATCCCGGGCTTTATTTGCATCTTCCCGTCCGGGCGCCATTTTTAAATCCCCCTTGTCCAAACTAACTGCCCGCGGCTACACGCGGCAGTCAATGAGGTGTAACAGTTAACTTGAACTAAGGACTTAGTTCGAGTTAACGTTTGACTGCCGCGTGTAGCCGCGGGCAGTTAGTTCGGACAAGGGGGATTTTAAAATGGCGCCCGGACGGGAAGATGCAAATAAAGCCCAGGATATTTAAATCCCGGGCTTCATTTGCAACTTCGAATGCCTACATTAGCCTCCCTAGTTCGAACTAGGGGGCTAGTGTAGACATACCCTAAGGTGCCACAGGACTCCTTGTCGCTAATTGCAAAAAAAAAATAACATCTTGCTACTCCCAGACTTGCCCTGGGGATCCCTGAGTCTCCCCAACCCAACAAGAAACCTCTCCCCATCAGTGGAGCTGGGTGGAATTTTGTGGCTGAAAAATTCAGATTTGAATCAACCAAACCATTTCGTGAACTTGGGCTGAATTCACCAAATTGTTTGGATAGGAAGAAAAACGTAAAGAAAAAATTCTGGAAAAAAAATCAGAGTTTTCATTGCAACACTTCTGAAATGTTTTGATTTTTCAGTTCAAAACACCTCTTTGGAAATTTACTTCAGACTTAGTTTAAAAATGTATTTAAAAGACTTTGAAAATTAAAAATTTAGTTTAACTCCAAACAAATGTTTTTTCAACTTTTTGGTTTGCTGAAAAATGTTCATTTCAGGTCTCCGCACAAGGAAATTGTGTTCCCATTTTTCAGAAAGGCCACCAAAGAAAACTAAATCAACAAAGTCAGTCCTTACAAAGCCAAACAGGAACCTTTGCCAGTGGCCTGACACCTGCAGGGATAGACAAGGCGGAGGGGAAATGACAAGGTGGAGCAAGTGTAAATCAGCAGAGCTCGACTGAAGTCCATGTGGCTGGGCCAATTTATGCCAGATGAGAACACAGCTAAGTATCTGAGTTTAGGTGCAGCAGTGACTGCATGGTGAGCTCCTGCCAGAGGAAATGAAAGCACCTTCTGATCCCCCACATACACTGGTGCAAAGCCTGCAGTGACTTGGTGTAATCAGAATCTTGCCCTTTGGCTGCTTTTTACCTAAATACTTTTGTACTAACTGCAACAGCAACATGATTCAATGTGACCTGTGAGGGACCAGGGAAAGCACTGGCTTTGTTTAGCCTGGACAAGCGAAGACTGAGAGGGGACATGGTCACAGCTTTTAAATACCTAAACGGGTGTTACAAGGAGGAGGGAGAAAAATCATTCTCTTTAACCTCTGAACATGGGACAAGAAGCTTAAATGACAGCAAGGGAGGTTTAGGTTGGACATCAGGAAAAACTTCCTGCCAGTCAGGTTGGTTAAACACTGGAATAAATTGCCTGGGGAGGTTGTGGAATCTCCATCTCTGGAGATACGTAAGAGCAGCTTAGACACACACCTGTCAGGGATGGTCTAGACGGTGCTTGGTCCTGCTGTGAGGGCAGGGGACTGGACTTGTGACCTCTCGAGGTCCCTGCCAGTCCTGGGATTCTAAGCAAAGTGAGCCCCTCGCAATAGGGCTGCAGTTAATAGTGAGTGTCGGCCAATGAGAGCCAGGCAGGGAGGTGCAGTTCCCAGCGTACATGGCCTAGGCTGTTCCTTACTCCTTGGTCAGCCGCAGCCCGGGGCTGGGGTGAGCCCAGGCCAGGCTGGAGGAAACAACAGCCCAATGAAGCTAAATGTGTCGCATTCCCTGCGCATTGTCTCAGCCTCACTTACTGCAGAGCTGCTGCTGGATACTCCTCGGGGGAATTAGCGCTGCTGGGGATATAATCAGAGGCTAATTTGCAAGGCCAGGCGCCCGAAAGGGGGGAGACCTGGCAGCAGCTGGAGAAAGGTCAACAAAAGCCAACTGTACAGGAAACAGAAACCCTGTTCTCAGACGCACATTCTGCAGCCCCACTGCGCATCCTCTCGATGCACTAGGACAACACACACGCTTGCTGTGCGCTCCTTACGCACCCACCATGCGCCCCTGCAAGGCACACACTTACTGCACCTCCTCGCACGCCTGCCGGGCTGTTCTACGATACACTTACTGCACCTCCTCGCACGCACGCCGGGCTGCTGTACAATGCATACACTTACTGCACCTCCTTGCACACCCGCCGGGCTGTTGTACCATACACACACTTACTGAAGTGAAGTCAGACTACGTATTTGTCTAGAACAGGGGTGGCACTCCAGAGATGTTGGTAAGTGGCCAAGTGGTGCACATTCCTGCTATGTTAAAGGAGGGGGTGCAGGATTTGAGAGCTGGAGGGGACTCTGGGCTGGGGCAGAGGTTGGGGTGCAGGAAGGCGTGGAAGATGCAGGCTCTGGCCGGGAAGTGTTCACTATAGGTCAGTCCTGACCCCACATTGCTCTCAACAGCGGCTGGCTGCTGCTGGCATGTCCCTACCTGCCCCTTGGGAGGAGTGGGGGGGGGGTCTCTGTGGCTCTACTTCCCCACCACCACCAGGGGTAGGCAGAGATGCGCCCACAGCTGGCTGCTTCCAGGAAAGGAGCATAAACTCTGTCAAATTAAGTATACAAATATAATAGGAAAAGTCAAAAGGAATTTGAAGAACAGCCCAAAAAGTAACAGCAAAATGTTTAAGTCCATCAGAAGCAGGAAGCCGGCTAACTAACCAGGGGGGCCCTGGGACGATGGAGATGCTAAAGGAGCCCTCAAAGATGATAAAGTCATAGCGGAGAACCTAAATGAATTATTTGCTTCAGTCTTTACACTGAGGATACTGGGGACATTCCCAAACCTGAACCATTCTTTTTAGGTGACAAATCTGAGGAATTGTCCCAGGTTGAGGTGTCATTAGAGGAGTTTTGGAACAAATTGATAAACTTAACAGTAACAAGTCACAGGGGCCAGATGACATTCACCCAAGAGTTCTGAAAGAACTCAAGTGGGAAATGGTGGAACTATTAACTGTGGTTTGTAACCTATCCTTTAAATCAGCTTCCATACCTAACGACTGGAAGATAGCTAACATGACACCAATATTTAAAAAGGGCCCTAGAGGTGATTCTGGCAATTACAGACCGGTAAGTCTAACATCTGTACCAGGCAAATTAGTTGAAACTATAGTAAAGAATAAAATTGTCAGACACATGGATGAATATAATTTGTTGGGGGAAAATCAACATAGTTTCTGTAAAGGGAAATCATGCCTTACTAATCTGCTAGAGTTCTTTGAGGGGGGGTCAACAAACGTGGACAAGGGGGATTCAGTGGATATAGTATACTCATATTTCCAGAAAACCTTTGACAAGGTCCCTCACCAAAGGCTCTTAAGTAAAGTATGTTATCATGGGATAAGAGGGAAGGTCCTTTCATGGACTGATAACTGGTTAAAAGACAGGAAGCAAAGGGTAGGAATAAATGGTAAATTTTCCGACTGGAGAGAGGTAACTAGTGGGATCCCCCAAGGGTCTGTCCTGGGACCCATTCTATTCAACTTATTTATAAATGATCTAGAGAAAGGGGTAAACAGTGAGGTGGCAAAGTTTGCAGATGATACTAAACTGCTCAAGATACTTAAGACTAAAGCAGACTGTGAAGAGCTTCAAAAAGATTTAATCAAACTAAGTGATTGGGCAACAAAATGGCAAATGAAATTTAATGTTGATAAATATAAAGTAATGTACATTGGAAAAATAATCCCAACTATATATACAATATGATTGCAACTTATTTAACTAGAACTACTCAAGAGAGAGATCTTGGAGTCATTCTGGATAGTTTTCTGAAAACATCCATGCAGAGTGCAGTGGTAGTCAAAAAAGCAAACAGAATGTTAGGAGTCATTTAAAAAGGGATAGCGAATAAGACAGAAAATATCTTATTGCCTCTATATAAAACTATGGTACGCCCACATCTGGAATACTGGGGACAGATGTGGTCACCTCATCTCAGAAAAGATCTGTTGGCATTGGAAAAGGTTCAGAAAAGGGCAACAAAAATAATGAGGGGTTTGGAATGGGTCCCATATGAAGACAGATTAAAAAGACTGGGACTTTTCCGTTTAGAAAAGAGGAGACTAAGGGGGGATAGGATAGAGGTCTATAAAATCATGAGTGATATGGAAAAAGTGAATAAGGAAAAGTTATTTACTTATTCCCACAATATAAGAATTAGGCCAATTCTGGCAAGGAACACTCTGGCAGTGGGTGCACATGAGGTTTCTATCTCCTGCGGCGCCAATACAAGCCTGGGCTCAATCCTTACATAGGGCTCTTTGATCTTCGTCATGGAGATGTCACTTGACCTCAAAGTGTCGGGCACCGTTCTTGATGGTGGTCCTCCAGGTTACCCGACCCTTCTCCTGCCTCTCCCAGGTGTCAACGTCAATGCCACACTTTACCAAGGAGTTCTTAAGAACATCCCTGTAGCGCTTCCTCTGCTCACCATGAGACCTCATCCCAGTCCTCAGCTGAGCATAGAAGATCTGTTTAGGCAAGTGTGTGTCAGGCATCCTGACCACACAACTGGACCATCATAGCTGCCTGTGGGTGACTATTCCCTCAATGCTGCGAGAGTCAGCCTCTGCGAGGACACTAACGTTGGTCCATCTGTCCTGCCCCATGATGCCCAATATTCTCCTCAGGTACCTTTGGTGGAATTTCTCCAGATCTTTAATATATCATCTATAGGGCACTGTAGACGTCAATCTTGGTCTGTGCCTTGTCATGGTCATTGAAGACTCGACTCCTTAAATGTCCATAAGCTGGCGGATTTCATCATTGATGTCAGCATTGTTGGACAGATAGCTTCAGAGATAAGGGAAGCTGTTGACATTCTCCAGCACTTGATCGTCCGCTGTGATGGTTGGTTCAGATAACGGTGTGGTGGATGTTTTGTTCTTTTGTGCATTGAGAATCAGTCCCAACCTGTGGTAGGCCATGGCAAAAATGTCGACGATTACTTGGAGCCCATCTTCTGAAGTGGCACTGACCTGAGCATAGTCAGCGTACTGGAGTTCTACCATGATGTTATTGTGGTCAGAGCCAAGACCAAGAAGCGGCCCTGATTGAAGAGGCTACCATCCATCCTGCAGGTTATTTCAGCTCTGCCTGGGAGGTCATCTCCAATAATCTGGAGCATGGCTGCCAAAAAGATATTAAATAGCATAGGGCTATCTCACATCCTTGTTTGAATCCAGTCCTTACGTCAATTGGTTCAGTTGTGTCACCATTGTTGAGTATCACAGCCTGCATGTTGTCGTGTAAGAGACGTGTAATATTGACGGGTTTTGGTGGACAGACAAAGTGGTGCAGGATCTTCCAGGGAGCCTCGTGGCTGATGGAGTCAAACGCCTTAGTCAAATCGAAGAATGGCATGTACAGAGGCTGATGTTGCTCCTGACACTTCTTAGGCGGGCAGAAAAGATCATATCAATCATTCCTCGCCCTGGTTGGAAGGACTTCTTCAGCCAGTGGAAGGAGATGGTTCAGAAGGACTCAGGAGAGAATTTTACCTGCGGTTGAGAGTGAGGAGATCCTTCGGTAGTTTCCGCCGTCCACCCTCTCACCCTTTCAAAGAGGCATCTCTGAACTCGCTGGGTATGGTTGCTTCTCGCCAGTTCATCAGAATGAGCGAGTAAGGGCATGACAGCAGGGATGATCCTTCCTGCTTGAATATCTTGAGGGGATTCCGTCAGTGCTGTTGTCTTTCTTTCTTTTTTCTTTTTGTGTGGCTGCTTGGATCTCGCCGATGGAGGGTTCACGATCCATATCGACATGGACAGGTTGGCTGGTGACCACATAAAAAATGCTGCCATCGACGGTTGCGTCTCTGTTGAACAGGTGGCTGAAGTGTTCCTGCCACCGGCTATTGCTGCCATCTTTGGCCTTAACAAGCGATGTCCCATCTGCTGATCGCTGGGGAGTGACACCCTGTTTTGACGGTCCATAAATTGCCCTAACAGCATTGAAGAACTCATGGCTATTGTTGGAGTCAGCATAGGCCTGTATATCCTTTGCTCTGTCTCTCCGGGTATGTCTACACTACCACCATAGTTCGAACTAGGGTGGCTAATGTAGGCATTCGAAGTTGCAAATGAAGCCCGGGATTTAAATATCCCGGGCTTCATTTGCATCTTGCCGGGCGGGTGCCGTTTTTAAATCCCCTTAGGTCGAACTCCGTGCCCGCAGCTACACGCGGCACGGAGTAGGTAGTTCGAATTAGGATCTCTAATTCGAGCTACCGGTACACCTCATTTCACGAGGTGTACTGGTAGTTCGAGGTGTACTGGTAGTTCGAATTACATGGTCCCGAGACCGGATGATGACATAATCAAGCAGGTGCCAGTGTCCCAATTGTGGCTGTCGCCAGGAGGACTTGAAAATGTTCTTCTGCCAGAACAGGGGTGTTCGTTATAACAAGACCCTGGTCAGCACAGAATGTAAGAAGAAAGTGACCATTGGAGTTCATTTTCCCTACACCTTCCCTCCCAATGACACCATTCCACAGGTGGTAGTCAGTACCCACTCTGGCCTTGAAATCCCCAAGAAGTACAAGGGGACACCTCTGAGGATGCTACTGAGGGGTGCGTAGGAGCATTCCTTGGTATCTTCATCAGCTTGCAGCGTGGGAGCGTAAGCGCTGACTACTGTCGCAAACTGGTTGTTAGCCAGCCGAAGGTGTAGCATCATTAGACATTCACTGACTCCAGCAGGGTGTTCACTGAGGCTACACATAAGGCTATTCTTAATGGTGAAGCCGACACCATGCCTGCTTGGCTCGCCGGGTCTTGCTCAAAGCAGTGATGTCGATGTTGAACCTCCTCAGCTCTCGGGCAATGAGAGCTGTTCGGTGCTCAGGCCGGTCAGGCTTGTCACTGCCCATCAGTGTCCTGACATTCCCAGTTCCAAATCTAAGTGCAAATGTTCTTCTCCTCTTATTGTTGCTGGGATATGATTCGGGGTCTGGGGTAGTGGTAAGGGGTCAGCCACAGCAGGTACTGCCCTTTGAACATGTTTTCCCCCTTTGTCCTGGCAGACTTGGAAGATGGTTGCACTGAACAGAGTCTTGTTTTGTCTTCTCAGTTGTTCGGTAAAAATATGTTCAGGGTCGAAGCACTTCCCCCTCCCTATGAGCCGCTGCTCAAGACAGTATGTAAAGCTGATGCAATTTAAAACCAGTAAACGGGGGCGGGTAGAATTGTATTCATCACCTGCTCATGAATAGTCGTTGTATGGAAGTTAACATTACGAAAGAAGGTTTTCGGGGAAGTAGTGGCAGACGTGTGAATTAACATGCTAACGTACATAGAAGGGTGCAATTGGTGCCAAGTTCTTGCCACTCGAAACAATGCGTTGGGGGTCCGAGGTTAATGTGCGTGGGCAATAAAGCGGTTCTGTTTACCCCATCTGCTCCTGGGTCGCCTGTTTCTTCTCTAACAATTGTTGCCCCTGCAAATTGAAAGGTGGCCTCCCGGCTGCACTTACCAGGCAGGCTGGGTTGAGACAGACTATTTTTAGGGCATCTTTTCTAGCCCCTTCCCATTTGGGGTGAGCAGAGTGGATCCCAAATAGGGCTGCTCAGTCCACAGCTGCCGGAGCCCACTTCTGTCTCAGCCAAGTGCACGACAACCATCTTGCAGCTGCCGCCTCCGTGCGATTACCCAACGGAGAGCCTGTGCACGAGAGTGTTTTATATGGAGACGCCCTTGCACGTCAGCAGCTACACAGTGCTTGACCAAGGCACAGCCTGGAACCAATGGCAAGCAGGTCCAAGACCATTGGGGGGGCCATGTCAGGAGGCACAGGTCCCAGCAGCTCATCCACCCAAAGCCGTTGGCTGCCTGGGTTGCAGCTCATCTGCCATCCCACAAGGGATCTGCCATTGGCTGCTTGACACAAGGATGGGGAAGGACGTTCCCCTCACCAGCCAAGGATGGGGAAGGACGTTCCCCTCTGTACAGCGGCAGTCTAAAAAGACATTCTCTGGCTGGCTGCCTGCACGGTGTTCAGCTGATCAGCCAAGATCAGAAACTGGGGTGTGCCCACCACCATGTCCAAGTGGCTACAAGGAACTGTATGAGTTGAGCATGGCATGCGGACCAGTGCAGCCTGACCACCTGAAAAAGACAGGTGTGGTACTACCGCTCCACCAACACCCCACACACCAAAGGGGCGTGCAGAGGTATGCTTACCAGCAGCCTCTGGCCATTGCATGGCATGACCCGAGGGTCATGGCAGGCCAGAGGAAAATGGGGCCAGATCCCACCTGTGGTCTGTGCCCATCCCAACTTCGATCTCCAGAAACCTTGTGGAAAGGTCCCTCAGCAAAGGCTCATGAACAGAGGAAGCTGTCCTGGGATAACAGGGAATGCCCCTCATGGGTTGGTAACTGGTTAAAACGTAGGCAACAAAGGGTAGGGGTAATTGGTCAGTTTTCAAATGGAGAGAGATTAGTAGCGGCATCCTGCAGGGTTCTGTACCAGGCTTCATCCTATTCAACATATTTGTCAATGACGTGGAAATGGGGACAAACACTGAGGCAGCAAAATTCTCATATGACACAAAATGACTCAAGCTGGTTAAGTCCCAGCACAGTGTGAAGGGCTCTCCAAAGGGGCTCTCAAAGCTGGGTGACGGGGCCACAAAACAGCCGATGAATTTCAATATTGATAAATACAAAGTAACACACATCGGAAACCAGAAACCCAATTATACACATAGAGTGATGGGTCTAACCTAGCCAGTATCGCTCCAGAGAGAGATCTTGGAGGCACTGTGGATAGTTCTCTGTACAGCGGCAGTCTAAAAAGCAAGCAGAATGTAGGGAAGCATTAGGAAAATCATATCACTATATAAATCCACGGTATGCCCACATTTTGAATACTGCATGCCCCACGTGTGGTCGCTTTATCTCAAAAGAGATATCTTGGCATTGGAAAAAGTTCAGAAAAGGACAACAAAAATGATGAGGGGGCATGGAACGGCTGCCATATGAGGAGAAATTAATAAGAATGAGACTTTTCAGCTTGGAAAAGAGACAATGAAGAGAGGATATGACAGAGGTCTATAAAATCACTGCTGGTGTGGAGAAAGTGAATAAAGAAGAGTTATTTACTCCTTCCCATAACACAAGAACTAGGGGTCACTAAGTGAAATTAATAAGTAGCAGGTTTAAAACAAACAAAAAGTATTTTTTTTCATGCAGTGCAAAGTCAGCCTCTGGAGCTCCTTGCCAAAGGATGCTGTGAAGGCCAAAACTATATCAGGGTGCAAAAAAAAGCTAGTTAAATTTGTGGAGAATAGGGCCATCAGTGGCTATTAGCCAGGATGGGCAGAGATAGCGTCCCTAGCCTCTGTTTGTCAGAAGCTGAGAATCGGCAACAGGGGATGGATCATTTCATGAATCCCTGTTCTGTTCATTCCCTCTGGCGCACCTGGCATTGGCCACTGTGGGTGGACAGGATACTGGACCAGATGAACCTTAGGTCTGATCAGGTCTCGCTGTTTTTATGTTCTTAGGCATTCATGCAAGCTCTGAAGTGAGTTTGCATCTGAGTGTACCAATGTATTTCACAACCACCATGAACACATTACAAGCTGTTAGCAGACATCAGTTTAAAGTCTGATACACCAAAATGGGAAAAAAACAAAAATCTGTATCAGAATAAGTTTCAGAAACAAGGGAGTATTCAAAAGCTTTAAAAAAACCCAGGAGAAAAGGCTGATGTTGAGTGTATGCATCCCAAATAGTATGGCTAAATTTTCTACTATATATTTTAAAGAGTTTGTCTGTCCGTTCAAGAACTAACTCTAAGGCTATGTCTACACTCATGGCTTCTTGCGCAAGTACGGCCGTTCTTGCGCAAGAACCTGCAGAGCGTCCACACTGCCCGCCCGCTCTTGCGCAAGGAAATGTACAGTACGGCGTGGTAAGAGAGGGCTCCTTGTGCAAGAGTTACGCTCTTTTTTATCAGGTGTAAGCCCTCTTGCGCAAGAGGGCAGTGTGGACGTGCGACAGGGGTTTCTTGCGCAAGACAGTCCTATGGCTAAAATGGCCATCAGAGCTTTCTTGCGCAAGAGAGCGTCCACACTGCCGTGGGAGCTCTTGCGCAAAAGCACAGCGCGCACATGGCAGTGTGGATGTTTTCTTGCGCAAGAAGCCGCCAGTGTAGACGTAGCCTGACAGTAAGAGGTAGGACCACCAAATTCAGAATACCTCGTCGTAATTTAGATTAACATAAGGCATTGGCGGTGCCAGGAAATGGGATGTGCTGGGAATGGGATTGCGTGTCATAAAACCAAACAGAAACGAGACAGAAACAGCAAAGCAATTACAGGTCTCAAAACTGACATAACGGAGCGAATGTTGAAAAGAGACCGAACCAGCATGTTTCAGAAAAATAGGATGAACCTGGACTAGAATTGCTTCTCAATAAACTTTACAGAAAATAGATAACATGGAGAAATGTGGAGCAGTGCTCTGTTTTGGCACAGCTAAATCAGTGCTTAAGGTTTGAAAACTAGAAGACAATGCTATTGGGGTGTGTCTAGACTACAGAGTTTTGTCGACAAAACTTTAGCTGCATCTACACTGCCGCCGAGTTCTGTCGACATATCGTCAACAGAACTTGGCAGTTTTGTCAATGGCGGTAAACCTCATTCTACGAGGAATAACGCCTTTTGTCGACAGACTTCTGTCGACAGAAGGCCTTATTGCATCTACACTGTCCTTTGCGTCTACACTGTCATCTCGACAAAGCGGCTTGCTTTGTCGACAGAACTGGATGTAGTCTAGACGCTCTTTGTCGACAGAAGCTTTGTGGATGGTATCTGTTGACAAAGCCTCTGTCGACAAAAGCCTATAGTCTAGACAAACCCTTGGAAACCAAACTGACTATAGCCTCACCCCCTTTTTTTGTTGCTAAAAATATCAAAAGTTATAGTTTATAGGGATAAAGAAAAAATACACTTGATGCAATTCCCATTTTACAAAATTTACTAAAAATGTAAACAGATTTTAACAATCCCTTTTTTAAAGAAATCCAAATTAAAAATTGAAAAATACAATCATTTAAATAAAGCATGTACATTTTCCTTTTATTTCAAAAACACAAAAAACCTTCACTGAGTTGAGGATCTGAGTAATAAGTATAAATATTTATAGGCTAATAGTTAGAAGTCTACAAGAGTAAACTCTTTATTCACATGAAAAGTTTTTCTGGGGATTAGAGATGTATTGTTTCCTCAAGCTCAGAAGTGGCATTGTGTTTTGAATTCTGTTTTAGTTCCACAGCAAACCACAATGACTTCCATTCAGCAAAGCATTAATTTACTCAATATCCCCCCCCCACCCATCCTACTGTCCATCAAAATAAACCCAACTATTTACCCAGAAAAATTATGAAGTTTTTTCTACCGATTATCATCTGCTTTTATTGTTGTAATAATAAACACTGATAAATTCCTGAGAAAAATGAAATAAAATAAAATAAAAACAGAAAATAAAGGCCCTTCTCTACAATACATGCACCTCGCCCACCACAGACAGACACACAGACACGTACACGCGCACAGACAGACGCACACAGACGTACACATGCACACATACACACGCACAGACAGACACACATACAGAAACACACACACGTACACATGCACAGACAGACACACCGACAGACGCACACACACGTACACATGCACAGACAGACACACCAACAGACAGATGCACACACGTACAGACAGACAGATGCACACACACAGACACACGCACAGACAGACACACAGACACACACACACAAACGTACACACGCACAGACACACCGACAGACAGATGCACACACGTACACACGCACGGACAGACAGATGCACACGCACAGACAGACGCACACACGTGTACACACGCACAGACAGAGACACCGACAGACAGACGCACACACGTACACACGCACAGACAGACGCACACACGTGTACACACGCACAGACAGAGACACCGACAGACAGACGCACACACGTACACACGCACAGACAGCTGCACACGCGTACACACGCACAGACAGATGCACACACATACACATGCACAGACAGACACACACACACACACGTACACACACACACCATCAAGACTGGCTCAGGCTCCCGGACCCCAGAGCCCCTCTCTCTCCCTCCAGCTCTGAGCTCCTAGGCCCTTCTGTGGCTCCTTGGCTGCTCTCCGCTGGCACGGCCCCACCGGGCCCGACTGATGCAGCGAGGGAGCCGGGACATGGGGGGTCCTGAGGCCCGGCACTGGCTGGTAAATCAGGTGCATTCAAAGCACAGGGCCCTTGGTGGCGGGTGGAGCCCCCAGAACAGCCCTTGCTCTGCTCACTAAAGCGCCGGTCAGGAGCCGCCGGCCGGGATCAGCTCCTGCTGGCCAGCAGCTAAAGGGAAGGGCAAGGGAGGCAGGACCTGGCCCCCAGGCCAGGCTGGAAGCTGATGAGCTGAGCCAGGCTGGGAACTATTCCTGACTTAGACAGTTGTTACAGGCTCCACTGAGGGTTACCAGAGGTCAAATTCCCAAATAGAAGACACTGCCCCAGGGAGATGAGTGTGGGTGTGTACCAGGAGGGGGGATTTGGCCGGTGCTAGAGGGGTTTGTGTACTGGGAGAGGAATTGGGGGGGATGTAGCAGGAAGGGGGTTTTCTGGGGTGCATGGACTGGGAGGGGGTATTGGGGGTGTAACAGGAAGGGGGTTTTGGAGGTTGCATACTGGGAGGGGGCATTTGGGGGTGTACCAGGAAGGGATATTTGGGGGGTGCTGCCTGGAGATGTAGCCCCAGCAGAGATCAGGGACCAACACAGCAAGAAATAGCAGCTGCCCCACAGAGCTAACGGTGTCAACAGAGAGCACAAGCAAAGAGGAGCAAGGTCTGGCAGGTCAGAGGCTGGATTAGAGCCCACGTCTCCTGTGCACTAGCCTAGCACGCTGGCTGCTACGCCCCGAGAGCTGTTTGTGGAGCTGTCACAGACACAGGGCAGTTTGGGACAATTGCCTTGGGCCCTGCACCATGGGAGCCATGGGGGTCTGGGGGGAACCTGGGGCAGCAGCAGGGGTTGCAGAGGGGGTTTGGGGGAAGGATGGGTCTGCCCCACAGTCACTAGCGTGGGAAGCTGGGAGTCAGCTGGAGGCTCCTCCCCTTCCCCCAGGCCCCTCCCCTGGCTCCCAGCCACTTGGCTCTGATTCCCGCCACCCATGGGGGGTGCAGGAGGTGGTTCCACCCCCCGGCTACTGCAGCTGGGGGCTGGGTTGCTCCACTCCCCCCCCACCCTGGTGAGTGCAGGGGGTGGGCCTGGCCCTGCAGCTGGTGCCAGGTACCCCGCTAATCCCCTGGGCCATGCCGCGTGGGTGCAGGCCTGCCGAATGGGGCAAAGGGGGAACCTGCCCCGGAGCCTGCTGATTCAACAGCAACAGCGGCGCCTGGAGCCGCTGGCCCTTTAGATCGCCACCAGAGCACTGTGCTCTGTGCTCCACAGCGCGGAGGCTGGCTGGCCGGCCCCTCCCCTTTCCTGGGGCCCAGCGCGCCTCTCAGCTCCCCTGCTCAGGGGAGGGGGTGAAGCAGGGGCAGAGCAGGGCTGGGGGCTGGGGGAAGGGGTGGGGTGGGGCAGAGCAGGAAGAGGTGGGGTGAGGGTGGGGCTGGCTGCTCTGCCAGAAATAAGGGGCTCTAGGAGCACCCCTGCCCCGTGGACTCGGTGCTTCATTCACGATTCTTTTCCTGCAGCTTTCACCCTTGGCTAGAGGGCAGCGTTCCCGCCTGGCCAGACCAGGCCCCCGAGCTCTGTTCGTACCCTTGCCCAGGTGGCTGGGGCTTTGCATCTCCAACCCGGCCTGTGCAATATTGTGACACAATATCCCCTGTGCACAAGCCCAGGGCATGCAGCTCGGTCAGCTCCCTGTCCTAACACACATGGAGTGTGGCTCCTTCTCAAGGCCTTTCATCTCAAGGAAGCCGCTGGCGTAAACACTCGGTTCACGGCGGGGGGGCAGGCAGATTCTGTTTCAGGGATGGTTAGTGCTTGAACCTTGGTTATGTTAAACTCCTCTTCCTGCTGCCCCCACACGTCGCTATTTATAGAGACTCCGGACAGCCAGCATAAGCGCCGGGCTGGGCCCGCGTTTCCCCTTTGACAAGTACTTGTGCAATGTATAGCTCGCTCTCTGATGTCTGGGGGTGCTTGGTACAGCGCTTCCTGGAACACGGCTCCCAGCGGCTTATGGCCGGCTCTACCTGGGCCAATATGCCCTGGGCGTAACTAAAACATCAGTGGTGTTGCTGTTGCTTGCACCAGGGCTAAAATTGGCCCCATAACTCTGGCCACATTCCACCTGGGTGAGGACATGCTCCCTCCCACCCCCGCTGTTTCAGTTGGGTACGGTGATCTTCTTCACTTCCTGTCCTAAAATCCGTTCTGAGAACCAAGGCTGCGTCCACCCTGGCACCTGACCTTTGTCATTCAGAGGTGTTAAAAAACCCGAAAGACAAAAGTTTTGCCACAGCAAGTGGGTGGGAGCACTCTCCTGCCGACAATGCTGACCGCTCTTTGGGGGAGGGAGAATTTTGTCAGCCAAAAAGCAGCCAAAGAGCAGCTCCACTACCTGACTTTTAGCCCATGACCATCAATACAGCCTTGTCGCTACAAGCTGCCTAGTGCAGACAAAGCCTGATTCCTAGTCTTACCAGGGGCTGACGAGGGAGATGACTTTATTTGCTGGCTGCTGAGAATTTTATCCTGGGAGATAGAAAAAGGGACTGGAAATTTGGTGCCTAATTTATTTAAAATATTTGTAGCCTGCCTCTCTATTTAAAATAGTTGAGGAGGCTTACCACATTTTTTAGAACACAGTATAAATGTATATAAAAAATTAAAATCCGAGACCCCAGAGGGACATAAAACCTGCTAAGACATCTCGAGAAGAGGGTCTGCCCATCAGCAGACCGAGCGAAAGAGCACATGGGCTAAGACAATCGGTGCCCATGCTTCATGCTGGTAGAACAAAAGCAGCACACAGCTCTGGGGGCAGCAGGCTGGCAGAAGGAAACCCAGCATCAAAGCGACTGCTTGCCGGCCTGGACTTCAGACCCTCGCCGCTGTTCAAAGGCACCCGGGGCAATTACTTGTGCTTTTATTGGTGGCTGAGGGGGGGGTTGGCTCCAGGGCCCGTCGCTGCACCATCACCAACACATCACCAACACAGTCTGAAACTGCCCCGCAAGTCCAGAGAGACCCCGGCTCCAGCCATCAGGCTCATTGGAACAACCGAAAGGTGCTGGATCACGATGAACACGGGCCAGGATGAAACGGCAGTGCAGCATCACCACAGCCAGGGGCTTAGCCTTCGTCTGTGATGCTGGGCTTGCGTAAAGCCCCAGCGCCCGGAGTCCTGTGACTCAGCCTTTTTCAAGTGAGAAAAGGAGACAGTGGAAGTGGCGACCCCCGTCCAGCCCAAGGCTCAGAGGCCGCAAGGGAAAGAACTCCCCCTTCGCTGTTATTCTTCCCAAGCCCAGGATTTTTAAGCCAGTCTCCTGATTCGTGGGCTTTACTCTCGTCAGGTGTCATTCTGGTGTGGGAGGGAACCCAGACTACCCAGGGTCAGTCTCAGTAGGGGCCAACCTGGCCACAGCCGGACGCTGCCCATTACACCAGGCTCCATGCCCGGCGGCAGGGAGACACTGACGTGCACACTTCACGTTACACGGAAGTGCTCGGTTGTGCGCAGAAAACCGCGCAGCCCTTTGCACGACGTGGGCCATTTGCTGAGGTCTCTGCCTGCCATGCAGCGGAGCATGGCAAGAAAGTCCCATTGGTGGTGGTGCATGCACATAGGGGGCAGAGCTCTGCTTGCTATGGGGCACGCAGCTCTGAATTTCCTGACTGCCCTCTGCATTACCCTCGCGACTGCAGTGCTCCTGTCTGGAAAAGTCGCTGAGAGCCGCTTAAGTCAGTCCCACTTCTGCTCCAAGGTCACCCACTTCCACTGTGACCTTCTGAGCTGATCACTCTGTCAGCAGGGTGCAAACCCTGCATGTGCGTGTGCGCGCGCGCACACACACACACACACACCTGCTGCACGCTCCGGCTAGCCTTGGTCTCCCTGCTGTGGCTGCCAGCCAAGGGGAGTCGTGATGGTGGATTCGGGGTCTGGGCCGAGGTCTGGGTTAGCTGCGTAAATGAAGCTAATAGTGCGAGGTGTACGGGTTGCCGTAGCGCCCAGGACCCATCGCGCCACAAGAAAAGGGAAGAGAAAGCGGGCCCTGCCCTAGGCCCCAGCAAACACAGGACTGAGGACACGTGCTTGTCAGCATTTCCTCTTCTGAGGGGCTCAAAGCACAACCCTCACGGGCCCCAGGTTTCTTGCTGCGTCCTCCAGCAGCGGCCCTGGGGGAGGTCCCATGTCCGAGGCGCCTGCAGCCTTCGCTGGCCCAGAGCGCCTCCCCAGCAGCACACGACACGTGTGAGCAGCCGGGGCCCCAGAGGCCCTGCCCCAGGGCAGCACTTCGCCTCGAGCACACGCGGGAGCAGCCAGCGTGTCTTGGACTCAGAAACGCACCGTCCCGCGTGCGTCTGTTGGTGGAAGATCAGCACAGAGCCGCTGTGGCTGGGCAGGGGCTGAGCTGCAAGGCCGTCCAGCTGGCTGATTGGCTCAGACTTTGAGAAGAGCTTACTGCCTGGAGGGAGGCAGGCCTGACGCCCAGCTATGCCCATTGCCCACGGGCCGCTCTGCAGCTGGCTACAGCCCCCACCTAACGTTGCCACCTTTGAAATGCTCTTCCCCCGCCAAGCAGCCACTGACAGCATCGAGAGAGATCACACGTGGACCGAGAACATCACCCTCACGCCCACGAGAGTCAGGCCCCGCGCCCAGGCCTGGTGCGCTGTGTCGCTGGGCAGACAGATGTTGTATTTCAAGGGTTTCGTTCGGCCCTCGCTTGAGCCGAGGAAGTGGGAACACTTCTTTAGAAGCCAGAGAGCCTTTGAGCACTTTGAGCTAGCCCGGTGCCATCTCCGTGTGACAAAAATGCAAAGCTTTACTTTAGACCCATGTAAAACAACCCAGCAGGTTAAATTGTTTTTCTGGCAACTCCACAAGACAGTTAAATCCAACGCAGACTGCAGAGAGCTACGAAGGGATCTCACCAAACTAGGTGGCTGGGCAACACAAGACAGATGAAATTCAGTGCTGATAAATGCAAAGTAATGCTGATGGCAAAACATAATCCCAACTACCAGATAAAACGACAGCAACTAAATTAGCTGTTCTCTGAAAACAGCCACCCCATGTGCAGCGGGAGCCAAGAAAGGGAACAGAACATTGGACTAACTCGGACAGCGATTGATTAGAAGACAGAAAGTATCTTATTGCCTCTATATAAACCCAGGGCACAGCCACATCTTTACACTGCGTGCAGACGTGGTCACCCCTTCTCGAAATAGATCTCTTGGAATTGGAAACGTTTCGGAGAAGGGGAACTGAAATGATTAGGGGCATGGAACAGCTTGTGTGTGAGGAGAGCTTACTAAGACGAGGACTTTTTAGCTTGGAAAAGAGATGACTGAGGGGGGAGTGAGCGAGGTCTCTAGAACCAGGCCTGGTGTGGGGAAAGCAAATATGGAAGTGTTATTTACTTTTTGTCATAACACAAGGAACAGCAGGAAAGGGTTCCCAGGAGCCAGCATCCTGGGCTGCAGGACCAAAGGAAATGAATAAGCAGCAGGTTTAAAACAAACAAAAGGAAGTATTTCTCTTCACAACATATAGTTAACCGGTGGAACTCCTTGCCAGAGGATGTTGTGAAGACCAGGACTTTAACACAGTTTATAAGGGTATGTCTACACAGTAAAGTTATTTTGAAATAACAGCCGTTATTTTGAAAAAGCTTTACTAGCATCTACACAGCTAAACCGCTATTTTGAAATTAATTCAAAATAGCGGAGTGCTTATTTTGAATTTGGTAAACCTCATTCCACAAGGAATAACGCCAAATTCGAAATAGCTATTTCGAAATAAGTGCTATGTAGACACTTATATCGAAATAGGGGGCTTCCAGCCTTCCCAGGGTGCCCTGGTGGCCACTGCAGCCTCAACCAAGAACACTCCTCTCCCTCCCCCCCTCCTCGGAGCCCTTAAAGGGGTAGACTCTGGCCACAGTGCCTGTGCCAGCTCCAAGCCTGCCAGCCCAGAGCCAGCAGTCACTGCCCCTGACCCAGTGGCCCCAAAACATGAGCCTGCAAGCCACTGGCAGCCAGCCCTCCACCGCTCCGCAGGAGCAGTCTGCCAGCTCCCAGGAGCCTGACAGGGGCCGGAGAAGGCGGGCACCTTCCTGGTCCAGGGTGGAGATCATGGACCTTATTCAGGTTTGAGGGGGATGCCCCCAATGTCCAGGATCTCTGCACTAGACGGAGGAACGCGGCCGTCTATGGCAGGATAGCTGCCAGCCTGGCCACCGAAGGCCACATGCGAACCCAGGAGCAGGTTTGCATGAAAATCAAGTTGGTCCGGCGAGACCCCCCAACCCTGAGCTTCCCCGCCCCCTTCTTCCTCTTGCTTCCCCTTCCAGCTCCCTCCTCCCAGGTTTCCCCCTCCCCTCTTCCACCCTCTCTTCTCCCCTCTCCCGCCTCCTTTCCCCAGTCTCACCAGAGTTTCATTCCCCCCTCTCCCTCAGTTTTGTTAAATAAAGAGACTTTGTGTTCATGAAAATATGTGTATTTTATTTGATATCAGGAAGGGGGGTTAGGGAGGTGTAAGTGGAAGGACGTGAGGGAGGAATGAGGTACAAGCCCCCAGTGGGGCAGACCAGGGTGGCTCTTAGGGTATGTCTACACTACCGCCCTAGTTCGAACTAGGGTGGCTAATGTAGGCATTTGAAGTTGCAAATGAAGCCCGGGATTTAAATATCCCGGGCTTCATTTGCATCTTGCCGGGTGGGCACCATTTTTAAATCCCCTTAGGTCAAACTCCGTGCCCGCGGCTACACGTGGCACGGAGTAGGTAGTTCGAATTAGGATCTCTAATTCGAACTACCGGTACACCTCATTCCACGAGGTGTACTGGTAGTTCGAGGTGTACTGGTAGTTCGAATTAGAGATCCTAATTCGAACTACCTACTCCGTGCCACGTGTAGCCGCGG
Source organism: Pelochelys cantorii (assembly GCA_032595735.1). Lineage (NCBI taxonomy): Eukaryota > Metazoa > Chordata > Testudines > Trionychidae > Pelochelys > Pelochelys cantorii. Next base: position 17,174,388 of record CM064354.1, on the reverse strand, counting down.
GCACGGAGTTCGACCTAAGGGGATTTAAAAATGGCGCCCGCCCGGCAAGATGCAAATGAAGCCCGGGATATTTAAATCCTGGGCTTCATTTGCAACTTCGAATGCCTACATTAGCCACCCTAGTTTGAACTAGGGTGGTAGTGTAGACATACCCTCAGTGCTCCTCAGAGTGGAAGCTCTTCCACAGGGCCTCCTGGATACTGACAGCCCCCTGATGGAGCTCCTGGATGGCAGCCTGCAGAAAGTGCAGCCAGGCTCGCATCAACACGTTCACAAGAAGCACCAGAGTGCCCAGGGGCAGCTCTGGCCCCATGTTGCAGAGTGCTGTGGTGTCCCAAGTCAGGGCAACCACAGCAGGCAGAGACAAAAATGCTTTGCTATCCCTCATCAATGTAGGCAAGCAAGCAGGGAAAGCTGAGAACCAGCTGTCCAGGGGGGTCCCTTTAAGCACAAGCTTCAGATAGCCTCAGGCAGCAGCCACACAAAGTAACTCCTGACCTGATGCCCTGTTGGAACTTGTTTCAGCTGGCCTTAAATGTGAAATGCATATTGTGTGTAGACGCGTTATTTCGAAATAAGCAATTTTGAATTAACTATGTAGTGTAGACATACCCTAAAAGAGCTAGATAAATCCATGGAGGTTAGGTCCATCAAAGGTTATTAGCCAGGATGGTCAGGAATGGTGTCCCTAGCCTCTGTTTGCCAGAAGTGGGGTATGAATGATGGGGGATGGATCACTGGATGAGTCCCTGTTCTGTTCATTCTCTCTAGGGCACCTGGCATTGCTCACTATTGGCAGACAGGATATTGGACTAGATGGACCTTTGGTCTGACCCATTCTGGCTGCTTTTATGTCTTAACTGGCAAATCCATACAATCCTGGCCAGGCTGCTCAAATACCAGGCAGGGAGTAACTCTACCCCTCTGGAACCTCTGCCAGCAGCACAAGCACCAGGACTGGAGCACCCATGCTGAAAAATTAGTGGGTGCTGGGCACCCACTGGCAGCCAGCTCCTCTGTCTGCTGCCCTTCCCCTGAGCCCCTGCAATCCACCAATGGCTTCCATGACCAACTCCTCCCCCTTCCTCCCAGCACCTCCACCCAAGGGTGCCATTTATGGGGGCTGAGGGGCAGTAGCCACCCCTCCTGAGTTTGAACCCCCTGTATGTCATACTTGAGGTCTGCTTAAACTGCATGCCCTGGCTCCAGAGGCACCTCTTAAATGCAACAGAGTTTGAGCTGCTTGCAGCTCTGCCTTCAGGGAGAGAGTTTGATATAAAAAGAGGGAGGCGGGTGATTAAGAATAACAAAGGCCGGGCACTCCAGCAATTGAATGATCATTAGACTATCAGGAAAACATTGCCTGGTACTCTACTTAAAAGAGAGGAGTAAAAAAGAATAGGAATGAGTGTTGCGCTGCTGGGATTTGTATTTGAATCACCGCTGTTAAGCTTAAAAAACCTTAAAAAGCAACGAGTGTCCAGCAGCACTTTAGAGGCTAAACAAAACCGGCCCTTACACGTAGAAATGTTCTTGAAAATGGGGTGAACAGGGACTAGTCCGAAGCTGACTGCAAAGGGATCTCACAAAACTGGGTGACACAAGGGCAGGTGGAATTCAGTGTAAAGGATTGGGGAAGAGGCAGGGTGGGCGCTTAGGGGATGGCTTGGGGTGGGGGCAGGGCCAGGGGCAGGGAAGCAGTCGAGCAGGCCCAGGCCAGAGGGGAAGTGGGCACCTATGCCCAGCAGAGCCTACCTGGGCACATCCCTTCTCCAGGCCCAACGCCCCCATGCCAGCGCTCACCAGCCAGGGATACCCCAGGTCCAAAGGGCGGGTTGTGTGAGCCCCAGGACATGGGCGCTGAAATCTGACCACACAATGCCCTAGGAACCACGCTGATCCAGCCACCTCACGGGGCTTTTCCTTCTTCCATTTCCATGGGACTACCCACGAGTCCCAGAGGTCAAACCTCCTTTTCCCGGCTGCATCTTAAGCACGTGGCTACTAGGCCACTCCTGGGTCACTCACTAGCAGGCTTCAGGGACCGGGGAGCTCCCTTCCTGCCCCCCCCAGAACTGCAGGGCTCCCCTCGAGCTGCTCTTCCGTGTGCCAGGGCCAGCCTCCCCCGGGCAGCAAACTCCCACTGCGCCTCAGTGTCCCCTCTGGGCCACTCTCTACTGCAGCTCCACAGGCCTTCCCCCACCCTGGCGGGAAGCTGGGGGCTGGGGAGTGGGGTGCCCTCTCTTAACCTGCCTTCACATTGGTCAGGGGCTGACAGGGAGCACAGCCGCCGGGGTTAGCCAGGCAACGGACGGAGGGTGGGTGGCCATTTTGCTGCCCGTCAGGGTTGGGTTACGCTCTCAGAGCTGCTGTTTGTTTGGCTTGGCAGCCCCTTGCTGAGCGCCGCGATTAGAAACCAGCCCGGGAGTATTTGTGACCCATGCCTGGAGCTGGGCTTGCAGGCACTTGCTGATTTCTACAGACTCACAGAACCGCACAAGTGTGGGGCTGGAAGGGGCCTCGGGAGGCCATTGGGCCCAGGCCCCTGCGCAGAGGCAGGCCCAAGTAAACCCAGCCCAGCCCTGACCGGGACTTATCCAACCTGCTCTTAAACGCCTCTCGGGACAGGGCTTGCACACCCCCTGTCTGCCTCCATAGTGACAAGGTTTGTCCTAAGTCTCCCCTGCTGCAGATTCTTCATCCAATTCCTCCTCCTCCTCCTCCTCTCTTCAGCCAAGATGGCGAGCAACACTCAGGGGCGTCTTTGTAACAGCCCATAGCTGAGGGCTGCTTTCAGCACCCTTGTCTCAAGACTGGACATTCTCCTCCCCGGGCAGGCTTGCCAACCCTTTCGCCATTTCTGCGGCTCTTCTCTAGGCTCTCTCCAGTGTGCCCACCCCCTTCGTAGCGTGCAGCGCCCAGAGCCAGGCGCAATGCGCTGCTGAGGACAGTTACAGCCCGGTTCTTCCATGCCTGTTAATACAGCCCCGAATGATACCAGCCTTTGGACAAGTGCATCGCACCACGATTCACCCGCTCTGTGAGCCACTCCAGCCGGGCCCTGTTCAGCAGGACAGCCCCGAGCCAGTCCTACTTCCATGTGCCGCTGTGCGCTTGATTTGCCTTCCTCAGGCAGCGTTTGCACTTGGCTTTCCGGACTTTCACCGTGTTGATGTCAGACCAGATTGCTCACAGCCCTCCTGACGCTAGCCCTGCTCTCCAGAGTGTGCGGCCGTTTCCTTGCGTTCCATCCCCCAGTTATTACGGAAATACTGATCCGCGTGGACTGAGCCCAGCATGGCCTCTCCAGATACGCCCTCCCAGTCTGACAATGACTCGCTCCACTGGTTGGGCACCCACCTTACAGAAACTCCGTCTAGATCAGTGTTTCTTAAAAGACCGAGGAACACCAAACAATAATTTTTTTTAATGAGGAACACTGAGGATTTTTTGCTGAGAAAAAAATAAAAAAGGTTGGGGGGAAAGTTATTGAGCAAAAAAAAAGCTCGCCTGCCCCTTTAAGGGTGGCCATTTTGAACTCTGTTGTTCTCACAGTTTAAGAAACACTGGGCTAGATCACACCTCCCTGGCTTGCTTACGAGGCTGCCAGGTGGGATGGCGTCCAAATCCTCACCCAATGAAGGCAGCACACCTACCGCTGGGCTCAGCTTTGCTGCTTTCATCCCCCAGGAGATGGAGGGACACCCCCAACCCCCCCAATGGCCACCAACCTGCACAAGTTTTGCCCTCTGCTGCTAGGATGGAGAAGGCCCCCACATTGCTCTTTGCCAGAGCTGGCACCTTCAGGGGAGGGTCCACAAGGGCTCCAAGCCAGGAATGAGATTCTGAGTGGCCATGAAAGCATCCACTTAAGGGGCGCAGCAGAGCTCGCTGCGTTCGGCCAATTCCCAGCACCAGTGCAGCCCCGACAGCCCCCTCCAACCCCCCCAGGCACCCGAACAGCCCTGACAGCCCCTTCCAATCCCCCCAGGCTCCCAAACAGCCCCGACAGCCCCCTCCAACCCCCCCAGGCACCCGAACAGCCCCGACAGCCCCCTCCAATCCCCCCAGGCACCCGAACAGCCCCGACAGCCCCCTCCAATCCCCCCCAGCCTCCTGAACAGCCCCGACAGCCCCTTCCAATCCCCCCAGGCACCCGAGCAGCCCCGACAGCCCCTTCCAATCCCCCCAGGCACCCGAACAGCCCCAACAGCCCCTTCCAATCCCCCCAGGCACCCGAACAGCCCCGACAGCCCCTTCCAATCCCCCCAGGCACCCGAACAGCCCCGACAGCCCCCTCCAATCCCCCCAGGCACCCGAACAGCCCCGACAGCCCCCTCCAATCCACCCCCAGCCTCCTGAACAGCCCCGACAGCCCCTTCCAATCCCCCCAGGCACCCGAACAGCCCCAACAGCCCCTTCCAATCCCCCCAGGCACCCGAACAGCCCCGACAGCCCCTTCCAATCCCCCCAGGCACCCGAACAGCCCCGACAGCCCCCTCCAATCCCCTCCAGCCTCCCGAACAGCCCTGACAGCCCCCTCCAATCCACCCCCACCCTGAGCACCAGAACAGCCCTGACAACCCTTCAAATCCTCCCCCGGTGCCAGAATGGCCCTGAGAAGCACCTCTGCTGACGTTTCCTTCTTCAGAATCACAAAGCCTGACCCTTGGGCTCCACTCAGCCCCTTAGTTTTCACCGCCCTGGCCCTGACATAACTCCAGCCCCAGCCCTGAGGGCACCTCAGCCTCCCTGACCTCCCTGGCTCTCCTAACCCGCTCTCCAGAGTCTCCCCAGCTCTGTGCTTTGCGGGCATCATGGCTCATGTTTCTGCTGGTTTTCATCCTCTCTGGGGTCCCATAGGAGCAGACGGAGGCCACGGCCACACAGAAAAAGAAGTTGACTTCTCTTCCCGTGGCTCAGCACCACGGCAGGAATGACATCACTTGTGCGTGTCTGCATGCTGCTCCTCCTGTCAGTGGAACGCGTCCTCCCCAGGAGCAGTGCTAGTGGGTTGCATGGTCACTGTGGGGCGTTGGGGGATGGCTCCCGAGATCTGGCGACAGCCGATGTAAGCAAGGCAGTGTCCACCAGTCTGCCCCCAGTGCAGCCACCTCTGGGTGAACCAGGGGCCTGGCGCAGAGAGCCATACCCAGCTAACGCCGCAGGAGGGAGGCAGGGAACGGAGCGATCACCAAGCGCACTGGGGCACGGCAGCACCCCGCTTTTCCTTGCACCCCCAGTCCCTTCACTGCCTCTGTCTGTCTGCACTGCTGGCATCACCCCGCCACGGGGCCTGACAGCAGGAAACGCTAGTCAGTGACTCTGCCATCGCGGAACAAGGTGCCACAGATCTAGCCTCTGTACACAGCCCGGGGGGCTGGGAGTCACCTGCCAACCTACCCGCAGCCCGGGGGGCTGGGAGTCACCTGCCAACCTACCCGCAGCCCGGGGGGCTGGGAGTCACCTGCCAACCAACCTCGCAGCCCGGGGGGCTGGGAGTCACCTGCCAACCTACCCCGCAGCCTGGGGGGCTGGGAGTCACCTGCCAACCTACCCGCAGCCCGGGGGGCTGGGAGTCACCTGCCAACCAACCCCGCAGCCCGGGGGGCTGGGAGTCACCTGCCAACCTACCCGCAGCCCGGGGGGCTGGGCGTCACCTGCCAACCAACCCCGCAGCCCGGGGGGCTGGGAGTCACCTGCCAACCAACCCCGCAGCCCGGGGGGCTGGGCGTCACCTGCCAACCAACCCCGCAGCCCGGGGGGCTGGGCGTCACCTGCCAACCTACCCGCAGCCTGGGGGGCTGGGAGTCACCTGCCAACCTACCCCGCAGCCCGGGGGGCTGGGCGTCACCTGCCAACCTACCCGCAGCCCGGGGGGCTGGGAGTCACCTGCCAACCTACCCGCAGCCCGGGGGGCTGGGAGTCACCTGCCAACCTACCCCGCAGCCCGGGGGGCTGGGAGTCACCTGCCAACCTACCCCGCAGCCCGGGGGGCTGGGCGTCACCTGCCAACCTACCCGCAGCCCGGGGGGCTGGGAGTCACCTGCCAACCTACCCGCAGCCCGGGGGGCTGGGCGTCACCTGCCAACCTACCCCGCAGCCCGGGGGGCTGGGCGTCACCTGCCAACCTACCCGCAGCCTGGGGGGTCAAACTCCCCTCGCTCTCTGAGTCTGGCCCATGCAACAGATTGCCCCAGCCCCTGGCTAGAGCATACCTGGCTCCTGGCCTGCGCCCCACCCACTAGAGCCTGAAGGGCCACCCCATGCACAGAGCCAGAGAAGCCCCAGCCCACCTGCCTCAGCTGCCCCTTCCCTCCAGTGCCAGGCCTGTCCCCACCCTATCTCGCCCCAGCGTCACCCCAGCCACTGGCAGGCCTGAGCTCAGGACTGTGGTCTGGAGCTGTGCCCCCAGGTAGTGAGGGCGGGGCCTCAGGGTGTGACATGGGCAGGACTACAGCCTGAGTTGGGGAGACTTGGCTTGGCCTGGCCTGAGATACCAGCCCCCCTGCCCTTAGCCACATCTGCAGCACACCCAGCTCCGGGGGCAGTTCCAGGGCACATCTGGCACAGCGCTGCTGCTCCTGCACCATCCTGGGGGTTTCCATTGGGCCCCCAGGCCCAGACCCACATCGTGCCTGGTCCCTCTGCTTTCACTGCTCCCTCCTGTCCGCAGGACAAGCGGATGGAGGGACGGTCCTGCCAGAGTAGGGCTGCCCCCGCCAGGGGTTTGAAACATCTCTGGTCCCACCTGGACACCGTCTCCAGCACGGCATTTGGGCCTGCAGACAGGCCAGCGCTTCGTCCATGTGCTCAGTGCATTTGCTGGCAGGGGAAGTCGCACCGACTGTCCCTGGGGAACCAGCCCAACGGGAGTTACAAGCTGATGGAACAGGCCCCAGCTGGGAGGATGCAGCCAGCTCCTGGCCCCCTGCACACACAGCAGGTGCCTGGCCCGTGGTGCACAGAGCTGGTGTCCCACCCCCTGCACACGCAGCAGGTGCCTGGCCCCTGGTGCAGAGCTGGTGCCTCACCCCTTGCACACACAGCAGGTGCCTGGCCCCTGGTGCAGAGCTGGTGCCTCACCCCTTGCACACACAACAGGTGCCTGGCCCGTGTTGCACAGAGCTGGTGCCTCACCCCCTGCACATGCAGCAGGTGCCTGGTCTGTGGTGCACAGAGCTGGAGCCTCACCCCCTGCAAGGCACCTGTTTTATGTGCCTGGCCCTCCTGCGTAAAACAGGTGCCCAGCGCGTTGCACGCAGCAGGGGTCGGGCCTCTCGTGGAGACACCAGGTGCCTCAGCCCCTACATCTGAGGCGGGCTCCTGGCATGTGCGTTGCCTCCTGCGTACTCAGGAGCTGCCCAGCCCCTTGTGCGCAGCCGGCACGTGAACCTTGTTGTTAGGCATGAGCGGGTCTCTGGGCACTGCCCCTTCTGTCTGTGCTCCAGGTGCCCTCCCCTCTCCCATGCCCTCCCCTCGTCTTCCTCAGTCATCCTCTCTGTTCTCTCCCACTCCTCACTCCAGTCCCTGCCTCCCCTCCCGCAGCTCCGCCCCAGCTATCCTCTGTCCTCCCCACGTGATCCCTGCGCCAAGGCCCGGCCCCAGGGGGATCGCCACCTGGGTCCCCCGCACACTGCAGCCTCTTCGGCTGGGGCGCAGAGGCGGGTTCAAAATGGCTGCCAATGGCGTCTTTTCCTGGCACATCACTTGTGCCATTTCACAAAAGGCAGAAAGCGTATCCCCAGCTGCCCTCCCTGCGCGGGGGCTCCTCCTTGCACGTTCCCAGGGGGGCAACTGCAGCGCAGAAGAGGGGCAAGGGATCTCTTCCACAAAAGGAGACACAGCAAGCGCTCCTGACTGAAGACCTTTCATGCAACCTCCGGCTTGGCCTGGCCAATGTTTATATTTAGCACCCGAGACGGGGAAGGCAGGAGCCAGGGGATTTCTGACCGTAAAGCCGTGTTTTGAGCTGTCTGCTTCAGCACAAGGGAGATGGGAGAGAAGTGGAATTTCTGCCCCCCGCCCCAAAGCCCTGCCAAAGGCAGAGCCGTTCATTCCAGCAGCCAGTTTGCTTTCCCTGGGGTCTGCTTCCCACTTGCTTTGCCCAGGGAACTCAGGATTCACTGTCTGCCACCCTCTGTGGGGACGTTCTCCCAGACCCTGCCCGTCTCCCTGACAAGCCTGGCTAAGTCTGGCACGAGGGTCACCTGCCGGCAGAAAATGCACCACCAAGCTGTCTCTCTCTCCAGACACTGCAGGCTGCTCACGCGTCCCCGGGGACCTGGCTGCGCGTTGCTACCAAGAGCAGGGCAGCAAGAGCTCTCAGGCTGTGCTGTCACTTAGGCAGGCAGAGCACGGGGGAGCGGGGGCTTGTGAGTTTGTAGCAAGCCCCGAGCTGCACTATGCTAGGAGGAAAAGCTCCAAGACACTGTCCGGCTGCTTGGCAGCAGCCCCGGTCGGAATCAGCTACTTACTTTTAGATGGAAGAAGCAGGGTCCCAAGGAAAGAGCTTTTGGGGTCAGATTTTCACTCTCCTTCGACTCCGAGAGTGAGTGGCTTTGGCTCGGCCGGGGCGTGCTGGCAGGACAGCTGCTGCTGCTGTCAGATGGTCACGAGTGAAACCTGAGGACCTGAGGGTTCTTCAGGTAGCATGGCCCTCTTGCGGCTTGGGCATTCGTCCTCTGGGTGGCCAATCAAGTGGGAGGCAGTTCCCCTGGCTCCGCAGCCCCATCGCAGGGCGCTGGGCAGAGAGAACAGGCTCCCTGGGACATACACACAAGGGAGGTCCCTGGGCCCAGCAGCTCCGGAGCAATCCATTGGGAGCAGCTCACAGAGTGCGTCACAGTGAAAGGCCGACCCAGCCAGGCAGCCCCCGGGCTCCAGGCAGAACGAGGAGCAGGAGCCGGGCTGGTGAGGCCACGTCGCACGAGAGCCGGGCAGCAGCTGCTATTATGGGTGCAGGAGCCGCCCCAACCCCATGAAAATAAACCCCCTTCCGGCTACACCACCACGGAATTTTCTTTTCATTTCCCAGTGAAACGCAACAACACAATTCACCCCAGCCCAGCGGCTGCTTCAGGGGTTGAATTTTGGACTTTTTAAAAAGAGAAAGCAGAAGTCAGATTTTGAAGCAGAAAGCAGTTCCAGACAGAAGACCAGAAATGTTTCATTTGCCTGTTACTTGTTTGCCAGGACAAAAAAATGAGCTTGTCATAAATCTGCAAACTCGTTCAGTGACCTAACGAGGCATTTCCCCCCCTAGGAAATGTGGCCAAGCTTCCCCCCGCCTCAGCCCAACACCTGGGGAACCCCACAAATTGCTCCCAACTGGAGTGGGGCAAACCAAGGCCCTCACGCCCCCTCCAGTATGACGAGCGCTGACGGGCAGTAAGAGGAGACAACGGCTAGGTCGGGGGCTTTCTGAGACCACTGTCCTTCCTGCTGACCAATACTCCCCTGGCTGGATGGCTGTCTGCCTGCTGCCCAGTCAATTGTCAGCTCTCTGGGCTAGGACAGCACCTGGCTGGACCATCGGGTCCTAGGTGCTGCCTCCAGAGAAATACACACTGACGGCTAGAGGGTCGGGCTTAGGGTTAGGAGCTTGCCATCCCATGACCTCAAAGCACTTTCCTGAGGAGGTGAGTTTCATTAGCCCCATTTCAGAGATGGGGAACCAAGGCACAGAGCAGCAGCATGACCGACCCCAAGCCACCCCGCAGGGAGAGAACCCAGATTTGCTGAGTCTCAGGCCAGTGCTATATCCACTAGGCCACATTGCTCTGAAACGCAGCCCCAGTAGACACCTGCCTCACACACTCAGACTCCTGCTAAAACTGTGAAGATGGTAAAATCCAACCCAGTTGACTGCAGAGCAGAGAAATCTGGGCACACGCCACCTGTGACATGCCCCCTGGAGCAGCCTTGCCCCTCGCTCCCGCCCTTAGCACTGACGGTGATTTAAAGGGCCCAGGGCTATGGCTGCCGCCGCTCTACAAATTGCCAGGCTGCAGAACAACTGCCCCCTTTGCCCTCCCTGTGGGCGGGCCCGTACCTTCGCCCACCAAACCCAGCGGTATTTCAATCACAGCCCTGAAGGCAGCGCTGCCGCCTGCCACAGTGCAGAAGTGCCACAACCCACCCACCCACCCTCCAATAATAACCTTGCAACCAACCCCCAACGCCTTTTTGGGCCAGGATCCCTACAGCTACAGCACCCTGCAATGCCAGGGTTAAAGAGCTGACCTCACGATGTACCTATGACTGTGCAATTGACCAAAGGGGGCTGGGACTTTGGGAGGGGCTCTAAAGATGAGCATGGACCTTAACGGTGCAGGCAGGGCGCGGGGGTGATGGTTTGTACAGCTCCTAGCACAGGGTGGCCCTAGGCTTTCCTGCCACACAAACAGGAAATACCAGGAAGAGCGATGACCGAGTCATTGGGGGCAGTTCCGGAGGAGACGGGCGGCGATGGCACAGGACCTGCAGGGCACTGACCAGAAGCTCCATTAGTGGATTGCTGGGTTACTAGGGATGATTGGGAGGAACTGACAGGAGAGCGGGGAAGTGGGTAGGATCAGGGGATGGTGGCAGATGGGGCACTGTCCCTCCCACCTGGAGCTCCTCATGAGGCCTGCAGGTATCTGGCAGCATCGCTGGGTCGGCATGATTTGAGTGAGCCGGATGCCCACTTATCCTGGCTCCTGCAGTCCCATAAGGTTTGTTTACAGCCCCCAGTCCTGACTCTGGGTCCTGTGCTGTTATTTAGCTCTAATTTACCCCTTCTAAGAGCCCAGCCAGCAGTGGCAGCGTTGGTCATGCTGCTGGCCAACAGTGACCTCCTGTGGTTTGGCAAATTCTCTGGTTTGGCACCGGTCAGGTCCCCAGGGTGCCGGGTAGAGAGGTTCAACCCGTGCGGGTATTTAAATCCTCATCTTTAGATTTCAGAATTAATAACCCCGTTAGGAGGCATGGGGCAAGTTCACCCATCCCCAAGCTATTGAACTAGTGCTTTGAACTGTAACCCCTTCCTCCCTGGGTTACTCGGGAGCGGGCCACGCTCACCTGTGTGCCTGGGCACCTGATGGTTTTAACATGAAAGGGGATCCTGAGGACCCCATGGGTGGTGGTGGATCCCACGGGTGGTGTTGGATCCCCTCTCTACCCCCACTTACTTCAAAAGAAATATACAATGGCGGTGCCTCCATCTGGCTGGCCCTGTACACACTTAATGTTGTGCCTGGGGAGCCTCCAGGAATCAACTTACTCCAGTAATAATCTGGATCTAACTCCAAAAGAACAATTATAAATAACATACATCTAATTGGTTAAATTAGAATTACCAACCTTTATTAACTACTTAAAAAACAGGGCTTAACAGACTGAAATTGCATAGAATCAGTTCACAAAGTACAAAGACATAAATGAAACTTGTCTAATGGCATTTACCCTGCAACCATTTAACCCCCCCACCCCCACCCCCAGATCTCAGAGTCCCAGGCGCTTGTGTGGGCACGCTTGAAGGCCTGCAGCTGGGGTGGAGGCAACGCTGGGTAGGTTCTGTATGTCAGTCCAGACAGGCAACAAGGTGCAAACTCCCTCTGCCATGGGAGCTGGCCCCACCAAACGCCAGCAGCTCTGGTTCCCTGGGCAGATCACTCTGCCTGTCTCTGGACCCAGAGTCAGCCTGTCTTCTGTGCCCTGTCCCAGGCAGCACTTTCCCAAACAGCCACAGTTACTCACAGAATTTTCTGTGCAGGGTTCTGCAGGCACTTCTCAGCCACAGACACAGCCAGAGTCTCTCCCCTCCAGGGACAGTCACTAACAGCTCCTGAAGCAGCCAGCTAGATCCAAGGCCCAGCAGGCTCCAGCTTCCAGCAGCAGCTCTTGGGCTGGAAAAGGCTCCACACCAGCAATTTGGTTCCTCTCTCCCAACTGGAGCCCCCCCCAACTCTCCCAGTGCTTCCTGGAAGACAGCAACAGTTTCCCTCCTTTTCCCCCAGGCATCACAGGAGTTGTAGTCTCTAGGGCTAGATGGTAGCACCAAGGCTCCTCCCAGGAAAAGCCAGAGGCTCCTAGAGTAAAGGGAGCCTACAGAACCAGTGCTTGGCTCCCCCCTTGCCACCACGGGGTTCTGAGCCCCCAGTGAATACTGGATTGGCAAGAGGCCTGCGCCATGACAGGATGAAGCTCAGCACCGCCCAGGCTGAAATGTGAATGGGGAATATTGGGTCCCGCCTGCCCTCACGGCTGGCTTGTTCTCCCTGAGAACATGGGGTGTCTCCACGGTCCACATCGGGGATCTCTGGAGAGCTCGACGCAGGCCAGGAATGGACATGCTGAACCAGAGCAAAGGAGGCCACATGGATCTCGCCTTTCAGGTCTTTGAGGGGCTCCTGCTCCCCTAGAGGGCTGCAAACTCTCTGATTACGCAAAACTGAACAGCCTGCCCCATCCCTTCGCCAGGGCCCTGCCCTGCCCACCCCTTCTCTAAGGCCCCACCCTTTCTTGTTTCATTCCCTCCTCCCTCCGTTGCTTGCTCTCCCCTGCCCTCACTGTCACTGGGTGGGGTAGAGGGTTGGGGGTGTGGGGAGTATGGGCTCTAGCCTGAGGGTGCAGAATTCAGGTGTGGCCAGAAATGAGGGGTTCAGGGTGGTAGAGAGGGCTCCAGACTGGGGCAGAGGGTTGGCATGTGGGGGCTGGCTCTGGTGTAAGGCTGGAAATGAGGGTTTGGGGCATGGGGAGAGGTTTGGGGGCCCCAGCAACGCTTACCACAGTTCTCAGGAAGTGGCCGCCGGCCCCTGCGGCCCTTAGGTGCAGGGATGCTCCCCCACAAGCTTCTCTTGTGCCTGCAGGCACCGCTACCGCAGCTCCCATTGATCATGGTCCCCAGCCAATGGGAGGCGGAGCTGGCACTGAGGGTGGGGCCAATGCACAGAGCCTCTCTGGCCACCCCTGTGCCTGGGGGCTGCAGGCACCTGAGGGCTGCTTCCGGGAGCTGCATAGAGCCAGGGCAGGTCCCTACTGCACTGGAAACCGGACTTTTAATGGCCCAGTGGGCGGTGCTGGCCAGAGCCACCAGGTCCCGTTGCAAATGGCTGTTCTCATCAAAACCTGGCTGCCTGGGAGCCCAGCTCCCCTGATGCAGACCCGTGTCCCCCGTGCGGTCTGTGCCCAGTGTTCCCGGCCTGTGCAATCCAAGCCGGGCAGTCCTGCCGATTACAGCTTTGGGACAGGGACAGGCCTACAGAGCGTCCCGCTGCACAGCAAGTGATTCAGTACAGCCCCGGGGCCCTGGCGCATGACGGGATGAGCCCTGCACACCCCTCCCTCTGCCAGGGAGACAATATTCCCATGGCAAGGCCTGGACAAACGAAGGGCTCCGTCCTGTGCTCTGTCCAAGAGGCAGGGATCTGGGTGCATGGCTCCCACCCGAGTCAGTGGGGAAGGAGAACACATAGGACTAGGGGTCTAACTCGGCTCAGGGCTCAGGCCTCTCCCTCAGAAGAAGCACAGATCTTATCTCAGGCTAGGTCCTGCAGCAGGTTGGCCTGCGAGTGTCCCTGTGGCTCCCTGTGCAGCTGCTGGCAAGTAGAGCCCTGTGCCAATACAAAATCCTCTATCCGCATCCTCAGACGTGAGTCACAGAGACACAGCTCTGCAGAGGCAGAGGCCTGCGGGCATCAAGCAGATAGCCACAACCTGCTGGATTCTACATATAGGCTGTGTCTAGACTGGCCGCTTGAATTTGGGCAAGAACACTGACGATCTAATGTAAGATTGTCGGTGTTCTTGCGCAAATACTGTGCTGCTCCCGCTCAGGGATAAGCCCTCTTGTGTAAATGTATTTGCGCAAGAGGGCCAGTGTAGACAGCTGAGAACCGTTTTGCGCAAAAAAGCCCCGATGGCAAAAATGGCGATCGGGGCTTTCTTGCGCAAAACCGCGTCTAGATTGGCACAGACGCTTTTCCGCAAAAAGTGCTTTTGTGCAAAAGCATCCGTGCCAATCTAGATGCTCTTTTCCACAAATGCTTTTAACGGAAAAACATTTCCATTAAAAGCACTTGCAGAAAATCATGCCAGTCTAGACGTAGCCATAATGTTTGTATTCGCAACCTTATCCGCAAACACAAGCCTCATACTCATGGATACAAAGCTGATACCGGTGGGTATAAAGCAGATACCGGTGGATATAAAGCTGATACCGGTGGGTATAAAGCAGATACCGGTGGATACAAAGCAGATACCGGTGGATATAAAGCTGATACCGGTGAATATAAAGCTGATACCGGTGGGTATAAAGCAGATACCGGTGGATATAAAGCTGATACCGGTGGGTATAAAGCAGATACCGGTGGATATAAAGCTGATACCGGTGGATATAAAGCAGATACCGGTGGATACAAAGCTGATACCGGTGGATATAAAGCTGATACCGGTGGATATAAAGCAGATACCGGTGGATACAAAGCTGATACCGGTGGATATAAAGCTGATACCGGTGGGTATAAAGCTGATACCCGTGGATACAAAGCTGATACCGGTGGATATAAAGCTGATACCGGTGGATATAAAGCTGATACCGGTGGATACAAAGCTGATACCGGTGGGTATTAGGCTGATACCGGTGGATATAAAGCTGATACCGGTGGATATAAAGCAGATACCGGTGGCTATAAAGCTGATACCCGTGGATATAAAGCAGATACCGGTGGCTATAAAGCTGATACCGGTGGATATAAAGCTGATACCCGTGGGTATAAAGCTGATACCGGTGGATATAAAGCAGATACTGGTGGATATAAAGCAGATCTCTGTGGCTATAAAGCTGATACCGGTGGATATAAAGCTGATACCCATGGATATAAAGCTGATACCGGTGGGTATAAAGCTGATACCTGTGGATATAAAGCAGATCTCTGTGGCTATAAAGCTGATACCGGTGGATATAAAGCTGATACCCGTGGGTATAAAGCTGATACCGTGGATATAAAGCTGATACCGGTGGGTATAAAGCAGATCTCTGTGGCTATAAAGCTGATACCCATGGATATAAAGCAGATACCCGTGGGTATGAAGTTGATACCCGTGGATATAAAGAAGATACCTTTGTGTATAAAACAGATATCTGTGGATTTGCAGGGCTCTGCTGGCAAGCGCTGCTCTGAATACCCTGCCCAGCCAGCCACATGAGAGGGACCAATGGAAGGATGCGGCAGGCTCAGGCTACAGGCTCAGTAAGGAGAGTCGTCTGCAGGGGAGCCATCCATCTCCCCTGCCGCCCCCTCCCCTCCCAGGTGAGCCATCCGCCCCCTCCCCTCCCAGGTGAGCCATCTGCCCCCTCTTCTCCCAGGGGAGCTATCTGAGTGCCTGGTGTCTGTCACTGGTGGACATGTTTCCATCCTTTAATGCACCTTTTCCATCTGCGAGCAGCCCAGCACATCTGCTCGGGAAGGGTAACGGTCTCCCTCCCACACACCTGGCCACCCCAGGCTAATGCACGAAGAGGCGAGCTCTCCAGACAGAACGGGGCCACTTCTTGCCCCAGGGCCAAGCCACCTGCCGGCGCACATCACAGCCAGGAACTATGGACGGCCCTCGGCCCTGCAGGTCTCTGATGGTTTCTGTGGCAGTGGCCCCAGCTGGACACTGCAGCTGCTGGGAACCCGGCTGGGCTGTTCCCAAGGATCCGCTGCAAAATATGTTTTCATTGAAGTCTCGTGAAATCTGGGCTGGAGCATTGCTGTGACGTAGTGGGGGGGCTGTCTGCTCTGTGACCTGGGGTCCCCCTGCGCTGTGATGGGAGATTCTCACTGACTCTCCCAAATGTGTATTAACCCAGACACCCAGGCTCAGCCTCCCAGGGAGAGACAAAGGAAGGAGGGCAGAGACCAGCACCTGGCTGGGGGGCAGGGCTGGAAGAGATTTTTAGTTTCTGTCTGGTATCATGGAGGAAGCAGCCAAGGAAGGGGCTGGGATTTAGGGGCCCAGTCTCCCCCATCTCAAGGGGGGCTGAGGCATCCTAGGCCCGGTTCCTGTAACCAGATGACATCTGTGCTGTGCTGTATCCTGGAGAAGCAATAAACTCCCTCTATTCTACTGACTGGTGGAGTCTGTTCGTGCCACTACGGGGGTGCAGGAGTCGGGGGACCTCGACACGCCGCCACACAAGGATCCGCTGCAAAATGTGTTTTCACTGAAGTCTCGTGAAATCTGGGCTGGAGCATCCCTGGGGGGACGCAGCGTGACGGAGTTGAGCGGACTGGATGAATACAGGCCAGAGACATCTCCCCCCAGTGCCTGACAGCACCCTTAGTGCCCACACATCACCAGTGGGGTGAGACTCTGCCCCCCACCCGCCCCTCCTGTTCCTGGCCTTCAGTGCTGGGTGGCTTGGGCGGGGGCAGAGAGCCCTGTGTTAGGGCAGGCCCTGTCCTGTCACTCAGAGCCACACGCTCCTCGTGGGCCCAGCCATTCCCCTCTGAGCTGTGCTGGCCCAGGTGCTAGTCAGCAGATTCCGGGGCGACGGACGTTGGGCATCACCCCCCAGCTGTGCCAGTCAGCTGACAGCGGGGCTGTGCTCTTCCCAGAGAATCCCTGCCTGGGGCTGGCCCCTCTACACCACAGCGGCGCAAAGCTCCGTGTCCTCTCCAGAGGTGCCTTGTGCTGCTCGTGTCTGGCCCTCCATTAACCCCTGCCTGGGCGTGTCTAGCCTTGCTCCTCACCCTGCTGGGAGCCTCCTTGCTGTAGAAACAGAGCTGGGGCCTCACCCTGGCCTCAGAATTGCCTGCCACTCTTTGTGGGAGGCCTTTTCCCTGTATACTTAGTCCGTGGAACTCCCTGTCACATGAGGTCAAGAACCATCACAAGACCCAAAGTCGGACTGGACATTTACAGGGGTCACAAGAATGGCCAGCGCTAATGGGCAATGCTAACAAGGAGCAGCAGCCAGCAGGAAAAACCTGGCGAGTCAGGCTGTAGATTCAGGTCTAACCATTAGGGACCAGGACAAGACTTACTGTGGGGCTTAGCTTGTCACACATCGGCTGCTGCCGGTTTCCTGCTTTGTTTCTCTGCAGCAGCTGGTGCTGGCCATGGCTGGGCTGGCTGGACCGTGGCTCAGGACCTCCAGCCTCGCGATTCTGATGTTCTCTATTCTGCGGCCTCACCTTTGCCTTGCTGAGCACGAGGCCAAGTGGGAACGGAGCCCTGACCTGGTTCCCTGCCTGTTCGCGGCCTGCAGGTCAGAGCAGCTGCACCGCCTGCCTGCTGATGAGCCCTGGTGGCAGGTTGAGCAGAGGCTGTTTGGAAGAGACCCCTTTGGGCGCCAAGCACTGCCGGACCCTGCCTGCGTTGCTGGGCACGGCGACAGAAAGCCAGCCCTGCTGAGCTGCGCTAGCCCCACAGGATCCCGTGGCAAGATGGCTGGGCACCCAGGACGGACTTGCTGGCTCCCCGTGGCCCAGCCATGAGCTCCGCCAGGCCTGTGGCCACTGAAAGGGGCAGGTGGCCACTGAAACGGGCCTGTGGCCACTGAAACGGGCAGGTGGCCACTGAAACGGGCCTGTGGCCACTGAAACGCGCAGGTGGCCACTGAAACGGGCCTGTGGCCACTGAAACGCGCAGGTGGCCACTGAAACGGGCCTGTGGCCACTGAAACGCGCAGGTGGCCACTGAAACGGGCAGGTGGCCACTGAAACGGGCCTGTGGCCACTGAAACGCGCAGGTGGCCACTGAAACGGGCCTGTGGCCACTGAAACGGGCAGGTGGCCACTGAAACGGGCCTGTGGCCACTGAAACGCGCAGGTGGCCACTGAAATGGGCCTGTGGCCACTGAAACGCGCAGGTGGCCACTGAAACGGGCCTGTGGCCACTGAAACGTGCAGGTGGCCACTGAAACGGGCAGGTGGCCACTGAAACGGGCCTGTGGCCACTGAAACGCGCAGGTGGCCACTGAAACGGGCCTGTGGCCACTGAAACGCGCAGGTGGCCACTGAAACGGGCAGGTGGCCACTGAAACGGGCCTGTGGCCACTGAAACGCGCAGGTGGCCACTGAAACGGGCCTGTGGCCACTGAAACGCGCAGGTGGCCACTGAAACGGGCCTGTGGCCACTGAAACGCGCAGGTGGCCACTGAAACGGGCAGGT
Source organism: Pelochelys cantorii (assembly GCA_032595735.1). NCBI lineage: Eukaryota > Metazoa > Chordata > Testudines > Trionychidae > Pelochelys > Pelochelys cantorii. The sequence continues at coordinate 17,156,241 of CM064354.1, read as the reverse complement.
GGCCACTGAAACGGGCCTGTGGCCACTGAAACGCGCAGGTGGCCACTGAAACGGGCAGGTGGCACATCACCAGTCAGCAGCAAGTGACAGGCCGGGCGCAACCAAGGGGAAAGCAGCAGCAGGGAACGCTCTGGATTTTTGTGCTCAAACAAAAGGCAGCCTGTGAGTGGGACCTTCGGCTATTGCCCACCCCGCTCAGCTCACTGAGCCCCTGCTGCCCAGGCTCTCCCTCCGTGCTGTGTGGGGCTGGGTGCCAGGGCCTGCTGAGCATCACTGCCCCCCGCCCACCTCCGCAGGCCTCTCGAGTCCCACGTGCCAGGCAGGGCCCCCCACTTCCGCTCACCCTGTCTCTGGTGCCCGCTGCTCCACTCTGGGGGCTGCGGCCAGGGTCGGCGCTGGCCTGCTGCAGGCTCACAGTGCCACCCGCAGGCGCCCGGCACAGCCCCGCCGCTCCCCGCACGGAGGACAAGCCCAAGCAGTCAGAGGCCCTGCAGCAAGGAGCCCACCCACAGCAGCACGAGGCTGGTACCACCAAGTCGTCCAATGCCGAGGCCTGAGCCTTGTCTACACAGGGCCTTGGCCTGTGCTACCCCAGGGAGCGCCCCTGAGGGACTCACCCCCCGCTTGCCCGTGTGTCCTGTCCTCTCTCTGGCCCAGGCCACGGCGCTAGGACGCGCCCCAGCGCCAAGTCCTTCGCCAGGCCAAGCAGAGGCCGTGTGGTCAGAGTCTGAGCTCCTGCAGGGTGCAGGCCAGAGACTCTTCCCGGCAGCTTCCCCGCCCCTCCCCTCTGCACGAGCCGCAGCCTCGCTGTGCAGGGCGCGACTGGCGGGGAGTCCCCGCGTCCTTGGGGCTGCAGGGGTGTAGCTCACGTGGCAGGGGCCATGCCAGGAGCCAGGGCAGTTACTACCTGGCCCCTCTGCATCCCTGTGGCCTGGCTCCAGTGCAGGGACACCTGCCGGCCCCTGTGCAGCATGGCCTGGTGAACGCTGCTGCAGGGACACTGACTGACATCCCTGCCACGCTGCCCTCGAGGCGCTGTCCTAGCACAGCACCCACGGCGGCTTGGCACGGAATTCCCTACCCTGAGCGTCAAGCCTACGTGCAAAACAAGGACGGATGGGGAGGAGCGCGCACTTACCCGTGCTGTGGCTGTGGTTCCCATGTGTCTTTGAAGAGCCAGGCCCCCTGCTGGAGCACAGAGACCAGGGTTCTAATCCCCAGCCTGCCACTGGCCTGCAGAGCTTGGGCACGGGAATGTGGCCAAGGGGCCAGCCCAGGACTGGGGGGAGGAGACCTGAGTTCTGATCCTGGCTGTGCTGCTAACCTGTTGGGTGGCCTTGAGCAAGTCACTTCCCCTTCCTGTGCCTCAGTTTCCCTGCCTATACACTGGGGCAAATGGCAGTTGGGAAAGCACTTTGAGGCCTACTGTCAAAGCAAAAACACTCCTCTCTGTTTAGGCAGCTAACAAACAGCTTTATTAATTAATAAAGCACAGCATGAGCCAAACGTGGTCCCAGCAAAGCCAGGCCCAGTAAGGCTGGCTAATACAATCAATCCTCATATTTTATACCCTTAACCAAACAAGTCTGATGCCAGGGCATTCCATCAAAACAAACTTCAAAGAGAAATTGTTATCAGCACAGAAAGAAACAGGTTTTTAGGGAGTTTGAGCTTCAGCTCAAAATAGTTCATTAACACATTCCAACAGCCCATCCCCCTGGCCTTTCTCACATTGGTGAAGGTCAGTTAACTTTCTAGTGTACGTGCAGAAGCGAGAAACTTAAATGGCTTCTGTTATATGAAGTGGCTTCTAGCTAAATATGAAATGGTTTCTACACTACTAAGGGAAAGAGGCTTGATCGGGGCTGGTCTAGCCCCAGGCCCCACAAGGGGTAGGGGTTGCTCTATACGTACCTGCCCCTTGAGGCAGGACAAGGCTGGACAAGGCTGTTACCCCCAGGAAGTGAGGGACTTGACCGGGTCACGCAGGAATTCTGGGGGGAGCAGGGAATTGACACTGGCGCTCCTCTGTGTCTGGCTAATGCACTGGGCCCTAGGGGCTGATGCTGCGGAAACGGAATGTACTCACCTGGCTTTTCTCCCAGCTCCCGTGGAGAGCAAACTCTAGCACCAGCATTTGTTTGGGAAGCCGAGCTCCCTCCAACGGCGGCACCATTCCAGGACAAGCTTTCCTGGCCAGCCCTCTCTAGCTGCTGATGAATGGGGAGGCCAGCAAGCTCAGGCGACCCCCAGGCCAGCCCTGGATCTGCACATCAGGCTAGGAGGAGATGCAGGATACGCACAGATCAGCAAGCCTCCCAGGAGCACAACTAAGTGTGCAGGGGAGCTCCCATTGGGACAGGGTACGCACTCTGCAGGCTGGGGCGCATTAGGTGACTCAGGGTAGTTCCTGGGCCCCTGCTAACTAGGTTGCACCCCTAATTGCTAACTAGGTTGCACCCCTGCTCCCTGCGTGGCCTCCCTGAGCCCCTCCTCCCTGCAGGCATCAGGCACCCCTGCTGTGGGGGAGCCGTCATGCTACAAATCACAAACAGGCAGGAACCTTTTCCACCAACCCCAGGACTGTCCCAGCCAAACCACAGGGCTCGAGGGCAGGTTCAGACCTCAGTAAAACTGTTGGGGTGCCGGCTCCCCAGGCAGCTGCGAAGTGACAGAGTGCTAGGCGCCAAACCAGCTGCACCTTGGACAAAAGTGAGTGCGTGGGTGCGAGGTGGGGAGGGAGGGGGGTGAACTGCTTTGATCTCAGCCTGGGCATCATAAGGGGAAAACCGGAGGCACTGCAACTCGGTGGCCACTTCCCTGTCACACAAAGGCCGGACGTTGCTGTTGCTTTGGGCTCCCGCGAGGACAGTGGCTCTGAGCCCGGGTGGAGGGGGCTCATCTCAATGAGTTTCATAAGCCAGGAGAGAAGAAATCAGCAGACGGCTCCGGGCTGAGGGAAGCCAGCGGCGCTCACAATGGCCACGTCTCGCCAGACAAATGTGACTAGGGCTGGCCAATGGCCCAGCACACCAGCACCCAGCGGTGACAGTAACTGAGCATTTCTTACAGGCCCTGTTCTGCCCTGGGTCTCTGCCAGCTCTTTCAATAGCTCCCTGTTGGCTTCTGCCGCAGCTCCACCCGCTAACCTAACCGGGCATTCCTTCGGCGCTCGGAGGGCAAGAAACACCAGTGGCTGCCCCAGAGGCATGTGCTGTAACACAGAAATGGCCGAAGCAACTTTATTACATCTGAATGTAAAATGGGCCCAGGACAGGGGTGACGGGGTTTAGCTTCTGCCCGGTGTCCCATGTAGCGCGGGATTTGCGTGTTTTGTCCATGTGTGGTGTGACGATTCCTTAAGGTGGCCGGTTCAATGTAAGCCTGGTGTGCTCAGCAGAGTTAGGCTGCAGGAATCTGGATGTATTAGAGGAATCAGGCATTAGCTACCCAAGCAAGAAAGGCTGGAACACGAGGCCTGGAAACTAAGACCTGCAAGATTTTAACTTAGCAGTTTTAGACCTTGGAGCTCAGAAATGCTGCCCACAGCGCAACCTGGTGCCCTAAGGTCATGGGAAGAGAGGCACCAAGGGCTCAGACTGCGACCAATTAGCCAGAAGATTAATTTTAAATCATGCAGATGCTGCAGAGGTCCATCGGTCTCCCACATGTGTCTTCGCCACGGGACTCAGGTTGTGTAAGAACATAAGAACGGCCGTACTGGGTCGGACCAAAGGTCCATCTAGCCCAGTAGCCCATCTGCCGACAGTGGCCAGCACCAGGTGCCCTAGAGGGGGTGGACCGAAGACAACGATCAAGCGATTTGTCTCCTGCCATCCCTCTCCAGCCTCTGACAAACAGAGGCCAAGGACACCATTTTATCCCCTGGCTAATAGCCTTTTATGGACCTAACCTCCATGAAATTATCTAGCTTCTCTTTAAACTCTGTTATAGTCCTAGCCTTCACAGCCTCCTCTGGCAAGGAGTTCCACAGGTTGACTAAGCGCTGTGTGAAGAAGAACTTTCACTTATTAGTTTTAAATCTGCTACCCATTAATTTCATTTGGTGTCCTCTAGTCCTTATATTATGGGAACTAATGAATAACTTTTCTTTATTCACCCTCTCCACACCACTCATGATTTTATATACCTCTATCATATCCCCCCTCAGTCTCCTCTTTTCTAAACTGAAAAGTCCCCGTCTCTTTAGCCTCTCCTCATATGGGACCTGTTTCAAACCCCTGATCATTTTAGTTGCCCTTTTCTGCGCCCTTTCCAAGGCCAAAATATCCTGTGTGTCAAGGCTAATGAGAAAAAAGAGACCCTCTGTGACCTGTAGAATTTGGGGTCCCTGCTGTTTCTAGGAGACAACAGCCCAATACAGAAAAAAAGGGCGGACACCTTCAGGTCCATGCACAGAACATAAGAACATAGGAACGAACGGCCACACTGGGTCAGACCAAAGGTCCATCCAGCCCAGTGTCCTGTCCATCCACAGTGGCCAATGCCAGGTGCCCCAGAGGGAGGGAACACAACAGGGAATCATCAAGTGATCCCTCCCTTGTCACCCATTCCCAGCCTCTGACACGCAGAGGCTATGGACGCCATCCCTGCCCATCCTGGCTAACAGCCACTAGTGGGCCTAACCTCCATGAATTTATCTAGCTCTTTTTTGAACCCTGTTATAGTCTTGGACTTCACAACATCCTCTGGCAAGGAGTTCCACAGTTTAACACTTCTAACTATTAATTTCATTTGGTGACTCCTAGTTTTTGTGTTATGAGAAGGAGTAAATAAGTCTTCTTTATTCACTTCCTCCATACCTGTCATGATTTTATAGACCCCTTAGTCTCCTCTTTTCTAAGCTGAAAAGTCCCAGTCTTATTAATCTCTCTTCATTTGGCAGCCATTCCAAACACCTCCTCATTTTTGTTGCCTTTTTCTGAATTTTTTCCAATGCCAAGCTATTTTTTGAGATAAGGTGACCACATGGGCACACAGAATTCCAGATGTGGGCGTGCCATGGATTTATAGAGAGGCAATAAACTATTCTCTGCCTTATTCTCTAGCTTTTCCTAAGGAGTCTAGGCCTAGGCAGAGTCACATTATACACAGGGGTGCACAGAGTGGGAGACTGGGACCCAGCCCTCTACGGATGCTCAGTACCCAGCAGCCCCGAACACCATCCAGCAGGGGTGAGTAAGGCTGCAGTCCCAGCCGGGGCGTGGATCGGTCTCGGCTGTGTGTGTGCCGGGACATCCATTGCTCTGATGGTAACGTTAAGACAATGGATAGGAGACACAGAGCTCGTGCGTGTGAGTGGCTGTTGCAGGCGTTCCCATGCGACCCAGCAGAGAGAACTCTGCTGCCTGTCAGATTGCGGCTGGCAGAGCCGGACCCTGGCCAGTGTAGTGGAGCATCACCAAAATCCACTAGCCAGAATGGCTCCAGCCCGACGCTGCGGGAAGACAGGTGATGAGGATGGCGGCTTGGCCCAGGCCAGATTTCTGAGGAGCTCAGCACAGTGTCCCCCTCCCCACCTCGGGGCTCAGCGCTAGGGAGAGCCCAGCTCTGTGTCTCACCAAATCCTGCCAGGGCTGCGTGAAGCCAAGGCACGCTCACAGTGGGATGGATGCAGGCCCCGGCAGAGGAACGAACATGGCCCCAGCTGAACGCCAGTCACTGGGTTTAAGGAGCCTCTCCTGTGGCTGGGACCAGGGTGAACGCATGGAGCTGGGGAGACGGTTTGGCTTAGGACTGATCTTGTCCCACAAGATCAGTGCTGAGCAGGAGAAAGCCGCCCACTGCTGAACGCTGCAGAGGCTGGGTGCTGGGAGCGCCAGGGAGAGGAACAGGGGAACCCAGGAAGATTGAGTCTGGAAACATGCAAAGCCACTGGAGACAAAGCATTGGGGGGAGGGAAACATGCCCGGAAAGGGCTGAAACGCCCTGGGAGCGAGTGCAGGGAACAGGCACACGAGGGCAGCAAAAGCTGGGCAGTCTGGGCAAGCAGCACAACATGGGGCAGCAATTCAATTGCCTTTCTCTAGATCAGTTTTTCTTAAACTGTGTTCCACGGTGCACCAGTGTGCCACGAGGCAGTCGGAGAACAACAGACTTCAAAATGGCCGCTTTTTTTTCTCAATAACTTTCCCTCTCCCCCCCCACCTTTTCTTTTTTTTTTGCTCAACAAAAAATCCTTGGTGTTCCTCATTAAAAAAAATCATTGTTTGGTGTTCTTCGGTCTTAAAAAGTTTAAGAAACATTGCTCTAGATGGCCCGGCCATGCCATGCTGACGGCTGCCCCGAGGCAGCTCTGCCAGGTGTCACTGTGTCCCCGGCACTGCAGAGCCAGAGAGACGGAGAAGGGCCCTGTGTATTTACAAGAAGGGTGACCCGCCTGCTATGGAGACGGGTGGTTTGGACGCCTGGGGCATACGTGAGTCACAACAGCTGAGAGTGGGGGGGATATTGGCAGGGCGGGAGAGGGGCCAGGGCAGCGCCTGGTGTGAAACAAGGAGGAAGGCCGTGTATGGAGAACCAGCTGAGCATCTGAAAACTTCTCCCAAAGACAAACCCTTTGTCCACGGGGTCATCTCCCGGAGGATGGGGAGGAAGCTCTGTTCCGGAGCGCAGGGCAGGCCCCTGCCGCGGGCTCTGGGCAGGGGCTGGAGGGAGCCCCAAGGTATTTCCTTGCATCCCGTCACTGTCTGTTGGGCCAAGGAAGCTGAAACAAGCCGGGTGGCAAAGTGGGTGCCGGGTGCTGCCTGCCTCCCCACTGGGCTCCGCTGAGGGTGCGAGTAGCTGCCGGCCTCGGGACGCTCCTCACCCCCAGACATTCTCCTCAGGCCGTGGAGTCCTGGGTCACCAGGTTGAAGACGTTGCTCTCCATGGACAGCTGCCATTTGCCCCAGTTCCTCTGGATCTCGGCCTGCACCTAGGACAGCCCAGCGAGAGTCACCCAGTCACCGCTGGCCTGCCCCACTCGCAGCCCCCGCAACCCGCCGGAAGTGGAGGCCCGAGACCCCCCTTGGGCTCAAGGTCTCATTCAGGTTCTGCCCGGGGCTTTGAGAACCTCCAGGGGCAGGACGCCAGGGTCGTTTGTCTGCGGGCCAGTGGGAGGCAGCTTTTTAGGTCCAATCAGCGATCCCCATGTCAGAGCCCAGCCCCCCGTCACAGCTCTCGATCACTGTAGCGCAGGAGGGGCCTGGGTCTAAGGGCACAATCCCTACACTACTGCACTGGGGAGGTTAAGCACAACCTGAGACAATGCAGCGCATGTGCACATCCATGTGTGTGTGCTGCATGAGTCTCTGTGCACGTGGAGGCGGGTGTGTTCAGGCGAGTGCTTGCGTGTGCACACGCGTGTGCAGGAGGGAAGTCACTCACCTCCCCATTCAGGAAGCAGTACAGCAGAGCCACCAGGAACCCCTGAAATGCCACGGGAGGGGAAGACGTTTCACCAAACAAGCAAGTTGCTGCATTTCCCCACCCTCCTGGAAAGCCCAGGGCCAGAATCCCCCCAGGAGAGTTGTCTGTGGCCACATAGGCCCGCTCAGAGCCCCAGACCTGCCTCTGGGAGCCAATCAGTGATGCCCCTTACTTGGGAATGAGGTGGCCCCAGGATCTGGCAGGGGGCTTTGCCTGCTGCCGGGGGGACTGGGCTCAGGACATGGTCATTGCTGGGGCGAGTGAGGGGCTCCGGGCTGGCAGACAGGGGTGTCTGGGGCACAGCAGCCTCAGGGGCTTCCCAAGGGCCGGCCGCCTGGCAGGTCTTCCCATTGGATTCCAGAAGAGCAGGCTGCCCAGTGAGAGGGGCTATGGACTTTGTCCGGTGGTCTCAGGCCATGGGCCAGGGCCTAGTGCTTAGCAGCGGGGCTCTCTCCCTTTTGTCTCTCCAATTTATAAATGACACTGTCCCTGTGCCTGATGCCAGCTTGGGGGAGTCACCCGAAAAGCATTTATGGAGTTGAGGCAAATATGTGAGGCTCCCTAGCTTAGTACAGGCACGAAGCGTGGCACTGGGAACCGGTGGGTGCTGGGGTCCCAGCTTGACAAGCCAGAGAAACGCAGGAACCACCTCTAGCACGGCCTGGTGCTCACGCATCTCGTCTGTTGTAGGTTCCCCAGGTGCCCAGCACGTCACGCCTAAGGCCAGATGGGGCAGTAGAACTCCTCCGGCGGTTCAGCCAGGGCAGGGAGGCATGAGCCTGCAGGCCCCCCCCCCCCTCTTTGCAGATCAAGACCAAGGGCTTCTGTGCTCACCAGAAGGGGTGGTGGCGTCCCACTGGCCCAGGCTCAGCTCCTCTCAGCCATGTGGGCTCCCAACCGCATCTGAGCCCCTTCTAAGCACATTGTGATCAGCGTCTTATCGGCCTGGGAATCCTGCATGCGGATGGTGCCCCTGGCCTTGATCTGCAACCCCCTGCGTGGGCCGGAACCCAGCTACATCCGAACCCAGCTCTGCCTCCAGGCCGCATGGCAGCTGAAGTTGGCATTCTGCACTCCTAGCATTGCAGCCAGGCTAGCCAGGCGATAGACGCGAGACCCTTAATCTCCAGGTGATGGGCTCAAGCCCCATGCACTGGCCCCATGGTGCAAGGGTCAGGACGCTGAGTCGTGCAATCTGAGCTCAGATCTCAGGGGGACGTGTGGGTTTTTTGGCAAAAGCTGGGAATGGGCGACGGGGGAGGGATCACGTGAGGATTCCCTGTTGTGTCCCCTCCCTCTGGGGCACCCGGCCTTGGCCACTGCTGACCGACAGGACACTGGGCTGGACGGACCTTTGGTCCGACCCTGTCTGGCCGCGCTCATGCCTAGCCCAGTCGGGATGTTGGGTCGATGCCACGACAAATGCCCTGTGGATGTTTAGCCCAAGAAGCTCATTGCTGCGGTTTGGGCCCAGCTACTCATAGGAGCATCATGGCGTTCTCTGGCTGCCACTGTCCCAGCAAGGAGATATCCTGTTCCTTGGCCAAATGGGGGCGAGGCTGCGGGATTCTGGGTAACTGGACCTGCTGAGGGCATCTTTGACACTGACTAGTTACAGCCTGGCTGTCAGTTTGACATGCAGCGAAAGGGTGATGCTCGTGGACAGTCAGACGTCACCTCCGACTGTGTCCCGCACTCTTATTCTCTGTAAGGCTATAGAAATGCGAGCCCACTGCTTGGCTGTCAGTCCCCCCACCCTGTGTGGATGTGTGGGCAGGGCACGGGGTGCAGGGCACTGCATGTGGGTGGCACAGGGAGAGTGAATCTGGGCCCAGGTTCACAGCTGTGGCTTCTGTTATTGCCCCTCCATTGCCCCCTCACGCCGGTACCTGGTAGGAGCCAAGAACCAGTTCGAAATAGAGCCTCGGTGTGACACCAATATGTTCGGGGAAGAGGGCGAACACCACGTAGTGAACCCCAAAGAGAGGGATGAGGAGCAGCGTGGATTTCGCCAGTCTCCTGGAAAGGATCAACGTGACAGTCAGGCTCAGGTTCTGCAGGAGTCGCCGGGTTTGCATTGTCAGGGACTGAAAGAGGCACCCCCCTCGCCCCCAGGCCCGGTGACGGAGCTACCAGGAAAGCATGAAAACGGAATCGTGCCCTGGGCTGTCTGCACACCAGGTCTGCTGCACAACAGGTGTTCCCGGCAGCTGCAGGAGCGTGGCCAGGAAAAGCGTGCCAGGTGCTGCTCCCGAACATTAGAGGGCAAAGGAGTGTCAGGAGAGGACTGACGAGAGGTGGGCTCTGGGCTCACTCAGAGCACCTCGGCAGGGCTGGTGCTGAGTGCTAGCTGCAGGGTGCGTAGCACAAGTAGGTAACACACATTTCACGGGACCGTTCAGATGGCCTGTTACCACCTCTCCAGTCATGGGGCACGGGGGTACAACCTTGGGCTGGGGGTGTTAGTGGGTTACAGATGGCTGCAAGAAGCCACAAATCCAGTGTCTGCCCCATCCAGGATTTTTTGTCTCCAGCAGAGTTAGGAACAGACGCCCCCGGGGCCACCTTTTCAAGGGGCTGGGCAGGGTTCCGTTCAGGAGGAGGGCTGAGCGGCTGGAACCCAGAGCCAATACTTTGTGTGACGTGCTCTCCCGCCAGTGACGGGATGTTTTTCTTTTATCATTTTCCTGGGGGACTTTGTTCAAGGGGGTAGGAATTGTCTGGTTGCACCCACAGAGTCATCAGGGCCTTTCATGCCTGAGGTTCAACAAGGACAAGTGCAGAGCCCTGCCCTTGGGACAGAAGAATCCCAAGCATTGTTACAGGCTGGGGACCAACCAGCTAAGTAGCAGTTCTGCAGAAAAGCACCTGGGGGTTACAGTGGATGAGAAGCTGGAGATGAGTCAACAGTGTGCCCTTGTAGCCAAGCAGGCTAATGGCATATTGGGGGGCATTAGGAGGAGATTGCCAACAGATTTAGGGCAGTGATTATTCCCCTTTATTCGGCTCTGGTGAGGCCACATCTGGAGTATTGTGTCCAGTTCTGGGCCCCACACTACAGAAAGGATGTGGACGCACTGGAGAGGGTCCAGTGGAGGGCGACCAAAGTGATCAGGGGGCTGGAGCCCGTGATTTATGAGGAGAGGCTGAGGGATTTGGGTTTATTTAGTCTGCAGAAGAGAAGAGTGAGGGGCAGGGTTCCCTCTAAGCTTCCCAGGTGATTAATCAGCCCAGCCCAGCCAGAGGCTCAGGGCTCCATGCACTGACTAACTGGGTGGAGCAGATTAATCACCTGTGAAGCTGGGCTGCCTCACAGCTGAGAGGGAACATTGGTGAGGGGGGATTTGAGAGCAGCCTTCAACTCCCTGAAGGGGGGTTCCAAGGAGGATGGAGGGAGGCTGTTCTCAGTGGGGGCAGATGGCAGAACAAGGAGCAATGGTCTCACATTACAGCGGGGGAGGTCTAGGTTGGAGATTAGGAAAAACTCTTTCCCTAGGAGGGCAGGGAAGCACTGGGATGTGTTCCCTCAGGAGGGGGTGGAATCTCCATCCCTAGAGGTTTTTCATACCCCCAAACCTCCCCCCATGCCCCAAGCCCCTCATTTCCAGCCTCACACCAGAGCCAGCCCCCACATGCCAGAGCCCTGGCTGGGCTGATTGAGCTGGGGTTGGTCCTGCTTTGGGCAGGGGGCTGGACTCGATGCCTCCTGAGGTCTCTACCTGCCCTAGGAGTCTATGACCTGTTGAACCTTCCTGTGACATCAGGGCAGGGTTTTTCAAACTGTGTTGCTCAAGTTTCTGCTGAGACTGAGATCCATGAGGATCTGCTGGGGCCTCGTTGAAGTGCCTGATTCTATGAGCTGCTGAGCACAGACCTCATCACAAAGCCCGCCTGCTTTGGACAGCACCGTACTTAGTTACCGCCACTTGGTGTTCTCTGCTCCGCCTGGGCCTGCGGCAGGAACGGCTGGGGAGAGAGCTAGATGCAGGGACAGTTCCCCTTCAGTCAATTCTGATACACGGTGGGGGCCTGTCGCTCAGTGAGCTTTGCAAAGCTCTGCACGGCACCCATCTCCCGTGTCAGTCCCACCCCGTCTGGCACCAAGCGTAACAGCCACTGGACTGGAGAAACGCTCGTCCTTAGGAAGGACCCTGGCTGGCCAAGCAAGGCCAAAGCACCCTACAGGACGGGAATCATGTCTACTGGGCCCAGGCCACTGCCATGGCCACCGAGCCAAGTTTACTTCTCCAGCCAGGAAGGCGTGAGCGCGCTGCTTACATGTATTGCTGCTTGTACCTCTTGCCGACGTCGGGGGATCGAATCTTCTGCACCAGCATTCGGATCACGTTCAGGAATATGAGGAAGTTCGTCTTGCAGAAAGAAGAGAAGGTTTGTCTCGGCCTGGGACTGGACCCCCCCACCCAATGACATTCCCGAACCTGCAGACCCGCTGCCTCCAGCTCCCTGCAAGCCTCTTGGCCTCCCTCCCAGGGAGGCTGCCAGCCCCTCTCGCCCTGCTGCCACCGTGCGACCCCCCGGTGAGGCAGTAGAACCCCCTGCGGCATACTCACAAAGATGGCAAAGAGAATGGGAGCCTTGATCACCCACCAGTACAGACTGGCATAGTCATCCCAGCACCTAGGGGAGACAGGGAAGCAACTCATTGTGCCAGGGGTCCCTGCAGCAGGGCACCCCGGGAGCAGCCCAGAGCACTGGGACTCAGCAGGGCCGGAGGCCTTGGGGTGCTGCCAATGAGCCACCTGTCAGTCACCAGCCTGAATCCAACCATGGGTCTGACAACTCTCAGCCTTATCCCTCTTGGCGCACCGTACTCTCCATGCACCTGTGAGTGCTTCTGAGCAAGGCCCATCTCTCAGGGTGTGGGGGGAGGGTGCACGTGTGTGTGCGCATGTGCATCGTGCCTGCGCACTGGGATGTGCGCTGGAGACTACAGTGAGAGCTCCTGCAGTGGGAACCACAACTGCCCCCCACTGACAGTCCCTTCGGGAGCGGGGTCAGTGCGATCATCACATAGGCGGGGCTGGGGGTTCAAAACTCAGACAGAGCAACACACCCAAGCGAGTCTGCTAAAAGCCTCCCCATTTTTGAGCTGATCTCAGGATTTCGGGGGGGGAGGGCTCCCACTCATGATGTTGCTGTTGACACACGGGCAGACCCCCCCCCCCCCGGCCTGGCCCAGGAGAACCATGTCTGAGAGGCAAGAAAACGAAACATGCTGAGATGGGTGGTAGACAGGGAAGGCGAGGCCTGAAACCAGCAGGGGTGGGCCAGTGGGCTGGGCGTGGCCACTGCTGGCAATGGGCAGGGAAGTGGGCGTGGCCAGTGAGCTAAACTTCCCGGGAGAGTCCCCTCGAAGCAGAGGTTCAGGTGTGAAAAGGGAGCCCAGACCCCTGCGGAAGCCAGAGGCGCCAGTCCCTTCTGTCCTGCGCAGGGCTGTTGACAGCACCGTGACCAGCCTCGCTGTGCACCCCTCGTGGAGTGTGGGGCAGCCACTGGTGCCGCAGACAGCTGGCGGGGCAGGCAGTGCACGCCCAGTTGTACAGGCAGGGACAGGGCCACACAGGGAAGCCCCTTTACACTGCTCTGGCGCTTTCAGTCCTTCTCGCACGGCTGGTGCAGCATCGAGGGGCCGAAATAAGAACCTGACGCAACACGTGGAAGCGAGTTCCCACGTTCGACCCACAAGCTCTCATCTCTTGCCAGCTGCGAGGCTGTCCCATGTGTGTCCAGCACTCCTGACTAGGCCCATGGGCACCACCCGGACAGAACCCTGCACACCCCTGCCCCCTCCTTCGCACTGGGAGCCAGTCTGCACAGCTCCGGGGACCCGCTTGCTCTGGAGAGGCAGGAGCCAGGGTGAAATGCTGGCCCCACTGAGGTCAGCTAAGGAAGCCACGTTGGCTTCCCTGGTGCATCTACACAGCAGCTGGCAGCAGCCTCCCAGCCTGTGTCCCCCGGCTCACATTAGCAGGGCTTGCGCTGGTGGTCTAAGAGCAGCTGTCGGGCTGCAGCTTGGGCTCTGAGGCGCAGGGCGGGCGAAGGCATTGGTGCCGGAGCGCCAGCCCAGGCCATGCCAAGCGATGCTCACACGGCTGGTTTTAGCAAGCTTGGACCAGCACGGGATTGGGGCCTGGGGCTGGGCGGCTCACTCCCGGCACAGTGCAGACAAGCCCAGCCAGACCAGGAGCTCAGGCGCCGTACTTGGAAGCCTTTGTGTGGTGTCTGAATGGCTGGTCAGCTCTAGGGGATTTTCCCTGAGGGTACGTCTACACTAGCCCCCTAGCTCGATCTAGGGAGGCCAATGAGGGCGACCGGAATTGCAAATGAAGCCCAGGATTTAAATATCCCAGGCTTCATTTGCATGTTCCCGGCCGGTCGCCATTTTTAGAAATTGACTAGCCCGAAGTAACTGCCCGCGTCTACACGTGGCAGTGAAACAGGATTCCGATTTAAAGCCCCTAACTCGAATTAGCTGGTAAACCTCATTGCAGGAGGAATACCAGCTAATTCGAGTTAGGGCTTTATTTCGGAATCCCGTTTCACTGCTGCATGTAGAAGCGGCCAGTTACTTCGGGCTAGTCAATTTCTAAAATGGCGACCGGCCGGGAACATGCAAATCAAGCGCGGGATATTTAAATCCCGGGCTTCATTTGCAATTTCGGTCGCCCTCATTAGCCTCCCTAGATCGATCTAGGGGGCTAGTGTAGACGTACCCTGAGAGCAGACGTCAGATGGAGCAGGATGCAGGGTGGGGTGTAGCGGCCACTCTCCAGACCTGCAGCCTCTGTGTTGCTGAACCTGGGCCGGGACCTGAGCGCCTTGGGACGCAGGGGGTTAACACTGCCCCTACATGGGGGGGCGCGGATGTGCTGTTCTTACCCATGGTTGTCATACTGCAGCCGAGCGAAGACCCACAGGCTCACGACGAGCACAGGGACACCTGTGAACAGAGAGGCCTGTTGTTCTCCCGTGACTGAGCTGGGAGCCACCATGCCCAGCAGGGAAACATGCAGCTCTTCCATCTCCCGCCCCCTCTGCTCAGCACAGCCCTGGGGGAGCCACTGCCATGGCTGCCAGGGGGCGGATGCTGCAGGGAGGGACCCTACCCTGCTGGGAGCTTGCCCTCTGGCTGGGGGCGGGGCGCAGGATGGGCGTGGCAGGCAGGACGACATGGAGATATACGCGCCTGCTGATAGCTGTGCCGACCACTGGGAGACGGCAGAAAAGGCGGCCACCAATTTAAAAGAAGCAGTGATACATGAAAAGACTCATACAGGGCAGCATGGTCCAGTGGTTAGAGCAGGAAGCTGGCACTAGGGGGAGAAGTGTTGTCCTGCTGACTTGTCATGTGACTCATTGCTGAACCACTCTGCACCTGTCCTTCCACGAGGCACCTAGCTCTGGCCCTGCAGGCAGCTCCTGCCTCTGATCCCAGCTACACGTGCCTCTGTTTATGGGGGTGAGCACAGGATCCATCTATCTGGCCCTCCATCTGTCCCCCCTGCCCACCTCTTTCCTCCTCCCCTCCCCCCACCACACACCCCATCCATCCCTCCTCCCCTCCCACACAGCTAGTCTGATCTTCCTTTGTGATGCCTGGGGAGATCTAGAGATGGTTGGTGGCTGAGAAATCTGCCAGTATTTCCTCTCTCCTGTCCCCCCGTCACCCTGCCCCACACAGGCCCTTGATGTCCTATGTCCCCTCCAGTACCACCTGGATCAGTACTGGGACTTTGTTTAGGACAAGAGATTTTTTCCATTGGAAAGCCCTTGTGATGGACTGTCACCATTAGCAATGCTGGCTGGTTTACGTGACCATTTTAGTGACTTCTTTGTCTACACCTTTTATTAAAATCATTGACATTTTCATACACCACGACCCAATTTTTAACAAAATATTTCAACAACAATTTCTACCAAAGATGTTTGTGACATTTTTGTATTGACAAGAAGTGGGCCCCATTTCAAACTCCCAGCAGTGAAACTAACTTTGGCATTTCAAATACTTGTGACATTTTCTCCCTCCCCATTCTTTCCCACCAGCTCCAGTCAGTGGGGCTGGCCACCCCCAACTAGCCCTGTGAAAATAAACAGTCAGCCTCTCCCAAAGGGCTGACTTTGCTGCGGCAGTTTCCAGAGGCCTGGTTGCCAGATGGTTCACAAACATCTTTGCCCCAAAGATCCAGGTGAAATCTTGGCTCTGTTGAAATCAGTGACAAGATGCCAGCTCTTCCCTGTTAATTGCATGGTCCCCCCATGAACACCGTCTCGACATGGCATGTGAGGCAGGACTGTTATCCATGTACACAGGTAGGGGACAGGCCCAAGAACCCACACACTGCAGAGACCATGCAAGGAACTAAACTCAGCTGTCTGGAGTCTCACTGGATCAGCCCATGCTGTGCTACAATTGGTGGAGCCTGTCTCACAAGGCAAGTGACACATTCAGTGGCAGGGCCATCTTTGGGAGAGAAAAGGCCAAGAGATTTTAGCTCTTGGGGGAAAAAAGTCAGGGGGAAATGTCAGGCTGATCCAAAAATGAAATTGAATTTTTTGGCAAATTGGACATTTAAAACCCTTGCTTTGGGTGACATGCAAGGGTTCATTTCTTCCCAGGCTTTTATTTTGTTCGAGCCAAAACAGACTGAGAAAATTGACTCATTCATGAGACGTGTCCACATTGCCAAACTGGCATTTTTCCCTTGGAGAAAAGGTTTGTGCAAAAGAAGTGCCAGGCTGAATGGTGCACACTCGTCCTCCCAGAGCAGCCTGTGAGCTGACGTCTAGAACAGCGGCAGTTCACAGGGGAAGTTAGGGAAAGGTGGTCCATGGCCCACAGGAGCTGCAATCCCAGACCTGTGGAGGCACAAGTAAATACAGGGGAGTGGGGGCCCACTGCGGCTAACCCTGGCAGACCAGATCCAGCCCGCACACCAGTATTTGCCCACCCTGATCTAGGACCTCTGGTCCTTTTTTAGTGGCCCTTGCTACGGACATCATGGGTTTCGTGGCTCTCATCAGCATTCCCTCTACTCACCCCAGCCGATGAGCGTGTACCACCAGAAATACCTCTTGTCAGAGGTGAAGGTGAACAGCAGCAGCGTCTGCAGGTACATCCCCTCCACAAGCAGCCAGTAGAAGTTGGCCAGCACTGAGTACTGGACGAAGGCAATGGCTGCTTTGCAATTCACCTAGCGAGGAAGGATGGAAACGGATCCAAGGGGCTCGCCTTGGCACCTGTCCCCAGCAGGTTGATGCGGGAGCCCCATGCTGGCCCTGGTCTTACCGTGGACATGGTGCAGTGGTCGATGGATGCATCTGTGAAGAGCACGGAGTCTTTGACGAACACGGCGGCCACCCGCAACACGAAGGAGGCGAAGAAGTGGGTGTGGATGGAATTCCGGGTGCAGTGAAGCTTCCTGTGGCCAGGAGGCAAAGCCAGGAAGGAGTTGGGGGTGCCTGTTCTTTGTGGCAAACAGGCCTCCAGCCTTGCCCTGGCCTTCAAACCTAAGGGCCAAATTCAGCCCCGCCCGATGGAGCCCCAGGTGTGAATGGACCATGGGGAGTGACCGAGAGGGACACAACACAGGGGCCATTTCTTCGTGGATTTGAAGGCCCGTGTGGCCCCCTGAGTCACATGGGCTGTTACATTTCACCCCAGCCCCCTGGACTGCGCCTAAGGACGTCGGCTGGGCCAGAGCATTTCTGTCCTCAACACGGAGCAGCCGTGCGGCACCCGCAGAGACCTGGGAATGGCGGGGGAAGATGTACCCATCAATACCCCCAGGCTGCACCCCTCCCCCATTCCTCCTGACCCCAGATCCAGCAGGGCAGTTTGCCCTGGAGCAGGACCCAGCCAGGCCTCTGGGCAGAGGATTCTCTGAGCTCTGGCAGGGCATTGGCCCCACCCTTGGGTGTCCTGTCGCCAGCTGAGCCTAACTGCATAAGTACACCAGCAAAGCCAGGCAGCTGTGGGCTGTGGGGTGTGGGATGGGGAGGGGAAACTTTCTGGTCCCTGCAGGCGCCCAGCGGGAGCTGCAGACCTTGTGTGAGTGAATGCAGCTCTACTGGCCCTCGGGCCCCAGCAGTGAGAGGAGACTTGTGCTCAGTCCTCCCAGGGCCCAGTCTCTGTTCCACGACCCGAGGCACATTAGACCCAACCAGCTCCTCAGCGCCCTGAGCCAGGCTCTGCCCAGGCCCAGCTGTGCTGGCTCGCAGCCAGGCTCAAGGGGCTGGTGGGGGAGGGCCCAGTCCCTCCAGCGAAACCAAGGGATGGTCCATGGGAATGTCACCACTGGAGTGGGGTCTCCAGCAGCCCAACAGCTAGTGAAGCGCAAGGAATGCCTGCAGGCCCCTGGTTCCTGACACTGTGACCCTGCCTGATGCTGCTTGGCTTGAGCATAGAATCCCAGGGCAGGCAGAGCCCTCAGGAGTCATCGAGTCCAGCCCCCTGCCCAAGCAGGGCCAACCCCAACTCAGTCATCCCAGCCAGGGCTTTGTCCAGCCAGGACTTAAACACCTCTAGGGATGGAGATTCCACCCCCTCCCTAGGGAACCCAGCCCAGTGCTTCAACACCCGCCTAGGGAAATAGCTTTTCCTAATATCCAACCTAGACCTCCCCCATTGCAACTTGAGACCATTGCTCCTTGTTCTGTCATCTGCCACCACTGAGACCAGCCTCTCTCCTTTGGAACCTCCCCTCAGGAAGTTGCAGGCTGCTATCAAATCCCCCCTCACTCTGCTCTTCTGCAGACTAAACAAGCCCAAATCCCTCAGCCTCTCCTCACAGGCCATGTGCTCCAGCCCCCTCACCATTGTTGCCCTCCGCTGGACCCTCTCCAATGCATCCACATCCTTTCTGTAGTGGGGGGCCCAGAACTGGACACAATACTCCAGGGCTATGTCTACAGTCGCAGCTTCTTGCATGAGAAATATGCAAATGAGGCTAAGCGTGGAATATCGCCGAGCCTTATTTGCATACCTAATGAGCCACCATTTATGCAGAAGAGGCTCTTGCGCCAGGAGGAGCTGTCTACATGGCCCCTTCTTGCGCAAGAAAAGCCCTCTTGCGCAAGGCCGTTCTTCCTGAAAAGTAATCGGCGTAGCGGCCTTGCACAAGAGGGGGTTTCTTCCGCAAGAAGGGGCAGTGTAGACAGCTCCTTCTGGCGCAAGAGCCTCTTCTGCAAAAATGGCGGCTCATTAGGTATGCAAATGAGGCTCGGCGATATTCCACGCTTAGCCTCATTTGCATATTTCTCACGCAAGAAGGCGTGAGTGTAGACATAGCCATGATGTGGCCTCACCAGAGCTGAATAAAGGGGAACAATCACTTCCCTGGATCTGCTGGCAACGCTCCTCCCAATGCCCCCCAATATGCTGTTAGCCTGCTTGGCTACAAGGGCGCCCTTGATTCATGTCCCCTTCTCAGCGAAGGGGGGCACACTCCCCATTGCCTGAAGTGCCCCTCTTTCCTCCCTCCGGGAGGGGCCTCCCACATTCGCCCTGTGGACCGAGCCCCTGCTCTAGCTGGTTTCTATCGCTCTTCAAGGCAAACACTGGCACCAAAGGCTGAGCTGCAGGGTCTGAGTGGGGGGCACAGGCCTACCTGAAGCAGCAGAAGATGCTGATGGCCAGGAGCAGCGCAGCCAGGGAGGCAGAGTAGCCACAGGTATAAAGCACCTTGACGGTGGCAAAGTAGGCCCCCTGGAAGAGAAAGGCAGAGCTGCGTTCGCAGGCCCTGTGGCGGTGCCAGGCAGCGGTGTGCACAGTAGGGCACAGCTGGGAACACCGCTGACCCTGGGGCTGCTGCTCCACAGGGAGGGGGGACATGCTGCTGGCAGACTTTGGGCCCTGCTACGCTCCCACCATCATCCAGGGGGGCTCCAGGGGACCAGCTTGCCCCCTAAAACCTCCGGCAACCCACCCACCAGCCCCCCGGGGCCAGGCCTACCTCGGGCTGCCAGGCACCAGTTTTCACCAGAACACCCAGTCGCAAAGGGACCCTGGGGGCTCCAGTCAGCACTGCCGACCTGGCCATTAAGAGTCCTGTTGGTGGCACAGTGGGGCTAAGGCGGACCTGCCTGTCTGGTTCCACACAGCTCCGAGAAGCAGTCACCCAGGCCCTGCGGCCCCATGGCACATGGTTCAGCCAGAGACTGGGAGGCTCTGTACACTGGCCCCACCCAGAGTGCCAGCCCCACAGCTCCTATTGGCTGGGAACTGCAACCAATGGGAGCTGCAGGGGGCAATGCTTGGAGAGTCCCTGGCCAAACCATGCACCTAGGGGCTGCAGGGACCTGATGACTGCTTCCTAGGAGCTGTGGTAAGTGCTGCCAGGAAGCTGCACTCCAACTCCCTATGGGGATACCAGCCCCCGCCCCACTCCCCAGCAGAGCCCTGCCTGCAGTGGGGATACCAGCCCCCGCCCCGCTCCCCAGTGCAGCCCTGCCCCCAGTGGGGATGCCAGCCCCCGCCCCGGCCACACTTGCCTTGGCTTCGGTGTCCTTATTGCTGCCGTCCAGCTCGCAGGCCTGGCTATAGGGGGGGCTGGGTCTGCTCCAGCCGGCCTCCGTGCAGTTCCGGTGTATCAAAGCTGCGGCATCAAAGTGAAGCTCTTACTAAGGCCTTGACCCTCCCCTCCCCCCACTTTCCAGGCCAACACCCCAACTCCTGCCCTGGCCCCAGCCCTTGGTCCCTGACGCACTGAAGTGGTGTCATCTGAGCCCCTTGCTGCTTCTCCACTGGCCCCTGAGACTTGACGCTGCCTGGAGTGGCCACCCCTCTGTGGCGGGCGGGAGGGCTCAGAGGGGACTTGCTGCCGCTCGTGCCCAGCAGCGCCCTGCCATGGGCAATACTCTGTTCAGAGCTGCCTGCCCCAATGAGGCCTTCAGTAGGGGAGTCCATGGAGCTGAGCCCTTGGGGCAAGGCACCATTGCAAGGGGGGGCTAGTGGCCTGGATCCATGGGGCAGGACATCAGCCTGCAGGAGGCCCCAGACCGCTCGGCACTGGCCAAACCCTGCTCCAGCTGATGGCACCGGGCGCAGCAGAGCCAACGTGAGAGCTATTGGGATCCCCCCCACGTGAAAGAACTAGACTGGAGATCGTCACTCGCCTCCCCGTCCAGCAGCCGCTGCCTGGCGTATCCCCAGCACACGTGGCAGCAGGTGCAGCCCCCCCCGGCCACATGGTCTCAGCCCCAGAGGCTGCTAAGAGTCTCACCCCATCTCCAGCTCCAGCTCAGCATCCTCCTGGCCCATGCTCTGCCCCCAGGCCAATGTTCTCAGAGCCCCTGGGCCTCATTCCGTGCTCTGCCCACGTGACCGCTTGCCCCTGCGGCCGCTTTCTGTGTGCGTGGCAACCACCACGGCCTGGCTTGGCTGCAGCCAGAGCCCCCCGCGGGAGGCTGCTTTGCTGGCGGGAAAGCAGCTTTGGAACACCCCTCCTCCCCACCTGTGCATCTCTGGCACGTCCCAGCAGCATTAGCCTCCTTTCACTGGGGTGGCAACTGAGGCACGGAGCCGGGAAAGCGATTCCCCACCGTCACCCCGCAGCTGAGCCAGGAATAGAACTCCGGCCTGCTGGGTCCAGGGCAATGCTTGCTCTGCTAGGCCTTACTGCTGTCTACACATAACTGGCATAAGGGGTTGCCCAGGGCACCGCTGCCCCTCAGTGCGGTTGCCCAGAGCCAGAGAGCCACACTGTGCTGGAGACACAGGCACCGCACCAGGCTGAGGGGTGTGGAAGAGCTTTGCTCTCTGATGGCCTTTACATCTGACCCGCCTGCCCCCAGCTGGCTCTGATGGAGGCGCTGGGAGCGGCCTCCTTCAGCCCTGCCTCATGAGGCAGGTGGCATTGGAGAGGGCTGCCCATTGGGTGGCACCGCTAGGGTCCGGCACAGCTGGCAGCCTCTCCATCAGGCACTGCCAGTGCCCGGCTCCTAACGGTGCACAGCGCCCGAGTGCACATGAATTGCCTCCACGGGTGACTCCGTGCCAGGATGCCCTCTGCTGACCCTGCTGTAAGCCCGGTGCCCTGTCTCCCATGCAGGCAGAGGCACTACCCAGGGAAGGAGACTCCTTCGGGAGGGCAGCTGGTGGCTGGACAGCCCCTTTCCAGCAGGATAGAGATCCCACTTCTGCACCAGGGTGAAAGACAGCGCCGTGCAGCTGCTGCAGAGACTCAGGGAGCCAGAGCTCAGGGCTGGAGCCAGAAGCAGCCTGGGTGCCTGCTCCCCCTGGCATCACAAGCCAGAGCCCAAGGGCTAGGCGAGGGATGCTGGAGGGCACAGGGAGTGATTGCTGGAGGAGTCCCGCCCTCCTCAAGGGCTGGAGGAGCCGACTCGGCTAGAAACGAGCAAATCAGGGATCTGTGTGTTCTGGGGCAAAAGCAAAACCATTTTCTTCGGGCCCGAATGGAACGTTTCATTCCACTGGAAACAGCAGCAGGCCAGGCAAAACTTTCTGGCTTTTAAAATTACCCCCCCCCCGATTTGGCTCAGAGTCCCCTGACGTGTGTTTTGTGCAGTTCTCCTTGCTGACAGCAATTCCCCCCAGCTGCAGTCGCATCCCCAGTGAGGGGTGGGGGTGGGGAACCAGCTCATGGAGCGCAGTGGCTGGACGGGGCCTGGCCCCTGGGCTAGAGGCTGCGGGGTCTCAGCACTTCACCTTCAGATCTCTTGAATATCTGCAGGAACTCTGGACAGGGTGCAGCTCGGGACTGGCCTGTGGACGCTGCCGGCCAGCAGCTGATGCCGTCCCACTCAGTCAGGCAGCCTGGAGAGCCAAGGGCAGCGTTAATTAGGGGGGGAAAGAGCAAGCCACCAAGTGCCCTCTGGACAGCAGCAGCCTGCTTTGATGGGGACCAGGCAGGTCACCCCCAGCGAGTGCTGCCCCCAGCCACGGCCGCCTTCTGCCCAGCCTGGGCTGACTCTCTTTGCGCCAGCAAAGGAGAAATTTTGCCCCCGATCCTCAGTGAGGTTGAAGGTTAGGGATAAAGCCATTGCTGCGTCAGCTGCTCTCGCTCGAGGCGAAAGCCACGGCCGGGGACGGAGAGGGTGTCTGTCTGCATGCAGTGCAGCTGCCCTGTAGCAAGCTAGTCTGTACTGGAGCCCTATGGCTCCTTCCCCATCTATGCAACCCCCCACCCCGTGGGAATTAGGGTGCTCACAGCACAGGGGGTGAAGCAGGGTCCGGCTTTCAGCCAGGTCAGGGCCTGCAGCCTTTGGAAGCCAAGGTCCCTTTTTGCATTTGAGTGCAATCCAGGAGCTACCTAAAGCCAAACAGCCTTGCCCCGCCTCCGAGGCCCCGCCCCCTCACTGTCACCAGGCCAGGGCAGGGGTTGGGGTGCAGAGGGGCATAGGCTCTGGTCTGGGCAGAGGGGTTTGGAATGTGGGAGGGGCAGGAAGTTGGGGGCGGGGCTCAGCCAGTGGTCCTGGCACCTAGTGATGCTGGAACTCACTCACCTTTCCAGCTGGAAGGCCCTGGGGACTCACTGCTTTGGTTTTCGCTCCTGATTGCTTCCAGACACCCAGCCTGTTGTTCCTGGAAACGCAGCAGGAGGGAGCACTCCGAGTGGGTGGCCTGCACCTGCAGGAGGAAACGGGCAGACCCAGAGCACGGGGCAGTGAGGGGCTTTCTCTCTCAGGACACGTGTGACTTTTGTTCCAGGACAAAATATTCCCATGTGAAATCTGGCCGCTAGCCCCAGCCCCAGGAGGCCTCACGGTTTGCTGCCTTTTATCCTGGGTTTTGTCAAATTTCCTTTGCTTTAGGATTTTTGCCTGGGGACCAGTGTCAAAGAATACAGCAGCCAGTATCTACAGTCCTCTGAGGGCACTGTGCTTAAGAGAATGAGGAGCAGCCCTGTGGCACCTTGCAGATTAATGTGGGCATCAGCTTCCGTGGGCAAAACCCACTTCCTCAAATGCATGGAGTGGAAATCACAGATCGGCACAAGTGGCCTAGGCCTTAGCACCTGAAACAAAGGGAGTTACCCTCAGAGAGAAATGGCAGAGCTGCAATTTATTTGCAAACTTGACACTATTAATTTGGGGTTGAACAGGGCTTGGGAATGGCTGGCTCACTACAAAAGCCATTTGCCATCTCTTGGTATTCACACCCCCTTGTCACCTGTGGGGAATGGGCCACATCCACCCAATCATCATGCACAGACTAACAGGACTACCCCTCTGATACTGTGGATCGGAGATCTCCTCTGAGAGCCCTGAGGTCACGCAGAGGACCTGTGCTTTCAGGATGGAGCCCTCAGAGCCCCTGCAAGGGGAACCGGGGGAGGGCGGGGGGCGGGGAATGCAAACAAGAGATATTAAAGACAGAAAACAGCTGTTAGGGCATGTCTCTTGGATCCCTCTCTCAGCCAGGCCAGCCTTGTTCCCTGCAGTAGATTTCCTAGTTCTTGGTCCTGTCCGGTTTAACAGGTTTGAAGAGGAGATGCAGGGTGGTTGTAGGAAGGGAAAACCTTCCTTAGTCCAAGCCAACTCAGGTCAAAGGCATCTCTGTGGTGCAGGCCCAGGGAGTTCATTAAAGTTTCAGGCTCTGTCATCTGGACAAGTGCTGAATGTACAGGACAGTGAGGCCACTGGGAGAAACTGAGACACGGCTGGATTTCAGGGTCATTGCGGGAAAGTCCGCTGGTGGCAGATTTTTAAAGGACAGGACGGTTATAAACCTGTAATGAGACTGGGCTGTTCTGTAGCCTCCTGCATCCTAAGCCTCCCAGAGCAACTCACAAACTGCCCCATGCCAGAGCAGAGAGCCGGGGCCAGGTTGCAGTCAGGCACTCTGACATTAGGAAATGCCCATTCAGCCCCCTTGGGCACATGCATCACGGCACCCGCTCTATTAACACGGTCCCCCTGCTTCTCCCTGGCCATTGCACAGCTGGAGAACGGAAGTGCCAGAAGAGTGAAGCCAATGTCTGAGAAAGGCCCAAGAATTCTGCACACCCAGCCACAGACCCCAGCTCAGGCCCGGTGTTTCCGAGGCTCTAAAGCATCCACAGCGCCCACTGATGTCAGAGGCGGAGGCCAGCGCGGTCGCCGCTTGGGAAATCAATGGTCAGGTGTCTCCAGCTGGGTGACCAGATTAGCTCTGCCATGTCTCAATGGAGGGTCAATGCGGCTCAGAGCATGAGGCACTGAGATACTATGGTAACAATAATAACGGCCGTACCTGAGCGAGAGAGAGACACACACACAAGGCAGCGGGGGGCGGGGGGGGAGAGATGGGTGGATGGGGGAAAGAGAGAGATAAGTGGCTGGGAGGGAGAGAGAGAGAGATGGGTGGCGCGGGGGAGAGAGAGAGGTGGGTGTCTGGAGAGGAGAGAGAGATGGGTGGGTGCGGGGGTGCAGTGGCAGGGCAGTACCCTGAGGGTAGGGCACCGTGGTGTGGGAGGGTCCAGCCGAGTAGCAGAGAACTGACATAAAGGTGAGAGCAGGGGAGAGGATGCTCCGAAGCTGGACTGAGCTAATTCCCAAGGAGACCAGCAGGAGGCGCTGTGGGGGTGAGTCACTTCTCACTCTCTAGCCCTGCAGCAGGAGGTTTTACCTCCCTGACAGGGCCCTGCGCTGGCTCTAATGGGGATGCTGTGGGAGAGCCAGGGACCCCTCTTCGAATCCTGCCGAGCAGCTGCTGATGTTTTCCTGAGGACGCTGAGTCACTGTCTCCGCACTCCAGGAACCGAGGAGCTTGGGACAAGGGGGACGCTGAGCCCAGGGCTCGCAGAGCTAGAGACGGTGAAGCTGTGATGTGGAGGCGCCTTTGACGCACCATTGGCTAAGGGAGACCCGCTCTGGGGACTGTCGCAAGCCCAGCTCAGCAGGGCTCCCCGCACAGAACTGGCTGAAGAGAGGAGAATGCAGTGTCCAGCTACAGCAGGCTGCAGCCAGTGACTGGAGAGAGAGGCTGGGGACTGGAGGCAGACAGAGCTCATGAACCAGGGCTGGAGGCTGAGGCATGGGCTAAACTATCTGAGCCGCTCTAGGAAACCCTCTTCACCCTGACACAGAACTCTCTAGCCTCCTGCAGACACACAACAGGCTTCCCACTCAAAGCCACGGGCCCCCAGCATGGTACTTCACAAACAAAGCAATTCCCATGCCAAAACTTCACTCCCATTAAGGTTGCTGTGTGCAGTTCAAGAGCAGACGCTGGGACCACGGAGCACAGCCATGAACCCCTCACACAGTAAAGACTAAGGACATCATCAGGGTCCATCACCAGGTCTCACACCGGTCTTAGCCTCCAGGTCACACACAAAGACACTTTCTCACAGAACAGCGCCCAAACACCCTTAACTCTGCCCGTGCATCTTCCCTAGTAGTTTATGGGAAGATCCAGCTTCCACTTCAGTCAATGCCAAACCTTTCTGTTGATTTGAATGGGAGCTGGACCAGTCATTATACCCGTGCGTTTTTAGCACAGCAGATGTGGATTGCTGACTACATGATTAGCTGCATCGCCTTGGCCCAGGATGTCATTGTGTGAGGTGCTGTCAATAGAGACAGCCCCCCGCATAGAGCTTCCAGTCTATGACTTGTTCTGTAGCATCCAGTTTCCTCGTTCCTTAAGTCCCATGCGATTCCCGCTTTTTCATAGAAGCCATCATTGTATGTTTGTGACGTAGTGGGGGGCTGTCCACTCCTGTGGCCCTGGATCCACTCTGGTTTTGCATTCACTGGTTGCTGTGTTACATAACATAAGAACATAAGAACATAAGAACGGCCGTACCGGGTCAGACCAAAGGTCCATCTAGCCCAGTATCCTGTCTGCCGACAGTGGCCAGCACCAGGTGCCCCAGAGGGGGTGGACCGAAGACAATGATCAAGCGCTTTGTCTCCTGCCATCCCTCTCCAGCCTCTGTCAAACAGAGGCCAAGGACACCATTTTATCCCCTGGCTAATAGCCTTTTATGGACCTAACCTCCATGAAATTATCTAGCTTCTCTTTAAACTCTATTATAGTCCTAGCCTTCACAGCCTCCTCTGGCAAGGAGTTCCACATGCTGACTACACGCTGTGTGAAGAAGAACTTTCTTTTATTAGTTTTAAACCTGCTACCCATTAATTTCATTTGGTGTCCTCTAGTTCTTCTATTTAGGGAACTAATAAATAACTTTTCTTTATCGGCCCTCTCCATACCACTCATGATTTTATACACCTCTATCATATCCCCCCTCAGTCTCCTCTTTTCTAAACTGAAAAGTCCCAGTCGCTTTAACCTCTCCTCATATGGGACCCGTTCCAAACCCCTAATCAATTTAGTTGCCCTTTTCTGAACCCTTTCCAAGGCCAAAATATCTTTTTTGAGGTGAGGAGACCACATCTGTACACAGTATTCAAGATGTGGGCGTACCATAGTTTTATACAGGGGCAGTAAGATATTCCGGGTCTTATTTTCTATCCCTTTCTTAATAATACCTAGCATCCTATTTGCCTTTTTGACCGCCGCTGCACACTGTGTGGAAGTTTTCAGAGAACTGTCCACGATAACTCCAAGATCTCTTTCCTGATTTGTCGTAGCCAAATTAGCCCCCATCATACTGTACGTATAGTTGGGGTTATTTTTCCCAATGTGCATTACTTTACACTTATCCACATTAAATTTCATTTGCCATTTTGTTGCCCAATCACTCAGTTTGGTGAGATCTTCTTGGAGTCCCTTACAGTCTGTTTCTGTCTTGACTATCCTAAACAGTTTGGTATCATCCGCAAACTTTACCACCTCACTGCTTACCCCTTTCTCCAGATCATTTATGAATAAGTTGAACAGGATTGGTCCTAGGACTGACCCTTGGGGGACACCACTAGTTACCCCTCTCCACTCTGAAAATTTACCATTTATTCCTACCCTTTGTTTCCTGTCTTTTAACCAGTTCTCAATCCAAGAAAGGACCTTCCCTCTTATCCCATGGCCATGTAATTTACACAAGAGCCTTTGGTGAGGGACCTTGTCAAAGGCTTTCTGGAAATCTAAGTATACTATATCTACTGGATCCCCCTTGTCCGCATGTTTGTTAACCCCTTCAAAGAACTCTAATAGATTAGTAAGACAGGATTTCCCTTTACAAAACCCATGTTGACTTTTGTCCAACAAATTATGTTCTTCTACATGCTTCACAATTTTATTCTTTACTATTGTTTCGACTAATTTGCCCGGTACTGAAGTTAGACTTACCGGTCTGTAATTGCCCGGATCGCCTCTAGAGCCCTTTTTAAATATTGGTGTCACGTTGGCTACCTTCCAGTCATTAGGTACGGAAGCCGATTTAAGGGATAGGTTACAAACCACAGATAATAGTTCAGCAATTTCCCATTTGAGTTCTTTTAGAACCCTTGGATGAATGCCATCCGGTCCCGGAGATTTGTTAACATTAAGTTTTTCTATTTGTTCCAAAACCTCCTCTAATGACACTTCAATCCGGGACAGTTCCACAGATTCATTACCCACAAAGGACGGTGCAGATTTGGGAATCTCCCCAACGTCCTCAGCCGTGAAGACTGAAGCAAAGAAATCATTTAGTTTCTCCGCAATGGCTTTATCGTCCTTGATTGCGCCTTTTATAGTTCGATCGTCTAGGGGACCTACAGGTTTTTTAGCAGGCTTCCTGCTTCTAATGTACTTAAAAAACATTTTGTTATTTCTTTTTGAGTTTTTGGCTAGCTGTTCCTCAAAATCTTTTTTTGCTTTTCTTATTACATTTTTACACTTGATTTGACAGTGTTTATGTTCCTTTCTATTTATCTCACTAGGATTGGACTTCCACTTCTTAAAAGATGCCTTTTTGTCCCTCACTGCTTCTTTTACATGGTGGTTAAGCCACGGTGACTCTTTTTTAGGTCTCTTGCTATGTTTTTTAATTTGGGGTATACATTTAAGTTGGGCCTCTATTATGGTGTCTTTAAGAAGTTTCCATGCAGCTTGCAGGGATTTGGCTCTAGTCACTGTGCCTTTTAATTTCTGTTTAACTAACCTCCTCATTTTTGTGTAATTCCCCTTTTTGAAATTAAATGCCAGGGTGCTGGTCTGCTGAGGTGTTCTTCCCACCACAGGAATGTTGAATGTTATTATATTACGGTCACTATTCCCAAGCGGTCCTGTAACGGTTATTTCCTGGACCTGATCCTGCGCTCCACTCAGGACTAAATCGAGAATTGCCTCTCCCCTTGTGGGTTCCTGCACTAGCTGCTCCAAGAAGCAGTCATTTAAGCCATTGAGAAATTTTATCTCCGCTTCTCTTCCTGAGGTGACATGTATCCAGTCAATATGGGGGTAATTAAAATCCCCCATTATTATAGAGTTCTTTGTTTTGGTAGCCTCTCTAATCTCCCTCAGCATTTCAATGTCAGTATCCCTGTCCTGGTCAGGTGGTCGGTAATATATCCCTACTGCTAATTTCTTATTTTTGGAGCATGGAATTACTATCCATAGCGATTCTATTGAACATGTTGATTCATTTAATATTTTTATTTCATTTGATTCTACATTATCTTTCACATACAGTGCCACTCCGCCACCCACCCGGCCTGCTCTATCCTTTCGATATATTTTATATCCCGGTATGATTGTGTCCCACAGATTTTCCTCATTCCACCAGGTTTCAGTGATGCCTATTATGTCAACCTCCTCATTTAATACTAGG
This sequence comes from Pelochelys cantorii, assembly GCA_032595735.1. Taxonomy (NCBI): domain Eukaryota; kingdom Metazoa; phylum Chordata; order Testudines; family Trionychidae; genus Pelochelys; species Pelochelys cantorii. Next base: position 17,127,130 of record CM064354.1, on the reverse strand, counting down.
TACTCTAGTTCACCCATCTTATTAGTCAGACTCCTAGCATTTGTGTAGAAGCACTTTAAAAATTTGCCACTGCTTATTTGTCTGCCCTTCCCTGATGCATTGGATTCCTTTGTACACGGTTGTTTGTCTGCTCTGGCCCATGGTTTGCCCTCTCCCCTCCTCTCTTTCTGACTACAGCTTAGAGAATCTCTATTAATGGATTCTCCTCTAAGAGTAGTCTCCCTCCGATTTACGTGCATCTCCACACCAATCGGCTTTCCCCCATCTCTCAGTTTAAAAACTGCTCTACGGCCTTTTTAATGTTTAGTGCCAGCAGTCTGGTTCCACCCTGGTTTAGGTGGAGCCCATCCTTCCTGTATAGGCTCCCCCTCTCCCAAAAGTGTCCCCAGTTTCTAATAAATCCAACCCCCTCTTCCCTACACCATCGTCTCATCCACGCATTGAGATTCTGAATCTCTGCCTGCCTACCCGGCCCTGCGCGTGGAACCGGAAGCATTTCCGAGAACGCCACCATAGAGGTCCTGGATTTCAGTCTCTTTCCTAGCAGCCTAAATTTGGCCTCCAGGACATCTCTCCTACCCTTCCCTACGTCATTGGTACCTACATGTACCACGACCACCGGCTCCTCCCCAGCACTACACATAAGTCTATCTAGATGCCTCGAGAGATCCGCAACCTTTGCACCAGGCAGGCAAGTGACCATACGGTTCTCCCGGTCATCACAAACCCAACTATCTATGTTTCTAACGATCGAATCACCCACTGCTAACACCTGCCTCTTCCGAACTGGCTTTCCCTCCCCCTCAGAGGTATCCTCAGTGCGAGAGGATACCGCAACATCCTCTGGGAGGAGGGTCCCAACTACGGGATGGTTTCCCTCTGCTCCCATTGAATGCTCTGTTCCCTTGAGACTTTCATCCTCCTTAGAGCACTGGGGCTCTCAGACTGGAGGTGGGACAGTACTACAGTGTCCCAGAAAGTCTCATCCACAAATCTCTCTACCTCCCTTAGCTCCTCCAGTTCAGCCACCCTGGCCTCCAAAGCCCGAACTCGGTCTCTGAGGGTCAGGAGCTCCTTGCAACGGGTGCACACATACGCCACCCGCCCACAGGGCAGGTAATCATACATGTTACACTCGACGCAATAAACAGGATAGCCCCCACTCTGCTGCTGGGCTTCTGTCTCCATTTTTCTAATGAACAAGTTTAAGTATAAACTGGGATTCTTTTTAAACCTCTGGAATATAGATTACGATAAGAGTTATGTTTTAAAGAAGGCCAGAAGTCACTAGTGCCCTCTAACCTCCCCCTCTAAACTCCCTCTCCAAACTCCCTGTTAGCAATTCCTGTTCGCTGTGTTGTGCTGTGTGACCCTACTGCCCGGTGCTGGTCTGCAGAGACTCTGTGTGTGTCTGTGTGTGCAGCGCCCAGCGGGGGATGGGTCCCTGGGGAGAGGCACGTAGGCCATGGCCCAGCCGGCCTGGCATCTGGGCTAGGTGGAGGAATCTGAACAAAGCAAGAGGCGGCGCTGCCTGGGGGCCAAGTGACCAGTTGTGTGGAGTGTGGGTCAGTCTCCACTGGGCTGGGAGGAGTGAGGATGTTTTGGACCAAGGAAGGGGATGCAGCCCCTTCCCCCCAAGAGGAATAAGGCTCTGCCCTGGCTCCTGTGCTAACACTGATCCTAAGCTGTGCCATGTCCCCGAGAACCAATAACCCTTCTGTTCTACCAGCCGGCTGAGAGTCACGTCTGGCTGCGGATGGAGGTGCAGGGTCAGGGACCCCCCAATGCGCCATCACAATGATTGAGAGGGATGTTTGTCAGTGCTCGTTATATGTGTCTAATTAGCAGTGCATGGGGTCACTTTGCTCAGTGGGAAAAGGCTGCCGTGTAGACGGGTTTCTATGGTGCAGGGCTGGGCGCTGTCAGGAATGTCAATGCTCTGAGGGGCACAGCAGGCAGGCTGGCTGGCGGGGAGCCCCCCTGCAGCAGAGCACAGGACAGCCCCACCAGGCTGCTGTGCCAGGCACTCCGATGGCACCAAGAGCCCCCACTGGAGACAGCAGTTCCACTTAGTGCTACCCTTCCCACCCCTTTCCACCCCACTCCAGCCCTGCCTGTCTGCACCATGCGGAGTGCAGGGCCTGCCCGCCAGGGGCTTAGCGTGGGGGGGAGTCCCTGGCCACCAGGGGTAGCCGCTGGCTCTGCCCTCCCTTCCAGCCCCGGGCTGCGGTACCAGGCAGAGCTGGGAAGGGCTCTTTCCACTCCACAGGTCAGGCCCTGTAACAGGATTCCCGCCCAGCCAGGCCACGCTCTCCAGGCCCGGCCCTGCGGGTGACCACCCTGCCCAGGAGACGCGCGTTCAGTTCCCCACTGCGCGAGCGCCCCGTGTGAACGTGGCCAATGCACTCCAGCCCATAGCCAAAGGGATTTATGTGCCTAAGTGCCCGGGGGCTGGTGGGGTTGGGAACCTTGGCCTTAGTGTCCCTAGGCCTCTGCTCCCATCCAAGCGCTGGGGACAAGAGCCCTGCCAGTGCCGGGCGGGGTGGGTGCGAGGCTGAACACACTGCGAGTTGCCCAGGCGCTGCCGGGACGGGGCTCCAGTGAGAGCTGGGGCTCAGAGGGGTCCCGGGGTGACTCCCCAGCTCCCCCAGGAGGGTCGGGGTCAGACAGCAGGAGCAGAGGGGCTGCCCTAGAGAGGGCGGAAGGAGGGGCCCTGCTGCTGCCTCCCGGTCGCCTCCTCCCCTCCCTCTCTGGGCCAGGGGCAGCGGCTCCTGCGCTCGCCGGGACGTTGCAGCAGCCCCGGCCCGAGACCTCAGCGCAGGTTTGGTTCCATCCCGCGAGTTCCGCCTGGCTGCACCAGAGCGCATCGGCCAGCGCACAAAGGGGCAGCCCGGCTCCGGCTCCGCTCCGGCTCCGCTCCGGCTCCGGCTCCGCTCCGGCTCGTCCGCTCGGGCGGGGCACGAGCCTTTTGCTCCAAACCCCGCGCTGCAGGGGAAGCGGCGCCTCTGGCCGGCTCCAGCCCCGCGCAGCCCGCTCCAGAGCGCCCGAGGGGGGCGGGCGCAGGCTGGGAGCTGGGTCACGGGCCTGGCAGAGGGTTCCTGGGGAGCTGCCCGGGCAGGCAGCCCTGCCCCCCCCGCCCCGCTGCGGCGCCCCGGAGCAAGCCCCGCGTTGCGTGCTCAGCCGCTTGCACCTGCTGCTCCGCGGGGAGCTACCCGAGCAGGGGCAGGGCTCAGTTTGCACGGGGGGGCAGCCGCTAAAGCGACGGTTTTACTTTCCTCGCAGATGCGGCAAGTTCCGAGGTGCCCGGGCTGCGAGGTCCAGGTCCCCGAGGTGCTGGGGCTGCGAGGTCCAGGTCCCCGAGGTGCTGGGGCTGCGAGGTCCAGGTCCCCGAGGTGCCGGGGCTGCGAGGTCCAGGTCCCCGAGGTGCCCGGGCTGCGAGGTCCAGATCCCCGAGGTGCCCGGGTTGCGAGGTCCAGGTCCCCGAGGTGCCCGGGCTGCGAGGTCCAGGTCCCCGAGGTGCTGGGGCTGCGAGGTCCAGGTCCCCGAGGTGCCCGGGCTGCGAGGTCCAGGTCCCCGAGGTGCCGGGGCTGCGAGGTCCAGGTCCCCGAGGTGCCCGGGCTGCGAGGTCCAGGTCCCCGAGGTGCCGGGGCTGCGAGGTCCAGGTCCCCGAGGTGCCCGGGCTGCGAGGTCCAGGTCCCCGAGGTGCCGGGGCTGCGAGGTCCAGGTCCCCGAGGTGCCCGGGCTGCGAGGTCCAGGTCCCCGAGGTGCCCGGGCTGCGAGGTCCAGATCCCCGAGGTGCCCGGGCTGCGAGGTCCAGGTCCCCAATGTGCCCGGGCTGCGAGGTCCAGATCCCCGATGTGCCGGGGCTGCGAGGTCCAGGTCCCCGAGGTGCCCGGGCTGCGAGGTCCAGGTCCCCGATGTGCCGGGGCTGCGAGGTCCAGGTCCCCGAGGTGCCCGGGCTGCGAGGTCCAGATCCCCGAGGTGCCGGGGCTGCGAGGTCCAGGTCCCCGAGGTGCCCGGGCTGCGAGGTCCAGGTCCCCGATGTGCCGGGGCTGCGAGGTCCAGGTCCCCGAGGTGCCCGGGCTGCGAGGTCCAGGTCCCCGATGTGCCGGGGCTGCGAGGTCCAGGTCCCCGAGGTGCCCGGGCTGCGAGGTCCAGGTCCCCGATGTGCCGGGGCTGCGAGGTCCAGGTCCCCGAGGTGCCCGGGCTGCGAGGTCCAGGTCCCCGATGTGCCGGGGCTGCGAGGTCCAGGTCCCCGAGGTGCCTGGGCTGCGAGGTCCAGATCCCCGATGTGCCGGGGCTGCGAGGTCCAGGTCCCCGATGTGCCGGGGCTGCGAGGTCCAGGTCCCCGATGTGCCGGGGCTGCGAGGTCCAGGTCCCCGAGGTGCCCGGGCTGCGAGGTCCAGGTCCGCGATGTGCCGGGGCTGCGAGGTCCAGGTCCCCGAGGTGCCCGGGCTGCGAGGTCCAGGTCCCCGATGTGCCGGGGCTGCGAGGTCCAGGTCCCCGAGGTGCCCGGGCTGCGAGGTCCAGGTCCCCGAGGTGCCCGGGCTGCGAGGTCCAGGTCCCCGAGGTGCCCGGGCTGCGAGGTCCAGATCCCCGATGTGCCGGGGCTGCGAGGTCCAGATCCCCGAGGTGCCCGGGCTGCGAGGTCCAGGTTCCCGAGGTGCCGGGGCTGCGAGGTCCAGGTCCCCGAGGTGCCCGGGCTGCGAGGTCCAGGTCCCCGATGTGCCGGGGCTGCGAGGTCCAGGTCCCCGAGGTGCCCGGGCTGCGAGGTCCAGGTCCCCGAGGTGCCCGGGCTGCGAGGTCCAGATCCCCGATGTGCCGGGGCGGCGAGGTCCAGATCCCCGAGGTGCCCGGGCTGCGAGGTCCAGGTTCCCGAGGTGCCGGGGCTGCGAGGTCCAGGTCCCCGAGGTGCCCGGGCTGCGAGGTCCAGGTCCCCAATGTGCCGGGGCTTTGAGAGAGCAGGTGCCCAAGGTGCCGGGGCTCAGCCCTGGCAGATTAAGCCCTGAGGACTTGTAGGCACAGAACTGGGCGCCCTGCCCAGTGGTTAGGTGCCTCGCAGCCCTGGCCTCAGCACCATGTCCCTTGGAGGTGCCCCCCCATGCAGCTGTCCTGAGACCAGGGCTGCCAGCTGGGGGCAAGGAGGGTGATTGCTCTGTGGCCTGGCAAGTCACCACTTGTGCAGCAGCCAGGGCTCCGACCCTTTAAATCACCGCCGGAGCCCCGCAGGGCCCAGTGAGAACTGTGCTGAGGGTGGGATGGGGAGGTTCGGGCCCCCAGCCCCACTCCTTCCACCCGAGGCTTCCCCCCTGCCAGGGCCCCGGGGCCAAGGCCCCCCCTCACCTTGCCCATGGCCCTGCACAGTCTGTTGCTAGCCCTGCCAGAGATGCTGTCACTGCTGCCATGGCTGCCCTGCGGCACCACGTGGCATCATGCAGAGTGGGCAGACAACGCAGCCCCAGCGCTCCTGTCCATCACTGCCCCTTCCTGTGCCCTGTGGGCAGGGCGCTGGCCCGTGGGGGGCACTGCACTTACCTGTGTGAGCGGGATTGCTGCCAGCAGGAGCAGCCGCCGCCAGATCCCAAGGGGCTGCCATGTCCCCTGCATCTCTGGAGCTGGGAGCTGCTTCTCCCCCTGCCGCTGAGTGTCAGTGGTGAGCCAGGGGATCTGTCCAGCCCCTCTTTCGTAGTCCTGCTCCTTCTCTGATGGGATCCACTGAGACCAGAGCACCTGGCTCTGGCTCCTGGCTCCTGGCTCCCCCTGCACCTCCCTGCGTGCCCAGCTCCCCCTGCGCCCTCCCTGTGCTCCCAGCTCCCCCTGCGCCTCCCTGTGCTCCCAGCTCCCCCTGCGCCTCCCTGTGCTCCCAGCTCCCCCTGCGCCTCCCTGTCGCCCAGCTCCCCCTGCGCCCTCCCTGTGCGCCCAGCTCCCTCTGCGCCCTCCCTGTGCGCCCAGCTCCCCCTGCGCCCTCCCTGTGCTCCCAGCTCCCCCTGCGCCTCCCTGTCGCCCAGCTCCCCCTGCGCCCTCCCTGTGCTCCCAGCTCCCCCTGCACCTCCCTGTCGCCCAGCTCCCCCTGCGCCCTCCCTGTGCGCCCAGCTCCCCCTGCGCCCTCCCTGTGCGCCCAGCTCCCCCTGCACCTCCCTGTGCGCCCAGCTCCCCCTGCACCCTCCCTGTGCGCCCAGCTCCCCCTGCGCCCTCCCTGTGCTCCCAGCTCCCCCTGCACCTCCCTGTCGCCCAGCTCCCCCTGCACCCTCCCTGTGCGCCCAGCTCCCCCTGCGCCCTCCCTGTGCTCCCAGCTCCCCCTGCACCTCCCTGTCGCCCAGCTCCCCCTGCACCCTCCCTGTGCGCCCAGCTCCCCCTGCACCCTCCCTGTGCGCCCAGCTCCCCCTGCACCTCCCTGTGCGCCCAGCTCCCCCTGCACCTCCCTGTGTGCCCAGCTCCCCCTGCACCTCCCTGTGCGCTCAACTCCCCCTGTGCCCTCCCTGTGCTCCCAGCTCCCCCTGCACCCTCCCTGCACTCACAGCTCCCCCAGCACCCTCCCTGAGCACCCAGCTCCCCCTGCACCCTCCCTGTGCGCCCAGCTCCCCCTGCACCTCCCTGTGCGCCCAGCTCCCCCTGCACCTCTCTGTGTGCTCAACTCCCCCAGCACCCTTCCTGCATGCCAGATCAGTCCAGCCCCTCGATTCCGCTGCACCCAGCACTGTCTCCCACTTGCATCCTTCTTGCCCCTTGGAATCTTCTGCCTTTTCCTCTGTGCTCTGCTCCAGCTGAGCCTGGCCCACACACCCAGCTCCCACCAGCCCCTTTGCTCCTGGCTCCCCTTCCCAGTCCAGCTCCAGCCGGGCTCCCTCTCTCCCAGAGACTGCCTGTGACAGCTCCTGGATCTGTAAAATGACAGGCTCCGCCCTCCTCTCCCTCCTCCCCAGGCAGGAGGCTGGATGGAAGTGCAGGGCGGGGGATCTGGGTTCTGCACCCGGGTTGAGTCCTTCCCCAGGGCTCTGAGTTTCCCCTGGCCATTCAGGGGCTTGGAGCTACCCAGGCCCAGAGCCACCTGAGGACGGGGAGCCCCTCTGCGGTGCCAGGCCTGGGGCTTTCTGGGGCACCCCAGTGGGCAGAAGGCCTAGGAGAGGGACCCCAGCGGGCGGCTCGTGCAGCCAGCGCAGCCTGGGGAGGGTGCCCTGGGCTCCGAGGGACGTGGGACATCACCACCCTCAGGAGAGTAAAAATCATGAGTCAGCCCCTGAAAATCAGGGGATTGGCACAAAGCATCATGGGGGGGGGCAGCGTTTGGTTAGTGCCTGTCATTTGCTCGCTGAACTGCCCGGCCCATCCCCCATGGGTGGGTGCCAATCAGAGCTGCCCCTGCCCCCAACATCTGCCCAGCAATTAGCCCTTCCCCCACTTCCCCAGCCAGCTCACAGCCCCCAAAATCTGCTCCTCTGGGGGCTCTTCACCCCCCGAACTCCCAGGCCTGGGGGGGGGGGGCTGCAGCAGAGTCCCCTCTGCCCCGTCCAGGGAAGGGGGGCCACCCTCAGGGGCTCTTTGCCCTCCTGGCCCAGCTGTTGCCAGAGGGGGAACAGAGAAGCCACCCAGAGCATGCAGGAGGCAGGGGTGGGGCAGAGCTGCCCTCACTTGCTGGGCTCTTTCTGCTCTCCCTCCCCTCCTGTAAGAATGGGGCAGGTTTCTGATGGGAGGGGGAGTGGAACAGGGCCCAGGGTGACCACCCGTCCTGCACATCATAGGGCCTGAAATGGATTCCAGCTGCTGCTAAGTGCCGCTTCAAGCAGGACCCAGGAGCTGCAGGGTTGCCAGGTGGCTTCAACAGAAATCCTGGACACGCTTGACGTTCCATCACAAGCTACGTTCCATCTGATTTAGAGAATACCCGACCGTTCGATTTTCTCAGTTTGTTTCCTGGACAGAAAGCTCAAATACTGGACTGTCCAGTTCAAAACCGGACACCTGGCAGCCCTGTGTAGCTGCCGGCATTTGCATTGTATGGCAGAGGCAGGAAAGCCCCGTGCGGGCGAGACAGATTCCCTGTGTGCTAAGGGAAAGGCGCCATGTCTTTGCTGTTTGTCCATGTGTCCATCCAACGCCCATCACCCTGTGAGTGCCCATCGCTATGGCTCCCTGCCCGGGAACAGGCGTGTCTCCCCGAGCGGCCGGCAAGCCCTCAGACTGCTCAGTGCCTCTCAGCCACACCGGAGCGAATACAGGGCCAGGTTCCCTGCCTTACCCTGTTCCCTGGACTGAGGCTGGCCTGGACCTGGAGGAACACAGGGAGGAACAGTGGGGTGCTTGTATTGCAGGAGCTCCCCCAAGACAGGCCCTGTTGTGCCAGGGGCTGTACACACTCACGGCAGGACTCTTCCAAGCCTCACCCACGGGCCGATCCCTGCACACACCAGTTGTCTGGCAGCCCAGGGCACTCCACTTTCACCAGCGCCAACACCGATTCATGCCCAGGCTGCCAAGGGGGCTGGGGCTACACTGTAAGTGCTTTGGGAGAGGGGCAGTTTCCTGGTTATATGTAGTGAAAAGACCATCCCTGCCCCCAAGAAGGACAGTGGGAGCTGCTACTAGACTAATTGTTGTTTTTTAAGGTTTTCCTGTTTCAGACTCACTCGGCTGTCCCTCTGAAGCTTATCTACTCACTGTCTTTTTATCTTCCTCCCCTTCCATTTTTTTCCTTCTCTCCCCCCCCCCTTCTCTTATTTATTCTTGGATCTGGACTTCCAACACTCCGGTCATCTGAAGAAGTGGGTTGTACCCACAAAAGCTCATGATACCATCTACATGTTGTGTTAGTCTTTAAAGTGCTACTAGACTATTTGGGATTTTTTAAGTTTTTCCTGTTACAGACTAACTTGGCTACCCCTCTGAAGCACTGGGAGAAAAGACAGGCTGGGCATGTAAAGTGCAAGTCAGAGCAGATTAGGGCTGGAAGAGACCTAAGGAGCCCATCAAGTCCAACCCCCTGCCCAAAGCAGGATGAATCCCAACTAAATCAAGGTCTTACATGACCTTCTTATCAATAAACTAGGGCAGTGGTCTCCAACCTTTTTACACCCAAGATCACTTTTTAAATGACAGAACAAGCCAAGATCTACTGCCCCGCCCCTTCCTTGAAGCCCCGCCCTCTCTATTCTCCTTCTCTCCATCACTTGCTTCTCTCCATCACTTGCTATCTCCAACCCTTATACTGCTGCTTTTTTTCCCAATTCTTCTGTAGGAAGAAGTTTTTCCAACATTTGGCCAGTCTAGACTGGACCAAATGTCAGAAAAACCCCTTCTTTTGGAAGCTCCCTTATTCCTCGTGGAAAGAGGAATATAGGGGTGACTGAAAGATCATGTTTGCTCTTCCACTAAAAGAAGTGGAAGAACAAATCCATCCCTGGATGCAGAAGAGTTTTTCTGGGATATCTCTGGAATCCTGAAAAACTCCTGCAGTCTAGCCGTACCCTCGCTGGGTTGACACAGGATGTGTAGGCTCTGGGGTGGGAATGAGGGATTTGGGTGTGGGAAGGGGTAAGAGGTGCAAGCTCTGGGAGGAAATCTGGATGCAGGAGGAGGTGGATAAGGGAAGGCTGGCTCGGGGAGGAGGCGCCAGGCCAGGCAGTGTTGGGGTCAGATGTAGGGTTAGGGTACTAAGCAAGCTACAGACTTCTGGATGTGAGGGGTCAGGAATTTGGGTTGGGATATGTGAGGGGCTCAGGGCAGGGGATTCCAGTGTATGATAGGCTCAGATGTAGGGTCTGGGGGAAAGGGGAGCGCAGGAGTGTTATGATGCTGTGGCCAGATGGGGGCTTGGCCCCAGTTGGGGGTTTGTTGGCCAGGCTTCATTTTTAAATAAAATACTGTGTCAGACACAAAAAGTTTCTGCATTGTCTTTATTTCTGAGAAGGGCAGGGAACCTGTTTTGAGTCGGGGTCACTGACCCACAGAAAAGTCAGTTGGGGCCGCACAAGTGAGATGCAAAAAAAACCTCCTCCAACACCCCCCCCCCAGCTTCACTAATGTGGCCCCAACTGTGTTGGTGGGAGCAGGGGACATAGTACTGGGGAAGGGTGCTAGTGGGTGCTTCGGCAGAGGACAGGGTGCCAGCGGGGACAGGTTTCTGAGGCTGGGGAGTGGGGAGAGGGAACAGGGGGCTGGGGAGAGGGAATGGGGACAGTGGGGGCAGAGAGTCCCCTGCACCTGCCTCATCCCAGGATTCTCTCCCCTCCCCCGAGGGAAGCTGGTGCATGCCTCCTCCAGGGCCGGCGCGTGCCTCCCGTGGCACAGCCAACCCCCCGCATGCGCCTGCCCCGGGGCCAAACCCCCCTCCCATGGCACAGCCAAACCCCCGCATGCACCTGCCCTGGGACCAAACCCCGGGGCTGACTCCCGCTCCCACGGCACAGGGAAACCCCTGCACTCAACTCACCTCTCCTGCGGCGCAGGGAAGCTGCTGCACTCCTCCTCCGGGGCCGACGCCCCCTCCCGCAGCGCGCCCGGCACGCCACAAAGCTGTGGGCAAGGAGCAGCCAGCGCACTTCCGGAACCCTGGAAGTGGTGCGAAGCTGCAGGCAGGACTTCCGTCCATCCCGCAGGAAGCCGGCACTATGCTGGAGGTAGGTAGTGGGGCTTCTTAGGGGTGGGGGGAAAATGTGGGGCCCGGACGCCTCGTGATCGACTGGTCGAGGCCTCACGAGTGACCAGTCGATTGCAATCAAACGGTTGGTGACCACAGAACTAGGGAAATACAGCCTAGATGGGGCTACTGTACGGTGGGTGCATAACTACTCTGGGTATGTCTACACTACAAAGTTAATTCGAACTAACAACCATTAGTTCGAATTAACTTTCATAGTGTCTATACATACAAACCGCTAGTTCGAACTTAATTCGAACTAGCGGAGCGCTTAATTCGAACTAGGTAAACCTCATTCTACGAGGACTAACGCCTAGTTCGAATTAAGTAGTTCGAATTAAGGGCTGTGTAGCCACTTAATTAGAACTAGTTGGAGGCTAGCCCTTCCCAGCTTGCCCTGGTGGCCACTCTGGGCCAAACCAGGGAAACTTTTCTGCCCCCCTCCCAGCCCCGGAGCCCTTAAAGGGCCACGGTCTGGCTACAGTGCTTGTGCCAGTTGCAAGCCTGCCAGCACCCAGCCAGCAGACCCTGCACCTGGCACGGCATGAGCCAGCCACCCGCTGCCACCCAGCCCTCCACCTCTTCTCAGGACCAAGCTGGCGGCTCCCAGGAGCCTGCCCAGGGCTGCAAGAGGCAGGCGCCCTCCTGGTCTAGTGCGGAGATCGTGGACCTCATCGAGGTTTGGGGGGAGGCCTCCAACATCCACGACCTCCGCACTAGGCACAGGAATGCGGCCGTCTAGGGCAGGATCGCTGCCAGCCTGGCCACCAAAGGCCACATGCGAACTCAGGAGCAGGTTTGCATGAAAATCAAGTTGGTCCAGTGAGACCCCCGACCCTGAACTTAGAACATAAGAACATAAGAACGGCCGTACTGGGTCAGACCAAAGGTCCATCTAGCCCAGTAGCCTGTCTGCCGACAGCGGCCACCACCAGGTACCCCGGAGGGGATGGACCAAAGACAATGACCAAGCCATTTGTCTCATGCCATCCATCTCCAGCCTTCCACAAACAGAGGCCAGGGACACCATTCCTACCCCCTGGCTAATAGCACTCCATGGACCCAACCTCCATGAATTTATCTAACTTGTCTTTAAACTCTGTAATAGTTCTAGCCTTCACAGCCTCCTGTGGCAAGGAGTTCCACAGGTTGACTATGTGCTGTGTGAAGAAGAACTTTCGCTTATTAGTTTTAAACCTGCTGCCCATTCATTTCATTTGGCATCCTCTAGTCCTTCTATTATGGGAACTAATGAAGAACTTTTCTTTATTCACTCTCTCCACACCACTCATGATTTTATAGACCGCTATCATATCCCCCCTCAGTCTCCTCTTTTCTAAGCTGAAAAGTCCCAGTCTCTTTAGCCTCTCTTCATATGGGCCCCGTTCCAAACCCCTAATCATTGTAGTTGCTCTTTTCTGAACCCTTTCCAAGTCCAAAATATCTTTTTTGAGGTGAGGAGACCACATCTGTACACAGTACTGAAGATATGGCGTACCATAGTTTTATACTTCCCCCTCCTCCTTCTTCCCCTGGCTTCCCCCTTCCAGCTCCCTCCTCCCAGGTTTCCCCCTCCCCTTTCCCACCCTCTCTCTTCCCCTCTCCCACCTCCTTTTCCCAGTCTCCCCTGAGGTTAATCCCCCCCCCCCCAGTTTTGTTAAATTAAGAGAGTTTCTATTTTTGAACACACGTGTCCTTTATTTTTTACATCAGGAAGGAGGGGTAAGTGGAAGGAGGTGAGGGAGGAATAGGGCACGAGCCCCCAATGGGGAGGACTGGGGTGGCTCTGCGGGCTCCTCGGGGTGGAAGCTCTCCTGCAGGGCCTTCTGGATCCTGACAGCCCCCCGATTGACACCCCCGGATGGCAGCCTGCGGCAAGTGCAGCCGGGCTGATGGCCGAGTGCTGTGATGTGCCGAATGAGGGCACTCAGGGCACTCCAAGACAGGACTGCTTTGCTGTCCCTTATCGAGGTAGACAAGCAAGCGGGGAACCCTGAGAACTGTCTGTCCGGGGTGGGGGTCGGGTCCCTTTAAGCACAGCCCTCGGCTAGCCTGAGGCAGCAGCTCCATGCTCTAAGTCCTAACCTGATGCCCTGCCGGCACTGGTTCCGGCCAGCCTTAACTTCGGTTCAGAGGCCACTCAGTGTGGACATGCTAGTTCGAATTAGCAAAATGCTAATTCGAATTAGTTTTTAGGTCTAGATGCACTAATTCGAATTAGCTTAGTTCAAATTAACTAATTCAAACTAAGTTAGTTCGAATTAGTGCTGTAGTGTAGACGTAACCTCAAAGAGTAGTAATTAACGGTTCACAGTCATGCTGGAAGGGCATAACAAGTGGGGTTCCACAGGGGTCTGTTTTGGGACAGATTCTGTTCAATATCTTCATCAGTGATTCAGATGATGGCACAGAGAGGACGCTTATTAAGTTTGCAGGTGATACCAAGCTGGGAGGGGTTGCAAGTCCTTTGGAGAATAGGGTCAAATTCAAAATGAGCTGGACAAACTAGACGAATGGTCTGAGGTAAATAGGATGAAGTTTAATACGTTTCACACACACAGAATGGGAAGTGATTGTCTAGGAAGGAGTCCTGCAGAAAGGAATTTATGGGTCATGGTGACCACGAGCTATATATGAGTGAACAGTGTGATGCTGTTGCAAAAAAAGCAAACATGATTCTGGGATGCATTAACAGGAGTGTTGTGAGCAAGACACGAGGAGTCATTCTTCCTCTCTATTCTGCTCTGATTAGGCCTCAGTTGGAGGATTGTGTCCAGGTCTGAGCACCACATTTCAAGAAAGATGTGGAGAAACTGGAGAAGGTCCAGAGAAGAGCAACAAGAATGATTAAAGATCTAGAAAACATGAGCTATGAGGGAAGACTGAAAGAACTGGGCTTGTTTAGTTTAGAAAAGAGAACACTGAGAGGGGACATGATAGCAGTTTTCAAGTACATGAAATGGTGGAACAAGGAGAAAGGAGAAAAATTGTTCTCTGGGCCTCTGAGGATAGGACAAGAAGCAATGGGCCTAAATACTGAAGTAAATTCCCTAGGCAGGTTGTGGAATCTCCATCACTGGAGATTTTTAAGAGCAAGTTGGATAGATATCTGTCAGGGATGATCTAGACCAATGGTCTCCAACCTTTTTACACCCAAGATCACTTTTTAAATGTCAGGACAAGCCAAGATCTACCCCATCCCTTCCGCAAGACCCCACCCCTTCCTTGATGCCCCGCTCTCTCTGTTCCCCTTCTCTCCATCACTTGCTATCCCCGGCCTTTATACACTCTCGGGGTACAGCTACACTGCCACTTTTATTCTATCCTTCTTTTGGAAGACATTTTTCTGACATTTGGCCCATCTAGACTGGGCCAAATGTTGGGAAACCCCCTTTCTTTTGGAAGCCCCCTCATTCCTTGTGGAACGAGAAATATAGGGACTGTCAAAAGAGCGTGTTTGCCGGAAAAACTGCAGTTGAGCCTCACTGTGTTGAGGCAGGAGGTGAGGGCTCTGGGGTGGGAATGAAGGATTTAGGTGTGGGAAAGGGTGAGAGGTGCAAACTCTGGGAGGAAATTTGGCTGCAGGAGGCTGTGGATGCTGGCTCAGGGAGGGGGCTCCAGGCTGAGAAGTGTTGGGCTCAGGTGGAGGGTCGGGGTGCTGAGCAAGCCACAGGCTTGTAGTGTGAGGGTGCAGGAGTTTGGGCTAGTGTGTGTGAGGGGCTCAGGGCAGGGAGGTTGGGAGTATGATGGGCTCAGGACATAGATTTGCAGTGTGTGGATGGTGCAAGAGTGTTGTGGCCGAAGACTGGGGATGTGGGGGTGCAGGAGTTTGGGGATGTGAGAGGCTCAGGACGGGGGGGTTCCAGTGTATGATAGGCTCAGGTTTGGGGTCGGGGTGGGGGGTACAGGAATATTATGATGCTGCGGCCAGATGAGGGCTTGGCCCCAAGTGGAGGCTTGTTGGCCAGGCTTCATTTTTAAATAAAATATGTCAACCACAAAAGATTTCAGCATTGTCTTTATTTATGAGAGGGGCGGGGAAACTGTTTTGAATCAGGGGTCACTGACACACAGAAAAATCAGTCGGGGCCACACAAGTGAGATACAAAAACACAACCCCTCAAGCCTCACTAATGTGGCCCCAGCTGTGCTGGTGGGGGCTGGGGACAGGATGCTGGGGCAGGGGACAGAGTGCTTGTGGGTGCTGGGGCAGAGGACAGGGTGCCAGTGGGTGCCAGGACAGGGTGTTGGGGCAAGGGACAGGGTGCCAGTGGATACCAGGGCAGGGGCCTGGGGCAGGGCACAGGGTGCCAGTGGGTGCTGGGGCAGGGGCAGGGGACAGGGTGCCGGTGGGTGCTGGGGCAGGGTACTTGTGGGGATCTGGGTGGGGAGAGGGGACAGGGACCAGTACCTGGGGATCCTGCAGCTGTGCACCAAGGACCAGGAAATGTGTGGGCTGCTCCCCCGTCCCCCAAACAGCGGCATGGTACCTGAAACGCTAGTCTGTTGCGTGCCTGATGCCTTCCTGCGCAGGGTGGGAATGGGGAAGAGGGGGAGTCCTGGACCATGCCAGCTGGAGCCAGCATGCTGGAGACTTTATTCCCCTGCTGCCTTCCTGCATGGGGGGGAGAAGGGGGAGAGAGGAAGTCCCGGACTGCACCAGCCCC
Organism: Pelochelys cantorii; assembly: GCA_032595735.1. NCBI lineage: Eukaryota > Metazoa > Chordata > Testudines > Trionychidae > Pelochelys > Pelochelys cantorii. The sequence continues at coordinate 17,111,830 of CM064354.1, read as the reverse complement.
AACCACTTGGCCAGCATGTGCCTTGCTCCTCCGCTCCCCACGGCAGCATGCGCCACCTGAGCAGCTGGAGCCAGCGCAGTCCTGGACCCCCCCACCACCTTCCCGCGTGCAGGAAGGCAGCAGGGGAACAAAGTCCCCATTGTGCGACGGACCAGCGTTTTAGGTACCGTGCCGGCTGTTGGGGGGGGGGGGGAAGGAAGAGCAGCCCATGCACTTCCGGGATCTGGCATGCAGCTGCAGAACTCCCCCCACCCCACCGGAAGTCCGCGCTACCTCCGTTGTCCTTGGAGGTGGCATCAGTGCAGCATTCATCTTGGAGGTGGGGGCAGCGAGGGGGGGCCCCCCGAAAGCCTCGCTATCGACTGGTTGGGCCCCAGGATTGACCAGTCAATTGTGATTGACGGGTTGGTGACCACGGATCTAGACAGTGCTTGGTCCTGTTATGAGGGCAGGGGACTTGACCTGATGACCTCTCAAAGTCCCTTCCAGTTCTAGTGTTCTATTATTCTATGATTCTATGATAAATCATCCCAGCCAGAGCTTTGTCCAGCCAGGATTTAAAAATCCCTAGGATGGAGATTTCCCGCCCCCCCAGGGAACCCCTTCCAGTGCTTCACCACCCTGCTTGGGAAACAGTTTTTGCTAATATCCAACCTAGACCTCTCCCACTGTAACTTGAGACCATTGCTCCTTGTTCTGCCATCTGCCACCACTGAGAACAGCCTCTCTCCATCTTCTTTGGAACCTCCCTTCAGGTACTTGAAGGCTGCTATCTAATCCCCGCTCAATCTGCTCTTCTGCAGACTAAATAAGCCCAAATCCCTCAGCCTCTCCTCCATAAGTCATGGGCTCCAGCCCCCTGATCTTTTTTGTTGCCCTCCACTGGACTTTCTCTGATTTGTCCACATCCTTTCTGTAGTGGGGGATCCCAAGATGGAGTCAGTATTCCAGATATGGCCTCTTCAGAGCCAAATAAAGGGAAATAATCACTTCCCTAGATCTGCTGTCAAAACTCCTCCTGATGCTCCCCAGGTCCTTTTCTGCTGAACTGCTACCTAGCCAGTTGGTCCCAGCCTTGGGATTCTTCTGTCCCGGGTGCACGACTTTGCACTTGTCCTTGTTGAACCTCATCAAATTTCTTTTGGCCCAGTCCTCCAATTTGTCTAGGTCACTCTGAACCCTATCCCTGCCCTACAATGTATCTACCCTAAAGGGATCTAGGGATTATAGTGGACCACAAGCTATATGTGAGTCAACAGTGTGACGCTGTTGCAAAAAAAGCCAACATGATTCTAGGATGCATTAACAGGTGTGTTGTGAGCAAGACATGAGAACTCATTCTTCCGCTCTATTCTGCGCTGATTAGGCCTCAGTTGGAGTATTGTGTCCAGTTCTGGGTGCCACATTTCAAGAAAGATATGGAGAAATTGGAGAAGGTCCAGAGAAGAGCAACAAGAATGATTAAAGGTCTAGCGAACATGACCTATGAAGGAAGACTGAAAGAATTGGGCTTGTTTAGTTTGGAAAAGAGAAGACTGAGAGGGGACATGATAGCGGTTTTCAGGCATCTAAAAGGGTGTTAAAAGGAGGAGGGAGAAAACTTGTTCTTCCTGGCCTCTGAGGGTACATCTAGACTGCAGGCTTTTCTCCACAGAGGCTTTGTTGACAGATACTGTCGACAAAGCTTCTGTCGACAAAGAGTGTCTACACTACATCCAGTTCTGTCAACAAAGCAAGTCGCTTTGTCGACATGAGAGTGTAGATGCAAAGGACAGTGTAGATGTGTGATGTAGTGGGGGGTACCTTGCTGGTTGCTATGCTGGGCAGTGGGCTGTGAGTGACCTCCACTAGCTGCTGTCTGCAGCAGGGCCCAGCAGGGCAGGGGATGAGTCATTATGTGAGGGGGCTTCGAACCTGTCTGACCAGTTATCTCCCAGGGAGCAGAACAACGGGAAGGAGGGGAGTGGAGCCCTGGCTGGGGGGCAGGGCTGGAAGGAAGAGTTAGTTAAGTTTCTGTCTGGAATCATGGAGGAAGCAGCCTGAGCAAAGGGGGGCTGGGATTTAGGGGCCCAGTCTCCCCCATCCCAAGAGGAGCTGAGGTTTCCTAGGCCTGGCCCTGTAACCAGATGACATCTGTGCTGTGCTGTATCCTGGAGAAGCAATAAACTCCCTCTATTCTACTGGCTGGTGGAGTGTGTTCGTGCCACTACGGGGGTGCAGGAGTCGGGGGACCCCGACATGTTGTCACAAAATGCAATAACGCCTTCTGTCGACAGCACTCTGTTGACAAAAGGCATTATTCCTCGTAGAATTAGGTTTACCACTGTCGACAAAACTGCCAAGTTCTGTCAACGTTATGTCGACAGAACTCAGCGGTCGTGTAGACACAGGTATAGTTTTGTCAACAAAAGTCCACTTTTGTCGACAAAACCCTGTAGTCTAGACACACCCTGAGGATAGGACAAGAAGCAATGGGTTTAAACTGCAGCAAGGGAGGTTTAGGTTGGACATTAGGAAAAACTTCCTAACTGTCAGGGTGGTTAAACACTGGAATAAATTGCCCAGGGAGGTTGTAGAATCTCCATCTCTGGAGATATTTAAGAGTAGGTTAGATAAATGTCTAGCAGGGATGGTCTAGACAGTGCTGGGTCCTGCTGTGAGAGCAGGGGACTGGACTCGATGACCTCTCGAGGTCCCTTCCAGTCCTTGTATTCTATGATACCTCTCCCGCTAGCTTAGTGTCACCTGCGAATTTGCTGAGGGTGCAGTCCATCCCCTCATCCAGGTCATTCATGAGAATATTGAACAAAACTGGCCCCACAACCGACTCCTCTTGATACCGACCATCAATCAGTCTGCTTTTCTGGAGTCAAGGGTCCATATTCTGCTGCTCTCCTTTCTCCCTTTAAAACACAAGGAATTGTCCTGCAGCACCTTGGAGACTAACAACACATGTCAAAGGCATCATGTGCTTTCGAGGGCACAGCCCACTTCTTCAGATGAATGGAGTTAAGGAGTCCAGTTTCCAAATAAATAGCAGAGAAAGAGAGAGATGTTGGGGGCGGGGAGAGAGAGAAGGAAAAAAAGGGGAAAAAATTATTCTCAATAGAGACAAAAGCCTATAGGATCTATATAGATCATTCTTAAAACTGAAATACCGCCCGGAGAAGTGAAAAAACACATGGACAGAGCCAGACGAGTGCCCCGGCGTCAGCTTCTTCATGACAGGCCCAGCAAAGAAAACAACAGGACCTCCCTGGGCATGACCTGCAGCCCCCGACTCAGCCCCTCCGGCGCATCGTTAACGATCTACAGCCTAGCCTGGAAAATGACCCCTCGCTCTCACAGGCCAATCCTCGCCCACAGACAATCCCCAACCTCCAACAAATTCTGTCCAGCAACCACGCAGCAACACCCCCGTCACACTCACCCGGGAACCCAACCCTGCCGTCAGCCCCGGTGCCGACTCTGCCCGCACATCTACACCAGCGACACCATCGCAGGACCTAGCCACACCGGCCACCACACCAGCGGCTCATACAACTGCACGTCCACCGGCGTGATCTCTGCCAGCAAGTGCCAGCAGTGCCCCTCGGCCACGGACATTGGCCAAACCGGACAGTCTCTGCGCCAAGGGATTCACGGACACAAATCGGATACTCGAAATGTAACACAAGAAACCTGCTGGGGACGTTTTAACTCGCCCGGGTGCCCACTGCTGGCTCTCAAAGTTTTGATATTAATTCAAGCCAAATTCCAAAACCCGCTTGAAAGGGAAGCTGCAGAGCTTATTTCATTCCCAGGCTTGAGACCTGCAACGGAGACTTAAACAAAGACCTTAACTGGATGACCCGCCACATTCCACTTCCTAATGACATCAAAACCCAAACACTGGGTCCTTAAGAGCACACAGTACCCATGCCATCAGCTTCATTTACCATGGACACGCTAATTGATAATAATTCTCCCCTTTTTTCCCTTCTTTTTCCCTCTCCCTCCTTTCCCTCTCTTTCTCTGCCATCTATTTGGAAACTGGACCCCTAAACTCCATGCATCTGAAGAAGTGGGCTGTGCCCACGAAAGCTCATGCTCCCCTCTGTTCGTCTCTAAGGTGCTGCAGGACTATTCGTTGTTTTTTAAGTTACAGACTAACACAGCGACCCCTCTGAGACTCTCTGCCTTTGGTCAGGATCATAAACTGAATCATCTCATGGGCACTGCTGCCCAGGTTGCCACCCACATCTACGTCCCCTACTAATTCCTCCCTGTTTGTGAGCAGCAGGGCAAGCTGCGCATGGCCCCGGTTGGTTCTTGCAGCATTAGCACCAGGAAGCTGTCTCCAAAAACTGCCTGGTGGGGTGGCTGGTGCCCATGGCAGAGCTCTGGCCCCCCTCACTCACCGGCACGAGAAGCAGAGCAAGGCAGCCTCAGCTCACTCTGCTCTCCCAGTGCGCCCCTCCAGGGGTGGGGGATGGGAAGTGGAGCCACACAGCAGGCTGGGGCCACATTGCGCTGCTTCTCCCACCCCTGCCAGTGAGTGTGGGAGAGGGTTAGAGCACATTAAAGGAGTAAACAATTAGTTTACTGACTTACTGACTGGCTTCTGAAAAGTCTGTGGAAGTAAACAGTGATGTGCATGGAAAGAAGCAGAAATGGAGAGGCTCCTCAGGATGAGAAACCAGGGAGCTGTTGTCACCACTTAAGGAACATCGCTGCCCCTACTACAACAGGGGGAAATGGTAAAAAGAAAATCACTAAAACTGTCAGAGAGGATGGAACTGTGGGCATCAGACTGTTGGAGTTGTGTCCTGTAGTGCACAGTGTAAGGGTCTTTGACACCTACAAAACCTGGGTGAAAAGAACTTTACTTCTGCAAAGTCAAGCACTGCAGTTAGGAGATGCCAGAATGAAGGCTGCCCTTGCAGACCCCGCCTGCTCAATTTCAAATTCTTACCCCAAAGCCTGGAGGTGCTACAGCTTCTCAATAAAACAGTTGTAAGATTTTTTTTCTTTTAATTGTGAGCTCTTTCCCTAAGTTTGACTTTGGAAATGGCTATGACTTTTGAGCTGAAAATTCCTGGAAATATTCAGCTGAAGGCTGACACCTGGTGTGGAAAATTTCAGCCCCAATGGTTACAATTTCAGAAAGTTATAAGCACTGGAAAACAGGTCTTCTAATGCAAGGTGTCAGGCAGCCTTAACCAAACATGGAGCTGTAAAGAACACAATCTACCACATGAATTTGATTGCACAGAACTGAAAAATCAATGGAGGCAGGCCGGAGAGGTAATCTATTTGGATTACAGCAAAGCATGGGAAACAGTACTGCATGAAGTCTTACTCACAAAGCTAATTCAATTTGGTTCAGCAAAGAGGATATGGATTGAAACCCCATCTGAAGGAGCGCAAGCAAACAGCTCTGCTGAATGTCCGTGTCTGGATGTACCGGGAGGGCTCTGTAGGGACTGGTGTTCTGCTCAGTCTTATCTAACTTCTACATAAATGATGTGGAAAAGAAAGTAAACAGCATGTTAATGAAGTTCACAGAGGATGCTAAATGGGGAGGTGTTGAGAATGTGAGCAAGGGCAGAGAAATTGCACACTGGGCTCTGGAGAGCTGCTAGCAGCTCTGGAGACAGGCGAGGGAAAGCACTTGGGAAGAAATGATCCAGCCCTGCTAGGGCAGTGGGAGCAAAGGTCCTGCAGGCCCTGCCCAGGCCCCATGGGAAGGGAGATGAGCGAGCAGATCTGTAAGAGTGAGATTCTGTGAAATGACACGGCAGAGTGAGCCAGAGGCCATGGGCACTGTAGGGTGTTGATGGAGACACTCCGGTGACAGGGGCTTGGTCACTCCATCTCCAGGAGTGCCAGAGCGGCTCTTGCCGGCGTGGTGCTGTCACACGTCACTCAGCAGTCTGGACTGTTCACACCCCTGAGGCAGGCACTAGAAACGTGCCAGCTGCGGCACTAGTGGAGACACTCCGGTGACGGAAGGAGAGTATTAAAGCCCCCTTTCCGAGAGGGGGTAGCAAGGTTGACAGAATTCTCCCACCAGCCTACGTGCGTCTGCGCCAGGGCATGGGTTGGCGTGACTACATTGCCCAGGACATGAAATGGTTCATCACCCTGAGGCACATAGTCAGATCACCCTAACTGTAGCACAGTCCAGCCTGTACCTGGCAGAACTACCCTTGGGAACCAGCTGGTGTTGCATGGCAGTGACTCTGTAACCCAAAGTCGGTGCCTCATGAATGGGTGACGGGCTAGGTGGCCATATTTCCCTGTGCTGAGTACGGGATGTCTGGTAGAATTCCTTGTGTTCAAGTCAATCAGCTTCCATGACAACTGTTTAAAAAAACATCAAGTTCACTGAGCCCCTGTTAAAAAGAAATCCTGCGTAGTTGGATTATTTTTATTTCCCTTCTTTTCTTGCAGACCATACAATGGCCCCAGGGAGAGGTGACACGCACACACATTCCCGTACACCTCTCACATGGAGGGTGGACAACCCGACCGTCCGAGCCTGGCTGGGTCCCCAGGAGGTACCTAGCTCTCCTGGAACCTGGTGCCATGTGGGGGAGTGCACAGACCCACCCCTCCCCAGACTTCTGCCAATTTCAAACCAGACTGTGGCCAGCATCAGCCTCTTGGCATGTGTGGGAGGGAGGGGGTGGGAGCCAAGATACCCTGGCCTGTGTCTTTGCAGAGCTCCTCTCTTCTCTCTCCTCTCCCCACCCCTACCCCTATGCCCACCCCATGTGGCTGGGCGCAGCTTGGCCCTTCTTGCCCACGGTGTCAAAAGGCGGCTAAACACCTCCAGGCTGCTGCTGGCCACCGATGTACCCCAGATGCTTCCTGTCCCTTGGCTACAGTGCAGGCAGGAAGGGCTAAGCCCTACGGGGAGGATGCCCTGTGCGCCCTGAGGGCAGGACTCAGGGCAAGGAATGGGGGGGCAGGGTGAACAGGTTGGGCTGCTGTGGATCCTGTAAGTCTGGGGCATGAACAGGTGGGAAATGGTTTCCCCCCCTCCCCATCACCCCAGAGCTTCGCTGAGGGGCGGAGAGGCTTCTCCCAGCCACTGCTGCACAGGGCTTTGGTCATGCAGCCAGTGCCCCGTGATGGAGGGTCTTGGGCTTTCCCAGGGCGCCAGCCCAGCCAGAGGCCGTGGGGGAAAGAGGGAGCCTGCTGGCCAGGCTGTTGGTGAGCTGAGCGCTCCAACTGGGGGCTGGTTTTTTGTGCAGCAGCGGGAGAGGGACGTGCCCCACTGGGAGGAGCAGAAGGGCTGCGGGGGAGCAGGGAGACAACAGTGAGAGGGATACATGCAGTGCCAGTGGGGGCTAGCAGAAGCAACACCTGGTGCCTGCCAGCACGTACCACCCCTCGCAGCTCAGAGTGCACAGCGAGCGCTGGCTGGAAACGGGACCGGGGCAAGGCCCTGCTGGCACAGAGCCGGCCCGCAGCGGGGGCTGTGCTGACAGAGCAGGGGGAGCAGCCAGATGGATGATACCGATGCAAAGCCGATTGTGGGGCGTCTGTCGAGTGTCTAGCAAAGAACACCGGGTCTGCACCCCGAATTCCTTCAGAGTAACCATGTGCATGAGGCAGAGCAGTCGCCCTCTGACCCAGAGCGGGAGGAGCCCCTGCTGGAGCCCTGATGGACCACACTGCGTCACACTCCACAGAGGGGGGTGCACAGCACCTCGAGGTGCAGTTGTACTGAGCTAAGCACCAGCGCAGCTAGCGCATTGTTGCTGGGAGAGCGTCTCTGGTAGCTGGCGATAGAGCTGTATGCAAGGCCTGCCTATGTCAGCAAAACGTGTCTTGCTCAGGGCTGTGACTACCCCCTCCTGGCCCCCGCGAGTGACAGGAGCGCTCACGTGCACAGGGGTGTGACGGAGGGAGAGTTTCTCCACCAACGTAGTGTCTGTGCTCACGGCGGAGGTGGGTTTATGCCAGGAGAGCTCTCCCCCGTCGCATAGCGTGACTTCACCAGGCGCTCTGCGGCAGCACAGTTGTGCGGGTAGCCCGGTGCTGCTGAGCGTGTAGACCCGGTATAAAACTGAACAATGTTTTCTATTTACCCCTGGGCATTCTTTGGCCTAGGCAGACACCCACTGGCTTCTAGCATCTTCCTACGCAAATGCAAGTGCACCATCGGGGTCTTCAATCTTTTCATTTCCCAGAAATACTGATCAACCGTGTATATTCTCAGATACTGTTATAAGAACCAGGCACTACACAAATATCTGCCGGGTGGTTCAGGTTTACTCAGTCCTGCCACAGCACAGAATCATAGAATCATAGACTCCTGGGGCTGGAAGAGACCTCAGGAGGCAACGAGTCCATCCCCTGCCCAAGGCAGGACCAACCCAACTCAATCATCCCAGCCAGGGCTTTGTCAAGCCGAGACTTAAAAACCTCTACGGATGGAGATTCCACCACCTCCCTGGGGAACCCATCCCAGTGCTTCCCCACCCGCCTAGGGAAATAGTTTCTCCTAATCTCCAACCTAGACCTCCCCCACTGCAACGTGAGACCATTGCTCCTCATTCTGCCATCCATCACTACTGTGAACAGCCTCTCTGCATCCTCTGTGGAACCCCCCTTCAGGGAGCTGAGGGCTGCGATCAGATCCCCCCTCACTCTTCTCTTCTGCAGACTAAAGCCCAAATCCCTCAGCCTCTCCTCACAGGTCATGTGCTCCAGCCCCCTAATCATTTTAGTCGCCCTCCGCTGGCCCCTCTCCAATGCTCCCACATCCTTTCTGCAGTGGGGGGCCCAGAACTGGACACAGTACTCCAGATGTAGTCTGTGCAGTACTCCACAGGGCCTTGACGTGATGACTGCTCAAAGTCACATCCAGCCTCGGCATGTCTATGATACTCTGTTTATAGTTCCTGAGATGCTGACAGCCAGGCAGGCTTGTGCCAGGGGCCCCATGTCCCAGCTGCACATCAACCACACGCCTGGCCCACTTGTGGGCTGATATTGACTAAACAGTATTACGAATGTTTAGTGTTGACACTTTCTTGTGCTTGGCAGTGGACTCTTTCCATCCACCGGATCCCAAAGGAGCAGCACACCCTGGACTTCCAGGGACACTGCCGGCACACAGGGCTTTCTGCAAGTGTCAAGTCCTGGAATGCCCGCTGGTGGTGAGTTCCCAGGCTGACTGGCCTGAGACTTTCCCAAAGTCAGGAAGACACCTCTTTTAGGGAGGTGCTAGTGGTGATTTGTAACTACGGCATTGAGCAAGGCACTTAAAGCACTGACTTATTCCCTTGAAATCATTTTACCAACCCCACAGCCAGGATGCAAGGGTCAAAGCACGGTGTTTCCATAGCCCCAGTTCTCCAGCAACATCCCCTGCAGCCCTGCAGGCTTACCGCCACTTGTTCTGTGGGTCAGCAGGGCCCAGAGAGCAGATAAGATGCTTGTGGGACTCTGGGGTCCCTTGAATCACCTGAATGGGACAGTTTCCCCAGCTGTCTCCCACGCTCATGCAAGACTCCTGCAATTTACTAAGCAAGGCCATCTGGGGCCACATTCATACCAACAAACTTGCAGAAGATGATCCTTTATTCCAGCCCTGTCTCCCATCCTGGACCCCTGCCCCACCTGCAGCTCTCAAATGCATACCTGCAGCTTCTCTGTAAAGTCTAAGCCCACAGCTCATGTGACTGCAGAACAAGACAGCTGGATCTGAAAACGTTCTGAAAGAAGTCAAATGGGAAATGGCGGAACTATTAAGTGTGGTTTGTAACCTAGCCTTTAAATCAGCTTCTGTACCTAATGATTGGAAGATTGCTAATATGATGCCAATATTTAAAAAGGACTCTAGAGGTGATCCTGGCAATTTCAGACCGGTAAGTCTAATGTCAGTACTAGGCAAATTAGCTGAAACTATAGGAAAGGATAAAATTCTCAGACACATAGATGAACATAATTTGTTGGGGGGAAAGTCAACATGGTTTCTGTAAAGGGAAAGCACGCCTTACTAATCTGCTAGAGTTCTTTGAGGGGGTGAACAAACATGTGGACAAGGGGGATCCAGTGGATATAGTGTACTTAGAAAAGGGCAACAAAAATGATTAGGGGTTTGGAATGGGTCGCATTAGAAGAGAGATGGGATGTGACAGGAGAGGGGATCACATGATCCCTGTTGTGTGGGGCATCTTTGGGCAGACAGAACACTGGGCTAGATGGACCATTGCTCTGACCCAGTATGGCCATTTTTATGTTCTTATGGATCCCTGGCTCCTGCCCACAAGCCCCACAACCGAGGATGCTGCAGGCTTGTAGCTAGATAAATTGGATGTTTGGGCCAAAAGAAATCTGACAAGCTTCAACAAGGACAAGTGCAGAGTCCTGCTCTTGGGATGGAAGAATCCCAAGCATTGTTACAGGCTGGGGACCGACTGGCTAAGCAGCAGTTCTGCAGAAAAGGACCTGGGGGTTACAGTGGATGAGAAGCTGGATATAAGTTAACAGGGTGCCCTTGTAGCCAAGAAGGCTAACGGCATATTGGGGTGCATTCGTAGGAGCGTTTCCAGCAGATGTAGGGCAGTGATCATTCCCCTGTATTCAGCACTGGTGAGGCCACATCTGGAGTATTGCGTCCATCTTGGGACCCGCCACTACAGAAGAATGTGGCTGCATTGGAGAGAGTCCAGCGGAGGGCAACAAAAATAATGAGGGGGCTGGGACACATGACTTGTGAAGAGAGGCTGAGGGATTTGGGCTTAGGGCATGACCTAGAAGCCAGCTGTCTCTCAGCTAAGGCTGCTATTCTCTGTGTATGTGGCCTCAGTGCCACTAGGTGGGACAGTGACCCACACCCAGCAGGTGTGTGTGTTGCACAGAGTTGCTGTGTGCTGTAAATAGCTGCCACAGGCACCCCTGGGATGAATGGAGGGGTTGTAAAATCCCCCCTTTGCACCTCAGCGTGCCTCTCCTGTATATTTCTATTAACATGCCTTTAGCCACATCCTATTCAGCTGTGTTTCCTGGTTTGAAAGGGAACGTTATTCACCAGGTAGCAGCCCGACTGGCTCCCAGCCAGACGAGAGCCCCACACAGAGGCACGTGAGGTAAACACCAAGAGGAAGGACCCTTGAATGGAGAGCAGGTGGCTGGCATGACCCTGGCAGGACCTCTGGGCAGAACACCAGGGCTGGTGAATAAAAGGCAGCGCACGACGGATTCAGGGCACCCAGCCAGGAGGCTGCCGGAGTCGCCTGCTTGAATAGAAATACCTGGGTGAGTGCAGAGTGGAGTGGGAGGAGGAAACGGGCTCTCAGGCAGCAAACTGTGAGTGACTATTAATGATGCAGCTTTGCAATGTGGGGGAGGCAGTAAGTGGGGCCCACAAGGATCACACTGGGACCGGTATGTCTCAGCTAATGAACTGGAAAGCAGGATTAATGCCACATGGATTCATAGCACAGAGGAGCCCAAACTCACAGAGTTGCCAAGCAGCAAGGAGAGCTGGGCGCTCTGACTGGGCGGTGAGTTTAGGGACAGCTGGTGTGTGTGTGTGTGTGTGTGTGCAAGTGCTACCCTGGGTCAGGTTTTGATGCCTTTCCTCTGGATGGCCCTGTCCTCCACATGGGCCCCACTGACTGCGTGTGCTGCCCAGGGTGAGGCTGGCCTAGGCTATAGGGAGCAGTAAGGCGCGGCCAGGAAGGGGGAGCTGGCCTTGGGGCCAAGTCCTTGTCCTGGAACGTCTGCCCCTGACTGTGCCCCACACTCCTCAAGCAGTGGGGTCAACAACTCACTTGGCCTGCTGTTCCACTGGCCTGCCCGCCCTGCTGTCCCGGAGGCATCCGCGCCACTAGCAAACCCAGCATCCTCGCCCAGGAGACAACGACACGCCAGGCAGGGTGATGGGGAACCAGGCCCCCTGACTCCCTGCAGGGGCATCCTTACCCATATGCAGAATATGCCCCAAGAATCTGGGGCGCCCTGGGTCTTACTGGCCACCCACCACCTCGTCCTGCCCCGCGCTGCAGCCCTGCATCCTCCGGACAGGATCTAGTTAACGCACAAGGACAAGCCCTGCCAGAGCCGTCAGCTGCACTGAGCCTGGCAAAGAGCCACTCGTGCGGGAGTGAGGCCGTTTCGCAGGCCTCTGCCAGCCCCGGGTACAGACTGGAAGGCTCTGAATTTACTGTGGGAGGCGACAGGACCTGAGTTTAAAAATGGCTTTAAAATATTGCCTGGGCGTGGTGCTGAAGGTGATAAAATCACAGCTCTAAAACCCCCTCCCCTGCTGCCGTCGGGCAGAGGGTGCCGGTTTGACAGCGCTGCCTGGGGGCCTCACATCCCAGCGACGGCCCTGTGCCCATGTGTAAAGCAAGGGCAGGTGCTTGCTCTGATGTGCATGAAGCGTGCAGGCGAGGGCGGCCATAACACGAGCCAGAGACGGGAGACATGCAAAGGGAGGGAGTGTCTCGGAGCCAACAGCCAGGCCTGGGGTGAGGAGAGAGGGCTCCCAGCGTGGTGGAGTTTAAGGTCTGAAGGGACCATGAGGCCATCCAGTCCGACGGCCTCCACAGCACAAAGAATTCCCTTTCCCACGGCAGGGCCCTCAGCGCGCTTGGCGTTAGGTGGGGAGGCCGTGATGCCGCTTTGGGAGCCCGGCTGGGACTGGGGTGACCCCGGATCTCCCTGGCCCCAGGAGTCAGTGAGGAGACGCTGGGGCCCGTTGCTGAGGATTCAGCCTGCTCAGGGCCCTTGGCATAGGTCGTGTGCCAGTCTGGGAGCTCCTAGGCCGCAGGCCCTGGCCCAGCCTGGCTCCAGAGGCTGGCTGTGTGGAAATGGGGATGGGGAGAGGGAGGCAGGGCAGAGCGAGGGGTGGACAAGCCAGAGGGTCGCCTTTGGTGCCAGCTTCCAGCGGGCATTGTGCCACTGTGCCACGGGGCATGACTGGACAGCTGGCTTTGCTCTGCTGCTTGGCCAGACTAGTGCCTCTGCCCTAGTGCCAGCGCCAGACAGGAAAGGTTTGCAAGCCACCTGCCACCCACACTGGGTATTTGTTCAGATCCAGCCAGACTCTCAGAGGGGCAGGGGAAATCTGGGTGCTGCAGACCATCCATTCACAGCTCCCCCAAATGCCTCGGAGAGTGACTGTCCCTGCGAGAGCGAGAACAACAGAAAATAGGTCCTCCAAGAAGACTAGAGTGGCTGCTTCTCCTGCAGCTAATCAGGGCCCAGCAGGCCGATATAAAAAGCTGCTGGGGCAGGGCAGGTTCTCACTGGAGCTTGACCCAGGCAGACCCGGAGATTGGCTGGGAGGACAGCGGCACCTTGGACACTACAGCAATTGCAGAACCCTGAACAGGGGGAGGTGAGACGGTGACCTCGGTGCCCTGAGAGAGGGCTGGACAGAGCAGCATCTTGGGGAAGTGGCCCAGGGAGTGAGGTAGCAGTGGACTGCAGTGATCGTGAGCAGGCAATTGCCACTTAGGGGTCCCTGGACTGGGATCCAGAGGAGTGGGTGGGCTGCAGTCCCCCCAACCTCCAGCACCTACAAGGGGGTAAGAAGAAACCTGGTCCCAGGCAACTGGTCAGAAAAACCACCCTGGGACACCTCCACTCCCAGACCCAGTCTGGAAGGAGAAGTGGTGCACATGCTGTGACGTAGTGGGGGTACCTTGCTGGTTGCTATGCTGGGCAGTGGGTTGTCAGTGACCTCCATTGGCTGCTGGCTGCAGCACGGCCCAGCAGGGCAGGGGATGAGTCATTATGCAAGGGGGCTTCGAAACTCGTCATGCAGGTATCTCCCATGGAGCAGAACAATGGAAAGGAAGGGGGCGAAGCCAGCCCTGGCTGGGGGCAGGGCTGGAAGTAAGTGGGTTAGTTTTTCTGTCTGGGATCATGGAGGAAGCAGCCTAGGGCCCAGAGGGGCTGGAACTTAGGGGCCCAGCATCCCCCATCTCAAGGGGGGCTGAGGCATCCTAGGCCCGGTTCCTGTAACCAGATGACATCTGTGCTGTGCTGTATCCTGGAGAAGCAATAAACTCCCTCTAGTCTACTGGCTGGTGGAGTCTGTCCGTGCCATTACGGGGGTGCAGGAGTCGGGGGACCCCGACGCGCCACCACACATGCCTTTGGCCACAAAGGGGTGCCTGTGAGAGGGTGAGCCCCTTCACAGATGGGCTAGTGCCCAAATGTTCAGCCTCAGTTACCCTCCCAGCTCCTCCTCCCAGAATGTACTCAGCTCCAGCATCCCTGGTTGCCCATGCATGCCTGTCCCTCCCCTCACTTTATACCCGTTAGTCATTAAGTTCCACAGCCCCCCACCTTCTTAAAGTCATTTCACAGAACCCAGGCGGGGGGAAGTGACTTGTCTTAGTGACACCAGGAGAGCAGGGAACAAGGGACGGGGCTGCTGATGGCAAAGGGGTGGTGATAATAATGCCAATGCACACAACACACCTGTGGAACTCCTTGCCAGAGGATGTTGTGAAGGTCAAGACTATAACAGGGTTACGACAAGAGCTAGATACATTCATGGAGGACAGGCCCATCAATGGCTATTAGCAGGATAGGCAGGGATGGTGTCTTGCGGTTCAGTTTGAACCTCCTTGAAGCAGGGAATGGGTGACTGGGGAGGGATCACTTGAGGATTCCTGGCTCTATTCATTCCCTCTGGGTTACCTGGCACCGGCCACTGCCAGAAGACAGGATTCTGGGCTAGATGCACCTTTGGTCTGACCCTCTTTGGCTGTTATGTACCAGCTCCTTTGGGTGGATCTCAAAGTCCTTTGAAAAAGAGGCTGCTATGATTATCCGCGTGGGAAACTGAGGCACCGTGGAGGGAAATGACTTGCTTGAGGCCATCCAGCAGGCCAGTAGCAGAGCTAGGACTAGAATCAGGGAGTTACAAACAAGTGCTGTAACCACTAGACCACACTGCCTCGTGCTGAGGCTGGCATGTTCAGGGCAGTTGGGAGGCAGAGTGAGATGGGGTAGAGCCTGGAGGCGCATGCAGGGGAAGCAGCTTGAACTTCTTACAGAAGAAGAACGGGGGGGTGGGGGGGGGTTGCTCAGGGTCTGGGGGGCACAGAGGGAAAGGTATGTCTGGGGAGGCATTACTGCATTCTCTGGCTCCCCCACACTGGGAGGCCAAGTCCCAGGGTGACCAGCCCCCTCCCCAGCCAAGGCGGCGCAGCAGCTCTTCACCTGGAAGCCTCTGGACGGGGAACACAGAGGACACCCCAAGTGAGCAAGGCCTGACCCCGAGCGGGATCCGTGTCCAGGAGCAACACAAGGACCGGAGCCAGTAAACGCGATGCCTTGTTCTCACAGACTATGGGGCCGGGGGGGGGGGGGGGTCGGTTACCTCCGCTGCTCTCAGCAGTTCCTCCAGACAGGAACACTGGTGGCCAGACTCTCGCCACGCTCACTTGCACTCACTGACCCTTTCCTCTGCGGTGCCCATGCTGGGACCTGGCCCCTCCATTTGCCCAGTCCAGCTCCTCTCTGCGCACTGAGGCCTTCCGAGCAGGGGGAATGATGCAGGCCTGCAGTGCCAGCCCCCGCCCAGAGCAGAGCAAGAGGTTCCACCTCCAGCGGGGGGTGGGAGGCAGAGGAACAGGGTGCAGTGTCTGAAATTCAAAATAGCAACTCCCCTTCTCCTCCCCCTGCCTGAGAGATTGTCAAGGGAGGCAGCAGGGGCAGAGGAACAGGTGGGGGCCAGGGGACATGCCCTCCCCACGTTTACTGGCTGTGAGGGCAAGCTGCAGGGGAGGGGAGGAGCAAGGTAGGGGCAGGAACTGGGGGGGAAGGGTGGCTTGGGGAGAAGGGATGGGGTAGAGCAGGGTCTTGGCGGAAGCGGTGGGGCATGTGCTGAGGCTTGGGGAGGATGCACAGAGCCAGGCCTTGGGGCCACAGTCCAGGAGCTGGTGCCCCTCATCCTTAGAGACTTTCTGCCCCCTCCTGGCAGCAGTGACAGGCTGGGCAAAAAGCACAGTCCAGGGTCCTCCTCAGTGGGCAGGAAGAGGCAGGAGCTGTCCCAAGCCGGGACATGAGGCGACCCAAGGAGCTTGGTGGAGCCCTGCAGCTCGTCTTTCCACCCACAGGACTTGAGCCCATCAGACTTTCCCTCCCCACCTTTTCTGTCTATCTTGGGGCCCACCAGCTCCACCACCCCTGCAAACAGCTCTGCTGGTGAGTCATGGCTGATGTTCTCCTGACCCCGCTGCTTCCCCGGGGGTTGGCTTCACACAGCCCACTCCCTGCCCATTGCTGGGGGCACCCCACAAAACTCCCAGCAAGTCCTTTTCGCAAGGAGAGGTGACTGTCATTAGCTCTCAGTTGTTGGCTCCCACACCTCTGCCAGAATGCTTCCATTTGCATGGTAATGAAAGAAACTCCTTCACCAGCAAATTGGTCCTGCAGAGTCCAGCACATTAGCCACAGAGATTTATCCCGCAGGCTCAGCTCAGAGCAGGCAGGCTGGGCTCTGCCGGATGCAGGGGGTGATCAGCGTGGTAATTAAATGTGCAAATAATACTCACTTGGGAGTTATAGCAAAACCAGTGAGGGCAGAGAGAGAATCCAGAAGGGCCAGGAGAAATTAGAGACACGGAGAGAAAATTTAATCTAGCAGGAAAAAAAAGCAGACTGAGGTTCAGGGCCTGGGAAATGAAGCCAGACAATTCCAGAATAGAAGTAAGTTGTACATTTTTCACAAGGCGGTGGGGAGGGGCGGGGGGGGTTAACCGCTGCAGCAGCTCACCCAGGAACACAGCACGTCCTCCATCGCTTGCCACATTTGCATCCAGACTTGGAGATTTGTAGGTGTTAAGGCCAGAAGGGACCATCAGAACTAGGTGTCTCTTTCGAAGGAACACTCTCTGGTTCAACTGGAAGCTGGGCGCTTGACTCAGGCATCCCCAAGCGAGGTTTTCTGGATGGGTAATCACAGTGGTCCCTTCTGGCCTTAGAAAATCTATGACAATAACAGACGGCGACTCAGCTTGGAAACATGCTGTCAATGGACCGTCTGGAAGCATCGTGCAGGGAAAGGCTGGAATTTGCTCTGACCTCCGAGAAGGGCAGAGAACAGAGGGGCCGAATGCTGTCAGCTGGGACTGCAGGGTGTGAGGAGCTGAGGCTGTCTGTGCAGGGAGGGGGTCGGAGTCTCCCGTTGCTTTATGCAAAGCATGTGGCCAGATTCCCAGCACAGGGGAGTGGAAGTGGACCGCTGATGCTTCCCATCATGAAGGGCTGGAGAGAAGATGCCTCTTTAACTCTGGACTTCAGGTCAGATGGGGTCAAGAAACCCACCTCCTGCCTCCCTCTTCTCTGGCCCGTCTCCCCGCTGAGAGGGGCATTGCGGGAGGAGCTGGGACTCTCCCGCCTGGGGGTGCTCCAGTGAGCCTGGCAGTGAGGTACAGCTGCCCACTGGAATGACGCCCTGGGCAGGGCCCCAGGCCCGTGCTGGGAAGTGGGAATGCACGAGTGTGCAAGGGGGTTTCATGCACTAGGCTCCTCCCACCAGGTCGGTGCTGCACGAACAGTGGCGGCCCGTTCATAGACGCGAACTAGGCGGTCGCCTAGGGCACCAAAGTTAAACGGCGTTGAAGGGTTTGGAGGCAGGGGCGCCGATCGCGTGTTTCACGTAGGGTGCCAGTTGCGGCAGCTTGTCTAGGGCCACTCCTGTGCACGAACGCTTTGCACCTGGAAGTGCGGCACATCAGAGGGCCTCCATTAACTCACTGTAACCCCTGGCCTCCTTTGGGCTGGGAACAAGGCAGAGACCCTTTGATCCTGGAGGGGGCTCCAGGCAAGGCAGGGGCTGCATGGGAGGGCAGAGAGCGGAATATGAAAGGCCTTGGCACACTGTGAAATGGATGGACAGGCTCCCAGCACTGTTACCCAGCCCGCACCTCCTGACACCTTCCACTCCGCCCAGCCCCCTTCTTAGCAGGGTCTCCCCCGCTGTCTGACTCCCCATGGACTTTCCAGGCACCTTTGTGCCGCACAGGAGCTCCCCAGGGCAAAACAGCCTAGAATCAGAGCGACAGGATGGCCCAGTGGTTAGAGCGCTAACCAGGACTTGCCAAACTCTTTGCTGTTCCCTTGAACCATGGTCCAGTGTGTCTGTGACTCCAGCTTCGTTCCTTCTCTGCCCCCTTCACTGAAGTAAGCCAGCGCCTTGGGATCTTTACTGTTTGTTCCCTCCCAACCCCCTATGAGGCAGGTCATGGCTAGGAAACTCCCCCCCCCCCCCGCAGAAGCGGAGCCCCAGAGATGCTCATGGTCACACAGGAAGTGAGTAGCCCAGCTGGCAACTGAACTCCTAGGGCACTAACCACTGGACGAAGCTGCCTTTCTGTCTCAGTAGCTCAGGAACTTTGGAAAATCCCACCAAGCACATTCAGCGCCTAGCGCCTTTACAGATCTGGCCCTCCTTTGAGGCTGGGTGGTTCTGCGGGAGGCAGGCTGTTGTCTTAGCTCAGGCTCTGAAATGTTTCTTTTCAGTCATGTTTAGGGTTTGCTGGTACGCAACCTGGCTTTTCAGCCTTTCTCACCAAAACTCTGAGTGACGGCACCATTGCTGGCATGGGGACATGCACCCGGGGTCAGCATGTGAACCCTGCCTCATGCAGCTGAATGTTTCCATGCATCAGGAGCACCCTTGGGCCCTAGCAGGCTGCATGTGTGTGCCCTCAAGGCTAGGAATGCCAGAAGGACCGCTGCATGCACACCCTTAACTCTGCCCCTCATAGGTGCCTGCTTCATTTCAGTGCAGGGGTTCCCCGGAGCCAGGCCTGCGTCCCTGGGGACGCAATGCATGGCTGAGCCAGGCTGTCAGTCTTTCTCTGCCTCCAGAGCGGGTTTGTTTAAACACAGCATCTATAGCAACGGGCTGGGCTGGTGGCCACTGCTTTCCTGCTCTCCACCCAGCTCTCGCTGGCAAGCTGCTTCCAGACAGAGGCTGCACCTGCACCATGAATGTGGGGGCAGCTGAGCCCTGGGGAGAGCCTCTAGCACCGGTGTGGCTCCTCCAACAGCCGGTAGGTAAAGCCTGGAGCACGAGCCACAGAGGCAAGTCTGCGGTGTTGCTGGGGAGGGGGGGAGGGAGCACCGCCTAGCTCCAGGGGCCAGGCACTTGTGATGCAGCCAGACCCCAGTCCTGAATCCTCTTGCTGGGCTTTCCTCGGCCAGTGAGAAATGTTCAGGGCGCTGCCGATCCTCAACTCCCCTGCCAAGACCGCTTGTGACGGCGTCTGCCCCAGGAGCCCTCATGCCCTGTGCTCTCTGATGGGCCTTGGGCTGGGTGTGGGGGTAACTGGGCTGGACTGGGTGAGGCAGGAGTTTGGGGAGGGAGTAAATGGGTTGGGGGAGACAGGGCCTGGAATGAGGTGCGGGTGGGAATCCGGTTACCATCTGTGACAAGCAAACAGCCCTGCATCCCCCAACTCCCAGGATAGTTCTGCATCCTGCCCCAGCATGCAGGGAGACAGCAAAAGTGAGATTGGTGCCCCCCCCTCGCCTGGCTCAGGCCCTCGTGTTCTCCTGCTGCTGGGTAGAGCAGACGGGACGGGCATCGCCTGCACTGCGGCGGTGGGACCGTGGCGGGGCTCCAGCCGGCCGGGCAGCGCCTGCACTGCGGCGGTGGGACCGTGGCGGGGCTCCAGCCGGGCAGCGCCTGCACTGCAGTGGTGGAGCTCCAGCTGGCCAGGCAGCGCCTGCACTGCGGCAGTGGGACTGTGGCGGGGCTCCAGCCGGCCGGGCAGCGCCTGCACTGCAGTGGTGGAGCTCCAGCTGGCCAGGCAGCACCTGCACTGCAGCGGTGGGACCGTGGCGGGGCTCCAGCCGGGCAGCACCTGCACTGCGGCAGTGGGACTGTGGCGGGGCTCCAGCCGGCCAGGCAGCATCTGCACTGTGGCAGTGGGACCGTGGCGGGGCTCCAGCCGGGCAGCGCCTGCACTGCGGCAGTGGGACCGTGGCGGGGCTCCAGCCGGCCGGGCAGCGCCTGCACTGCGGCGGTGGGACCGTGGCGGGGCTCCAGCCGGCCAGGCAGCATCTGCACTGTGGCAGTGGGACCGTGGCGGGGCTCCAGCCGGGCAGCGCCTGCACTGCGGCAGTGGGACCGTGGCGGGGCTCCAGCCGGGCAGCGCCTGCACTGCGGCGGTGGGACCGTGGCGGGGCTCCAGCCGGGCAGCGCCTGCACTGCGGCGGTGGGACCGTGGCGGGGCTCCAGCCGGGCAGCGCCTGCACTGAGGCGGTGGGACCGTGGCGGGGCTCCAGCCGGGCAGCGCCTGCACTGCGGCGGTGGGACCGTGGCGGGGCTCCAGCCAGCCGGGCAGCGCCTGCACTGCGGCGGTGGGACCGTGGCGGGGCTCCAGCCGGGCAGCGCCTGCACTGCGGCGGTGGGACCGTGGCGGGGCTCCAGCCAGCCGGGCAGCGCTTGCACTGCGGCGGTGGGACCGTGGCGGGGCTCCAGCCGGCCGGGCAGCGCCTGCACTGCGGCGGTGGGACCGTGGCGGGGCTCCAGCCGGGCACAGACACTGAGCGCTAGCGAGCAAGGGGGATGGTGCGAAGCCAGAGACAGCCCCTCCCCCACACCTTAGATTGTTTTTCTGGCAAATCCCCCCAGAATTGGCCACGCATCTGGCAGCCCTGTGCGGGGAGGGGAGCTGGGAGTCGGGTGCAGGAGGGCTAAGGGCTGCCGGGCATTGAGCCCTCCCAGATGCAGGCTGGCTCTGTGCTCAGAGTGGGGCTAGCCCCCCAAAGGGCAGGCTGTGGCTCAGGCTATGGTGCAGCCCTTCTCCCCCATCAGCCCCTCCTCTTCCCAGTTGCCCACCAGCCCTCTCCGGTGAGTTGCTCTTCGCTTTGTTCTCTAGATTCCACAGCAGCCGGTGACGATATTTCAGCAGATCCCTGGGCTCCTGTATCCTTTCGCTCAGCCTGTAAGACCAGGACACGTCCGAGCACGTAAGAAATTACGACATGAAACAAGATCAGCACAGCTGATCAGAGGCCACCAGATCTGGCGAAGTGATTCTTCCCCTTTATTCGGCACTGGGACGCGCCATCTGGAGTATTGCGTCCAGTTCTGGGCCCCCCACTACAGAAAGGATGTGGACACATTGGAGAGGGTCCAGAGAAGGGCAACCAAAATGATGAGGGGGCTGGAGCACATGGCCTATGAGGAGAGGCTGAGGGATTTGCTCTTCTTTAGTCTGCAGAACAGAAGAGCGAGGGGGGATTTGACAGCAGCCTTCAACTTCCTGAAGGGAGGTTCCAGAGAGGCTGGAGAGAGGCTGTTCTCAATGGTGGTAGATGGCAGAACCAGGAGCAATGGTCTCACGTTGCAGTGGGGGAGGTCTAGCTTAGATTCCCTAGGGAGGGGGTGGAATCTCCATCCCTGGAGGTTTTTAAGTCCCAGCTTGGGAAAGCCCTGGCTGGGATGATTGAGTTGGGTTGGTCCTGCTTTGGGCTGGGGATTGGACTCGGTGACGTCCTGAGGTCTCCTCCAGCCCTGGGATTCTATAATTCTATACTCAGTCTGAAATCCAAATGCTACAACCCAACCAGGACAATGTGTTAGAGGAATATCTTTAGCCATTTGAAAGTAGCCTAACAGGGCACACTGACCCCTTTAAAGCAGAGACTCGTGACCCATACACTGCCTGGTACTGGCATAGAGGGTGCAGGTGGGCTACAGGGATCCCCTGGGGGCATCTAATGCCCGCCCAGCAGTGCGGCACTTCATGGCACTGAGGTCCTGGTCCCTGTGTGTCTGGCTGAGGTTTAAGAAGGTGGGCAGGTGTCCATACTGAACGCTGTGCTCCGAAGGTGCATACGTTAGACAGGTCACCCAAACATGATGTTCAGGCAGGGGGCAAGAGAGGCTTCTCTTTCTGGCTGTGCGGTGTGTGTCTTACAACATAGTCAATCTGCAGAGGCAGCCACGAGCCAATCACCATTGCCAAGTCGAGGAGAGAGTAAGAAATGTAGAGGGAGGAATTCGCAGCAGGGGGCTGTCCTGGGTATGGCTAAAATCAGAGTTAGGCCTGGTCTGCACGAGACAAATTAGTCATCTTAACCACGCTGCTCAGGGGTGTGAAAATCCCCTCGCCCCGATACCGATCTACCCTCCATGGAGACAGCACTAGACTGATGGAAGAATTAGTCCCTCACTCTAGCTGTCATCTCTTGGGGAGATGGCTCAGCTATGCGAGCAGGAGACCGCCCCCCCCCCCCACCGCTGTAGGTAGCCCTGCAGCTGTGCCACTGTCGCATTTCCAGCCTAGACAAGCCCTTAGTGTGGTATCTCAGGAGAATGCAGAGAGACACCCAGTGTTCTTTGCCTGGCAGCCAGGTGTCTGTCAAACTCTGGGAGGAAGACGGTGGGTGTGCAAACCAGTACAAGGCAGGGGCTTGTGAGGGAAGTCTAAGCTCTAGAAGGCACACATGGAGCCGGTTGTTTCAATATTTCCACCCTCTTGCTAAGCGCTGTGGGCCTGCGGTGTCCCTAGCAATCTGTGGTGCACTGCTCCGTTGGGAACGGTGGCTCTGGGAATTCTGCGAGCAGGCAGGGGATAGACACCTCAGGGGACAGCAGGCAGGTGTTATTGCTGACAGTAGAGACAAGGCTTGTGTTGCCCGCTGCTGGTGGAGGCGGGGAGCCGAGTGCAGGCAGGCACAGACCAGGCCTCCCTCACACAAGGTCCAAGTTTCAGGAGAGCAGGGGAGCAGCGGCCGTGTGCACCAGGAGGCGGTTTGCTTATCTTGCCGTTCCCTGGACTACCAGGGCGTGAGGGGAAAGTGCTTGCATTCCATGCAGGCCTCTCACACCCAGTTGGTGAAGAGATGGGGCAGAGCAGTAAATCAAGGACTGCGAGTACTTTCCCCCCGCTCCCTGGTAGTCCGGGGAACGGGAAGAAAAGCAAACCCGACACTCTGCCCTTGCCCTCACGCTAAGAGCAGGTGGTAGCTGTGATGAGCGGATCACAGGGGTCTCCTTGGCATTGTCGCCCCATGTGCTGATCATGCTACTGAGTCCTCCTACTTGCTCTCTGGGTGCCCACCACCCTGTCCTGCTGGGCCAGAAGCTCTGGTCTCCCCCAGTCAAGGCACAGAGTCAGGGTTAATGCCCCGCTGCAGAGCAACCCAGAAGTTAAGTGATTGCAAGTGAAAACAGGCAGAGCAAAGCAAGTTACTAAGCCAAAGTAAACAAAACACCCCAGCTAATCCTAATATTCTAAAGAAATGTTTCATGGTCTATTCCTCCCCCTTGTCTTTATTCCAGGTAAAATTCCTCAAGACACAGTTGATATTTTTCTCTAGCCTGGGTCTACAACTTTTTAGAGTTCTTCAGAGTATTTTGTTTTCATGTTTCTTCATAAATATCCTCTTAAAATGAGGAGGCAATTTCAAAAGCCAGCCGAAGATGAAAGACTTATTGCTTTCCATTCCTTAAATTCCTATCCCCAGGGTGGGAGCCCTTTGTTTTATCTCCCTATCCCCATGGAAAAATATCAGGTTCAAGATGGGTTCCAACATCAGGCGGCATGGTCACATGTCTTTCTAGGACCAACCACAGTTTGGGCTTACAGGGGGAAAAAAGCCATTTATGGACCTTTGTCATGAGCACTGGGCCATTAAGTTTCCTTAAGTGTCATTAAGGGCTTTCACTAGGTTTCCACTACATATTTCTAACTTCACATACAAGAATGATACATGCACAGAAATAGAATACACACAGTCAGCAGATTGTAACTTTAAAAATAAAGTGTTACATGATGTATTTGGCATATTCATATTTATAAGCCAATTTCATAAAGCTTGGGGGGCCATGACCATAGCAAGGTGCCTCCTCACCCTGGTTACCCCCAAGAAGCATTACACAGCCAGGTTAACATCACTGACTCAGCTGCTCCCAGACGTTCCAGCTGCTCTGAGGCTCCCTTCACGCTGGCAGCTGTTTCCAAACATATGGCTTCATGCTCTTAGAGATCACAGCTGACATCAGCTAACACTGCTGCAATTCCTGTCCCCAAAGCCTGGGAATTCCTGACCCAGCAAAGGAATGGCCACATCCCTCAAGCTCTGAGATACAGCCTCTTATGGGTCCTCTAGGAGCTCCATGCACAAGAGCAACAAAAATGGTTCAAGGTCTGGAAAACATGAGCTATGAGGGAAGACTGAAAGAATTGGGCTTGTATAGTTTAGAAGAGAGAAGACAGAGGGGACATGATAGCAGTTTTCAAGTATCTAAAAGGGGAGATACTTGAAAGGAGGAGGGAGGAAAAATTGTTCTCCTTGGCCTCTGCGGACAGGACAAGCATCAATGGGCTTAAACTGCAGCGAGGGAGGTTTAGGTTGGATATTAGGAAAAACTTCCTGCCTGTCAGGGGGTTAAACACTGGAGTGAGTTGCCTACGGAGGCTGTGGAATCTCTGTCTCTGGAGATATTTAAGAGCTGTCTATCCGACCTGCTATCGGGGATGGTCTAGACTGGGGGGAGGGGAACCTCAGGCCTGGGGGCTGGATGTGGCTGCTGGCTTGCCTGGATCTGGCCCCCAAGGCTCAGGGATCCCCCACGTATTGGGTAACCTGTGCTAGCGCTCTAGTCCTCTGCCATCCCACCCACGGGACTGGAGCACACTGTCTACTAGCCTGGTCCCAGGCTCTGGTGTGCGAGGGGAATGTGAGAGGTGCCTTTTTCCTTCTCAGTCGGGGGCGTCTCACGTCTGTGCAGCCCCTGGCTGGTGTTTCTGTGGATCAGCAGCCCCAGACCCAAAAACGGTTCCCCACCCTTCATCTAGGCAGTGCTGGGTCCTGCCAGGAGGGCAGGGGACTGGACCTGATGACCTCTCGAGGTCCCTTCCAGTTCTAGGAGTCTAAGAGTCAGCAAATCGCTCGACATTTGTTAGTCTAACCCCGTCAGTGGCTCTGAACTCTGGTTCTAAGGCATCACTAGAGTGAGGGTCTTGTTGCTTGTACCTTGGCAGATTTGGTAGAGTTCATGATGATACAAAATGCCCAGATGCACCAGGTGATCCTGAACAACATGACGCTGTCTGCACTGGCTTCCTTTGGATACAGCCCAGCTCTCCCTGCTGCCCAGGTATGTGTGTCCGACAGGCTGTCACGCTGTCTGGAGGAGCCCGGGACCGACTGTGCAAGCGGCCTCCAGGCGGAGAGTCCGGGACAGAGCAGACACGCCAGCTGGTGGTAGATTCTCTAATTACATGTCACCAAGCCAGGACTGATGGGAACTCCTGGATAGCAGCCTGGTCAGCGAGTCCAACAGACCCCCAAGCTGCTCCTGCCCATCTTGACACCCAGACAAATGACTTGGGGATAAAATTCCCCCCACACCCAGGCTCGAGACACAGCCCTTGGCTGGTCCCGCGCTCTGACGCCAGGACACCACACAGGCAGGGAAGCCTTTCAGGCTCTGTGCAATGGCAGCTGCTTTCTGCGCCCTCGCTCAGGAGCTGGGGCCATGGTGCCAGGGCATGTGCCCCGGGAATCCTCCAGGAGCCCTTGTGGGTTGGTACAGCCTGTGCTGACCCCCATGCTGCCCTGGTGTCACTGGTATGGCCCTAGGGGCCCCCACCTGGCACCTGAGAAGCCACCTGCCCAGAGCTGTGCACCCTCCCTCCTGCCGGGCCCAGCCCAGGGCGAAGCAAGCGACTGCAGCCCTGCCGGGCCCGGGAGACACCCATAGGCAGCGGTGCCTTATGCCCGTGGTGCTACGGGGACGGTATCGCACCAGTCAGAGGGGGGTGATTCCTGCTTTCGCCAAGACATGGGTTTAGAGCTCAGGATGTTACCAGCCAGCCCAGGGCAGACAGCAGCAGCTTCCTTTCCGGGGCTCTGCCAGACACCTGTCTCACTGAGCCAAGGAGCTGCAGTTAGGGGCCCAGCCAAGGCTGATGGGCACCCTCCAGGGCGTGTCCCCCTGCGATCTCCCGGCACTGCGACCCCATTGACTGGGGACCTGTGGCTCGAAGGGCACGTGGTCCGTGGGGGTTCTTTGTGTGGCCCACGAGACATTTAGTTACTGGTGTCCATAGACAGGCTGCCAGATTCTGCTGGTTCCCAGCCATGTGGGTTTTTTCCTAGTGCTGTTACTAGAGTGACAGGCACATCCAGCCAGGGCAGGTGACGTGGGGTGCGCACTGATTGCACCCAGCGCTGACAGTGAGAGCCGGGCGCTCCCTCTGCTACGGCTCCATCGGCACTGCCCGCAAACTCTAGGGGTGCAAGTGGTATGAGAAAACCGCCCTCGCCCAGGAGACTGACAATCTTGTGGCCCATTGAGCTGAAGGGTGGCCACTCGTGCAGCCCACTCACTACCCCAGGTTGCCCGTTGCCACTCTAGCTTGTGGCCCATCAGGGCGACTGAGAAGGAGACACATTTTCACAAGGAGCTAGGCCTTGTGGGCGCCTTCCCGAGCAGCTCCCAAGGGCAGGCCGGGTGTGAGCAGCTTCCCGCTGGCCACCTGTGCATGTCGGGCTGGCAGGGAGCAGCTCGGCCTCTGGCTGGGGCATTGCCAGCTGCCGATGGCTCCCTTCCCCCACAGCCCTGCAGGGCAGGAGAAGCTGAGCCCAACAACAGTCTTGGCTCCCGATTCTCTGGCGCGGCCCAGGGGTGGTGAGTGCAGTGGCCACAGGGCCTGGCACATGCTGGGGGCACTGTGTGCTCCGCCGTGCCCCCGTGCCAGGGCCTTGGGATGGGCAGCATCAGAACCAGTTCTGCTGATGCCACGCTGCTGGGGGTGGTTTTCTGTGCACCAGGAGCACTGTCCGTACATTGGGGCTATGTCTACACTGGCAGGTTACTGCACAAGAAGGGCCGTTCTTCCGTAGAGCGTCCACACTGCCCGCTCGCTCTTGCGCAGGAAGATTTACAGTAAAGCATGGTAAGAGAGGGCTTCTTGTGCAAGAGCTACACTCTTTTCTAACAGGTGTAAGTCCTCTTGTGCAAGAGGGCAGTGTGGACGTGTGACAGGGGTTTCTTGCTCAAGAAACCCCTATGGCTAAAATGGCCATCAGAGCTTTCTTGTGCAAGAGTGTCCACACTGCCATGGATGCTCTTGTGCAAAAGCACATCTTGCACATGGCAGTGTGGACGTGTTCTTGCGCAAGAAGCCACCAGTGTAGACATAGCCTGGGATTGAAGGCGAGGGGGCCTACAGCGTCACCTGATCCCTTCCACGGTGTGTGTCTCACTGCACAGTGGTGCACTCCGTGGTCTCCCCCCGGTCCTCCAGCGGTGGGCAGGGACGAGGCAGGGCTCCCGCCTTTCCCGCCCTGTCCACTCTGGGCTGCATCCTGGCCCCATTCCTGTGCACGGCCCCTGTTCTGTGCACCGCTGGCCAGTGGGCGCCGTGTGTCCCCAGGGCTGCCAACGCTCACCAGACAAAAAGTAAAAACAAGCTGAAAAAACCAGCCAAGCCTATTTCAAAACTGCGCCCCGCCCATGTCTGCTCTGCGGCGCCGCCTGACCCACAAAGAATCCAATTCCCCCTTCGCTTGCGCTGCCCCCCCCCGGCCCCCCGCCACAAACAAGCCACTCTGCAAAGGGCAGCTTTTAAATAATCCCATCAGTTATTTTTAGCAGGAATATAGCACACTCACAACGGTACGTGAGAAACTGGCCTAGGAGCCAGGGCTGGATTAGGGCAACGAGGAGTCAAAGGCGAATGGGAGGGTAGGGTCCACATATGAATATTGCAAGGCACACACCTGGCCAGCCCCTCCATGGCAAAGCAGACACAGAGCTAGCAAGCAAACACCGTACCCACCTCCCCTGGCTGGGTGGGGCAGATTAAACAGCTGCAGGGCCATGCATAGAGGGAACGCCACATGCTGCGTCCCCGCCAAATACCTTTCCCTGAGCCACTTTCCCGGCATCTTCTTTGCTCCTGCATGAGGGTCTCAGTATGCCAGTCCTAGCAGCCAGCCAGTAGTCCTCTCTGGTCTCCCTGGTCCCTTCTAGCACCACTGCTCTGTCCAGGGTGCCAGCCTCCCCCTACCTTCCAGGCACCCAGGCTCCATCCTTGAACTCCAGGGAGCAACTGACCCTGTTCTGCCCTGCAGATCTTCTTATAGGGAGCTGCTCGGCTCTGATTGGATGCTCTTCTCAGCCCTTCTTTAATTGGCTGCCTTCTTCACAGCCTCCCTACAACTCTATTGACTCCTTAGAGCACCATGTGGGGTAGGAGCCCCACCACACCCCTCTGCCCCAACCCACAAAGTGTGTGAGTCTGCTACGATCCCCACTGACCCAGCCTTGCTCCTTAGTCTCAGCCATACAGGCTCATGTTTTAGCTCTGAAGGGCTGGGCCAGCCAAGGTGGCAGCTGTGCCACTTGCAGACAGCTCCATAATGGCAGTCGAGGTGTGTGTAAATGTGACCCCTGGTGCACAGGCCAGCTGAGCAGGTGAATGCAGCAGGATGGAAGCAATTTATTAACATAATAGCACTGCAAGGGTTTAATTGAATCATGGATTCAAAACACTGAGAGTCAATATTTCATTTCCACAGGGACAGCGAACGTTTCCCTTTTGGTGGATGCATCAGCTGTGCCACCTGCAACCTCCCCATTCACTGCTGTGGCCAGTGTTTATGGCTAAATGACGGTTAGGCCCGACTCATCCCCATCCCCATGGGGCCTGGATGAAGCAGGGTCCTATGCGCGGATGTGATCATTGAGTTCACCGATCCATACACGCACAGGGCACAGTGGCCTGCGGCTGTGTCCTCCAACAGGGCAATTTCCATGGTTCCAGATCAGATGTGAGCAAGTGGATCAAGTGTGAGGGAGGAAACGTTTCACCAGCTCGCAGAATCATAGAGCCCCAGGCTTTGGAGGGACAGCAGAGTCCATCTAGTCCAACCCCCACCTAGATGCTGCAAACTCCCCGGGGCTCCCAGAGTCAAGCTGGGTCTCTTCCTTGCTTCCAACACCAGTTTTAATGCCAAATCTGCCCCCACCCTGAGCACCCTGTGCAGCCCCATTGTCATCAGTGGCTCTTGCCCTGGTGGAAGAGGCTGGAGCCCCCAATTCTGGGGATGATGCCCAAGAAGGAGCAGATTCCAGCTCCTCTCCCTGAGCCTCTGGCTGATGGCTGCAAAGAACTGGCTTTTGTGCTGGTAACAGCAGATCTGACCCTGTGCTACAGGAGCAGCTGAGTTCAAAGGGCCCAGACTTGAGAAGAATCCCAGGGTGTCTTTGGTGAATTCACCTGCCCTAAAGCCACCCATAGCTCTTGATTAAAACTTGAGGTAACCCACCCAGGAAAATCCCATGGGACTTGAGGGACCAGCCCCACCTGAATTTAAAAGTTACAGGAGCATCAGGGGGAGCCAAGTTAGTCTGTACAGGATAAACTTAAACAACAACCAATGGTCTGATAGCACTTTAGACTCACAAAACATGTAGATGGGATCATGAGCTTTCGTGGGCACAGCCCACTTCTTCAGATGACCGGAGTGTTAAGTTTAGGATGTGCAGCCCCAAAATAAATAGGGGAGAAGGGAAATGGGAGAAGGGAAAAAAAAGGAAGGGGTCGGGAAACAAGGAGCAGGGGTACAAAAAATATCAAAGGGAAAAACAAGTAGGCAGAACTATAAGCACCTAAAGACTGAATAGTTAAAAGAAGCTATCCTACGATCCCTACCTGCTTCTTTATCCTTTATCTCCGGTGTGAGGGGGCAGGGGACAGAAACATGTGGGCCTCACAAAAGGGCTGTGAGGAAGCCGGGCCCCAAGACAGGTTAGGAAGGACTCCGTGGAAGCAGCCTGGGGTCAGGGCTGTGTCCCAGAGCAGGGAAGATGGGAAGGGAGCCCCAGTGGGAGGGGGAGGATCTTTTGTTTGGATTTTTGGTATCCCACAAAGGGACCGAACTCTGGAGGTGACTTAACCAGCTAGCCAACCTATGGGGATCCCCAGGAGAGAAAGCCCTGGTGAGGGAAACTGAGGCAGGGAGCACTGCAGTGCGGTGCTTGGCCAGCCAATGGGGGGGCACAAAGCCAGCCAGTCCTGTGACACTCAGGATGTGCCAGCCAGCAGGATGCCTAGCTTATAACCACTGAATCACTCAATTTAAAATCAATCAATCAAATCACAATACCCTTCCCCAGAGAACAGCCCTCAGCTGGGACTGTGTGAGCTGGGCACGGGCAAATGCCAGCCCATGTCCTAGCCTAGGGGGCTGTAAGGAACGGCCCTCAGCTGGGAATGTGTGAGCTTCTCCACCACCTCTGACCCATGTGGCTGGGCACAAGCAAATGCCAGCTCACATCCTAGCCCAAGGGGCTGTAAGGAAAGGTGCTCTCTGCACCCAACCCAGGTGCTCCCCAGCCTGCTCAGCCCCTCCACCTATGGAGCTTGGCCTGGCAGCTCCAGCACAGCTCCTGAGCCGGGACCCCCAGGGCACAGCACGGGCAGACTCAGCTGTGCTGAGCAGCATTGGAGCAACTTCCCAAGGGCTGAGGTGGCTTCACCACCCCGGCCATTTTAAATCCAGGGGGTGGTTTCTGACAGTGCCGTGCTACTTTACGCAGGGGAGTCCAGGGGTAGGGTTGCCAGATAGTTTAACCAAAAATACTGAACACCTGCCAAAAAAAAACCACTGTTGAGAAAAAAAAGGGGGGAGACCAAAGTTGTTGAGGGGAAAAAAAAAAAGGACCCTGACAGTTACTGAGAAAAAAAAATACAAAAAAACCCAGCATGGCCCCTTTAAGACTTTTGGGGCTTTTTTTTTGCTGGTGGCCATCTTGTTTTCTTACTCTGTGCTGGACGAGAGCTCCCCTGTGGAACCAGATAAGCCAGGGCAGGGGGAGCTTGGGGAGGCCCGGGCCCGGTTGCTGAGTGTGTGTAGGGTTGCCAGGTGTCTGGTATTTTTGCCTCCTGGCAGGGAAAAAATATCAGAAAATACCTGACACCTGGCAACCCTACCGCGGGGAGCTGGGCCCTGCAGCCCGTGGCACAGGTCGGACTAGGTGATCCCCAGCGTACCTGCCAACCATACCCAGAGGATTTCTTGTCCAGCTGCGGGACTCACACAGACCCTGCAGTTCCCTCTGGTTCTGCTGCCCCATGAGCACACAGGGCTCCGGGAAGAGCTGCTGGCCCTACCGCTCTCATGCTATGGCATGAGGTCAGGGTCAGCAGCCGGCAGAGGGGCTGGCAAGCCCAGCTGGGCACAGCAGAGCCTGTGAACGTGGGCACCTGTCTGGGCTTGGGGGTCAGTTCTGCAAACAGGGCCTGAGGCCAGAGCAAGGGGCACCCCAGGCATCTTTTGCGCCTTCCCTGCAGGTGAAGCTGCTCCCCCTGCATGTTGAGGACGAAGAAGCAGATCTGGTATTTCACCACCACTATGGCCCATATCCCAGCCCCTCCCGGCCTCCCCTGGCACAGCCTGCAGCATGGGCACAGGAGCCCCCTCGCGTGCGCCACGTCGGCCTGGACCCACCCCCAGCCCCCGCAGCCAGGACTCAGGATGAGTGAGTCGGGAGCCAGCACCAGCTGGGGCGGTGGGTTTGCAGGAATTTTGATGGTGCCCAGAATGCCCAGAGCCCCACCCCTTCCCCACCTCAACTCTGACCTCTCCCACCTGCCCAAGACTCTGAGAGGGAGTTTGGGTGCAGCCTCTGGCTGGGGCAGGGGATGGGGGTGCAGCAGGGAGTGCAGGGTGCAGGACCTGGGAGGGAGTTTGGGGCCTCAAGGGGGTGAGGGGCAGGCTCTGGCTGGGGTAGGGGATGGGGTGCAGGAGGAGGTAGGGGGTGCAGTTTGGGGCTGGAGAGAAAGCAGGGCAAGGGAGGTGGGGTAGGGAGTGTGAGGAGAGGAGATGAGGGTGCAGGCTCTGGGAGGCGGTGTGGTGTGGGAAGGGGTAGGGTGGTGTAACATGGGGTACCCCCCCCAGCAGCAGCTCATTGGCAGCAGGAGCAGGGCATCTCCATGTGCTGCTACCCACTGGGACCACCCACGCAGCACCCATTGGCTGCGGGGCACTCAGGGGGTGCGCGCGCGCGCGCGCACACACACACACACACACACACACCCCAGGACATGCCAGTGGCTGGAAGCCCTGCTGCGCTGCAGCTTGGCGGGGGGCAACCAGGCCATTTAAAATTATCTGGGGCAGCAACCAGGGCCTGGAGATGCACCAGGGGAGTGCACCGGAGCAGCAGTTGTTGGCGCCGGGCCAGGGCTATTCCGGGAGTGTGGGCACCATGGGCTCGTAGAACTTGCCGCCCATGGCCCCAACCCCGGGGGTGCAGGGTGCTGGGGAGGCAGGTCCAGCCCAGCAGAAAGGGGGGGGACACTGGGGTCAGGGCAGGATGGGGCTTATGAAATGAGTGAGGAAGGTGACACGTGCCCAGGTCCCCAGCCACCCCAGAATGGGCGATGGGCAGAGCTAGCTGCTGTGAGTCCAAGACTTCCAGTGGATTCTCCCATTTAATTAACTGTGTCCCCTCCTTCCTGATTAGAATCCTGGGCCCCACCCTCCCCAGCTCCTGGGCCCCCGGCCTGTCCCCTCCTTGAAGGCAAGTGGGGGACAGGCTGCTGCTACTGGGGCGAGGAAGGGGCATGCTAAGGTGCATTCTCAACTTGGGCACTAGTGTGGGGGTGTATCTGGGGGAGGGGCGCACAAGGCCCCATGTGCATCGTGGGAGATGTAGCCTCCTCTCCCCCTCCCCCGGATAGGAAGTGGCACTAACATGCCCATGAGGAACTACAGACATGCAGGGACAAGCATGCAGAAATATTTGGTTTGGGGATGTTTGTTTTTTAACAACAAATGGAAGTTTCCCAGGACGCGCTGATGCCGCTTTCTGAGAACGTCCCCTGGCCAGCAGCCCTGTTTTCTGGCATCCTGTTTATATGGACAGTTTTCATCTAGCTCTTGCCATCAGGGAGGGGGCAGAGCAGTCGGGGAGCCTGCACAGTGGGTCCTGGAGCCTCTGGGGGCAGCTAATTGTATATGTCGTCACTAAGCAGACATGTGCCCTTGTGGTGCGGCACTGGGCTGGAACTCAGGAGATTCAGGTTCGATTCCTGGTCCTGACACAGACTCCCTGGGTAATGCTCGTTCAATCACTTCACTGCTGTGCTACGGGTCCTGGGATGGAACATTCCTCTCTCCTGCCCTTATCTTCTCTGCTCACACTGAGAGCTTGTGGGGTGGGGGGTGGCTCTCACTGTGTGTGTGTGTATAGGCAGCTGCTGGCCCCACAGGGCTTCTCACCTTGCCAGGGCCTCTGAGTGCTATGCACTGAGTAGCACATGGGGCGGCGGGGAAGGTGAAGTGCCACTGGGAGATTGGGGAGCAGCGGGGGCTGCCTATGTGTGACCCAAGGCTCTTCCCTGCTGGGCTCTGCCTCCAGGGCTCACAAATCTGTCCCCTCCCCTGGCCTCTGCAGCCCGCTGGGGTTCGGCTTGTTTGGGGACTGGGGAACCCCCTCCCCCGATCACTGCTGACTCCTTGTCCTCGCTTTGTTTCCACAGCAAACTGGTTCCTCCGCCCCCACCACCCAGCGCCACGGGGACAGTGGGAGCCAATGTCCCGCCAGCCACGGGTAAGGACGCCCTTCCCTGCCCGTGGCACAGCCCCCCCCCCCCCCAGCATGGACATCTCTCCCCCCCAGTCCAGCCCACCTCTTCCAGCCCCAGCTCACTGACTGGTGCCCAGCACTGCCCACTGCCACCTCCCACACTGTGGGGCCAGCCAGCGTCTGCCGTGGCGCCTTCCCATCAAAGGGTCAAGCCCAGCTACAGGATCCAAACAGCCAAGGCCAAGGTGGGTGCAAGCAGATCAGCTCCAGCCTGCAGCACAGATCTGCTGCTCCCCTGGGCCCTGCGCCCAGAACCACACGGCCAGGCTGAATCCCTCTCAGTGCTTGCTGGGGGGCTCCAGCCTGGCATCAGGGTCCCTCTGGCCCAACACTCTGTCATCCAGGAGGGCAGGACCATGGGCCCCCCTTCCTGCACTGCCACTGCCTTCCCTTTTTTTCCACAGAGTATTACGACTACACGCAGGGCCAGCTGTGAGCCCGGCTGCGGGCGCCTGAGAACTCTCCTCTTGGCTTGCAACCCTCTCTGCCTGGCTCCAGGGATCCCTGCTGCTGTAGGTGCACCCCTGGGTCCCAGCGAGGCTGACATGCTCCGTCTCACTGACTGCTGTTGTCCTTCAACCCCTTGTTAACTGCACCAGCTCCAGGAGCGATGGGTGGCTGCCTGATGCCTCCTCTCCCGTCGCTCATCTCACCCCCTGGAGCCAGAAGGGCTATGGGCCTGGACTCACCCTCAGCGTCAGTATCCATCTGTTCCCAGGCCGTGGGCGTCCTCTGCCCCAGGGCTGACACTGCAGGGAGGAAGCAGCTGAGCTATTTGGTGCAGCTATGGGGGAGGGGTGTGCCCCCCATGCACCCCTTTTATTGCCTGCTGTAGCCTCAGGACTAATCACCTCCCTGTTATTGAACCTGCTGCACCTCTGCTCCCTTGAGCCCTCAGCTCCGACCTATCTGCTGCTGCCCAGGAAGAGGCCTCGTGGCTCCTGGGGAAGTGGAAGATCCCAGGGTGCTTCGAGCACAAGGACAATCCTTGTGTTCTCGACCTGGGTCCCCCAGGACTGGGGCCTGGACATCGGCCCTGTCTGAGCACCCTGGCGGCTGCACTGTCCTTATGTGACAACCCCGGGCTTGGCCCACACACCAGGACTGAACCGGTGTGCTCCGGAGCCAGCTGGACACACCCAAAGGGAATGGCCACGTCCCACCCACCAATGGATCCCACATGCACTGCCAGGGTCTCGGGGCTGGTGGGCACCAGTCGGCTACCTGCCCCTTCCCCTGGTGAGCTAAGCGGGAGGGTGCGGGGCAGCGTCTGGCCAGCCCAGGGCAGGAAGTGACCAGAGTGAGCAGGCAGGGCAGGGTGGAGGCCGTGGGAGGCCGGGGGCAGAAGGTGGCAGAGCTGCATGGGGAGGCAGAATCCTATGGAGCCGGTGCTGCGCTGGGGGGCTGTGTGCAGGGGGTCTCAGGGACGGGGGACAGGGCAGGCTGGGCTGCAGTAGCTGGGTAGAGCAATAGCTAGAGAAGGCCCAGGCAGAGCAGGGCCCTGAAGCCAGTGGGCAGCCCTGGGGTTGGCACTGATCTCCAGAGGAAGGGGCCTTGACATGGCAGGAACGGGGAGAGGCTGACTGGTCCCTGAGGGGGCACAGGGAGGGAGAGGGCTGGCCCTGCCTTATAGGCCCCAGGAGCCATGTGGGGAGAGCTGTCTCCAGGAAGGAGGTCTGAGATCCCTGCCTAGGTGCAGTGGGGCAGCAGATCCGCCACCGTGGGTCGTGCCACCCCAGAAGCTGGCAGCAGAGTTGATCCCAGGCCTAAGACACCCCCCCCCCCGAGGGGATGGGCATGAGGGACAAGCACAGCCAGGGACCCTCCTACTGAACTGTCCCTAGGGGTTCAGGGAGGAATTCCCTCCCCTGGGCTAGTTACACCCCGTTTTGCCAGGCCGAGGGTTGGCAGCTCCTCCATGAGAAGCTGTGGCTTTATGGCGATGGGCTGTGGCCTGAGCTGGGCACAGGACTGCCCTTGCGTCCTGCACCAGGCTGCACCCTGCTCCCTGGCTCTGGGGGCACAAAGGGGGTCACAGCAGCAGGGGGGATGCTGGATGAGGCATGTGGGGCAATGCAGGTGAGGGCCAGCCAGGCTGCTTGGCCTGTACAGGGCAGCTGAGGGCCGGGCTTGAGAGACTGCAGGGCCTAGCGTTAGCCCAGCGCATCCTGAACATCCTGTCCTGGCCGCTTCTCGGAGCTGCCAGGAAACCCTCATGGGGTAACAGGCCTGGCCTGCAGGAGGGCAGGGTCACTCACCGCAGACCCCGCCCCATCCCCACCCCACTCACTGGGGTTTCTCCAGACTGCCCAGACCGCCCAGCTGCCTGCGCTCAGCGGCTGACTCGGGCCTTTCCTCCTGCACCCTGCCAGCCACCTCTGCTCCCAGTGTGGGGGGAGGGGGAATGGCCCTCAGAGAGAGAGCGTGGGGTGATCACATTCCCACCATCCCAGCTGTGGGGCAGGGGATGGGGAGCAAAGAGGGGGTGGTGGGATGGGGGCTCCCAGCTGTGGGGTGAGGGATGGGGAACAAAGAAAACATCCAACCATCCCTGACAAAATGCGCAGACAACACAACGTTCAGGGTGCGGCAAACAACGGAGAGAAGAGGTCACTGATACAATGCAATCTGCCCGCTTGGTGAGCTGGGCACAAGCTAAGGTTTGTTTTAATGCCACGAAATGTGCATGTGCACCCTGAGGCCAGGCCATGACGGCCAGGTGCTCAGGCTGGGGCTCTAGCCTGGAATACAGATGTAGTCGTTCAGGACAGCGATAGAGTAAATTCAGGATTCAGTGTGTGGCGTCCTGCCAGATCTCCTGCTCCATCAGTGATGATAAATATTTGGCTGCGTGTGTTTTCGTATGCTCCCTTCATACACCACGCCAGCTCTGCGCAGATAGTTAGCATGACAGATTCCATAAGAGCCCCCAAAGACCACAGACTCAGCTAAGATACGAAGGCACCCGAGTCAAGTTTATTGTCGAAGGAAGTATATTAATAGT
This sequence comes from Pelochelys cantorii, assembly GCA_032595735.1. Taxonomy (NCBI): domain Eukaryota; kingdom Metazoa; phylum Chordata; order Testudines; family Trionychidae; genus Pelochelys; species Pelochelys cantorii. The sequence continues at coordinate 17,075,225 of CM064354.1, read as the reverse complement.
TGTCGCTAGCCAGATGGCCTCCAACCCCCTACGTATTTGTACCCGGGACGATGGATGACTCAGTTGATAGTATGTATTTCACTATCGCTCTGTAGGCTGGCCAAAGAGCTAAGGTATGTGTACCTATGACACAACCTCATGCATAAGCATTATATATATATATCTATATATTTTTTAATATGATGTGGTAGGCTGGCCCTTTTAAAAGTAGTGCTACAGATAGGAACAAACTCCTATTAGGGCTGTTACAGTTACCATTATTGGTTATAGGCTGCGTGTTTTGCCTTACTGGGATTAGCATTGTTACAGCGTATCCCACAAGACCGTGTGTATGAGAAGTAAAACAGAAATTTGGAGCAGTGACATTACAAATGAGGCCTTTATATATAATTGTATTTTAAGTGGTGACTACCCAGTACTGCCCATTCATGTTATAGGTTGCTCTTACTGCTGGTTGTCGCTTTTGCTATAAGCGTTGCTGGGCAGGAACCAGGAATAGCCAGCGACGCTGTTGCATTGGTAGAAACTCTGTTGCATCGGGGGAAATCCTTGGTGAACTTAAGCACAAAAAGGAAGCTTACAAAAAGTGGAAACTTGGACAAATGACTAGGGAGGGGTTTAAGTGTATAGCTCGAGAATGCCGGGGGGTTATCAGGAAGGCGAAAGCGCAAATGGAATTGCGACTGGCTAAGGATGTGAAGGGGAACAAGAAAGGTTTCTACAGGCATGTTAACAAGAAGAAGGTGATCAGAGAGGGTGTGGGGCCCTTACTGGATGAGGGAGGTAACCTAGTGACAGATGATGTGGGGAAAGCTGAAGTACTCAATGCTTTCTTTGCCTCTGTATTCACGGACAAGGTCAGCGCGGAAGTCCAGGAGCCAAGTGACGCAAGATGGGATGAAGATGGACAGCCCGTGGTGGGTAAAGAACAGGTTAGGAACTATTTAGAAAAGCTAAACGTACACAATTCCATGGGTCTGGACTTAATGCATCCGAGGGTACTGAGGGAGTTGGCAAATGTCATTGAGGAGCCTTTGGCCATTATCTTTGAAAAGTCGTGGAGATCGGGAGAGATCCCGGATGACTGGAAAAAGGCAAATGTAGTGCCCATCTTCAAAAAAGGCAAGAAGGACGATCCAGGGAACTATAGGCCGGTCAGTCTTACCTCGGTTCCTGGAAAAATCATGGAAGGGATCCTTAAGGAATCCATTTTGAGGCACTTGGAAGAGAGGAAAGTGATCAAGAATAGTCAGCATGGATTCACAAAGGGCAAGTCGTGCCTGACCAATCTGACTTGCTTCTATGATGAGGTAACTGGCTCTGTGGACATGGGAAAGTCAGTGGATGTGATATACCTTGACTTTAGCAAGGCTTTTGATATGGTCTCTCACAATATTCTTGCCAGCAAGTTAAGGGAATGTGGATTGGATAAATGGACAGTAAGATGGATAGGAAGATGGCTAGAAGGCCGGGCCCAGCGGGTAGTGATCAACGGCTCGATGTCAGGATGGCGGTCGGTTACTAGTGGAGTGCCCCAAGGTTCGGTTCTGGGACCGGTTTTGTTCAATATCTTTATTAATGACCTGGATGAGGGGATGGATTGCACCCTCAGCAAGTTTGCGGATGACACTAAGCTAGGGGGAGAGGTAGATATGCTTGAGGGCAGAGATAAGGTCCAGAGTGACTTAGACAAATTGGAGGATTGGGCCACAAGAAATCTGATGAAGTTCAACAAGGAGAAGTGCAGAGTCCTGCACTTGGGACGGAAGAATCCCAAGCATAGTTGCAAGCTGGGGACCAACCAGTTAAGTAGTAGTTCTGCAGAAAAGGACCTGGGGGTTACAGTGGATGAGAAGCTGGATATGAGTCAACAGGGCGCCCTTGTAGCCAAGAAGGCTAATAGCATATTAGGGTGCATTAAGAGGAGCATTGCCAGCAGATCCAGAGATGTCATTATTCCCCTTTATTCAGCTCTGGTGAGGCCACATCTGGAGTATTGTGTCCAGTTCTGGGCCCCCCACTACAAAAAGGATGTGGACGCATTGGAGAGGGTCCAGCAGAGGGCAACCAAAATGATTAGGGGGCTGGAGCACATGACCTACAAGGAGAGGCTGAGGGAGTTGGGTCTGTTTAGTCTGCAGAAGAGAAGAGTGAGGGGGGATTTGATAGCAGCCTTCAACTCCCTGAAGGGAGGTTCCAAAGAGGCTGGAGAGAGGCTGTTCTCAGTAGTGACAGATGGCAGAACAAGGAGCAATGGTCTCAAGTTGGGGTGGGAGAGGTCCAGGTTGGATATTAGGAAAAACTATTTCACTAGGAGGGTGGTGAAGCACTGGAATGGGTTACCTAGGGAAGTAGTGGAGTCTCCATCCCTAAAGGTGTTTAAGTCTCGGCTTGACCAAGCCCTGGCTGGGTTGATCTAATTGGGATTGGTCCTGCCTAGAGCAGGGAGCTGGACTTGATGACCTCCTGAGGTCTCTTCCAGCTCTATGGTTCTATGATTCTATGCTCTGTGATACACCAGTCGTCGTCTCTTTTGGATGCTTTTTGGGTGCTTCAGGCTCTTTCTCCTAAAGCAGGGACTCTGAAAAGCACTTGAGTGTCATGCCAGCACATGAGCTGCCAGCACCATGCTGTGGCCAGGAGAGCCGAGTCTATAACTTAGGCCACCAATACTTTGCACAGGACTCATTAGTCCAGCAGAGGAGGGTCTAACCCAGAGGTGGGGACCTTTCTTTGGGTTGGGGCCGCTGACCCACGGAAAAATCAGTGAGACGCAAAAAAGCCCCCTCACTGACATGGCCCCCAACTGAGAAGGAGAAAGACCCTCCCCGTGTCCCCTCACATTCCAGGGTCTAGGGGCTCAGGCTCGTAGTTTTTGTGTGCCTCAGCCCCATGGAGCGGTGGCAAGGCGGCTGGAGCACCAGCACAGGCTCCCCAATGTGGGCAGTGGAAGCTCTGAGCCTCAAGAGCCAGATCCAGGCAAGCTGGGGGCTGTGTTCGGCCCCCAGGCCTCAGGTTCCCCACCCCTGGTCTAACCCGAGCCCAGGGCCCAAAGGGGAAGCCAGACACATTCAGGCAGGAAATCAGGTGGACGTTTTAACAGCGAAGGTTAAAGCTAACAGTCATTGGAACAATTCCCAAGGGCTGTGGTGGGGTCTCCATCTCTGACCATTTCTCAAGCAAGACAGGGTGGGGTTCCCAGGGACCTGCTCTTGGGATTCTCTGGGGAAGTTCCATGGCCGGGTTACCCAGGAGCTCAGACTGGAGGGGATTTCCAGCCCAGTAAGTGCAAGGGAGGGGCTGAGGTCTGTGCTCCATGCCAGGGAGCATCCTCAGAGCTGGCACAGTCTGGCAGCCCCCAGCCAAAAGCCCTTGCTTGCCTGGCTGCTACACAGCTCTGCCAGCACTGACCGTGGTGCCCTGGCCCCCAGGAGAAGAGAGCTCAGCCCTTGTTAAGGTCAGAGCCAGTCACCCGCAGCCCTGCCAGGGCATCTTGGGCAGACTTTCTCTTTAAAGAAACCCAGCTGCCCCACCCTAGGGCCTCAGGTGTGAGTGAGCAAGGGGGTTACCAGAGGTTAGTTACCTTTGTGGCCCATCCTCTGATGATGGGGGGAGGGAGGGCTCGAAAGAGAAGGACACAGAGTGAAGCAGGTTTGACTGGATCATAGGAGAGCACAGTGGCAGAATTTGTCCTGACTTTGAATCACTGGCCATAACCTGCTCTGGAATTTCACAGTATATTAAATTGTAATTGTCTTATACTTCTCTGCATTGTGGATTTTTCTCTTTTCTGAATGCCGTTTGGTCACATAATTGGATATAATTGGACAGACTGTAGATCAGATTTATTGGTGACTTTGAAACAGATTCCCCATCCCATCAAGATGACATAAGACAGGGATGAGGAACCTAAGTATGCGGCGCCGAGGTCTGTGACTCCCCCTTGTTATCCACTGTGGGGCTGGAGCACACAAAATCTACTAGTCCGGGTTCCCTTAGGTTCTGCTGTGCGAGGAGACTGTGGGGAGGGTCCTTCTCCTTCTCAATTGGGGACCACGTCAATGAGGGTGGTGATGGGTTTTATTTTTTGTGGGGGGAGGAGGGGCTTGTGGTTTGTTTGTTTGTTCTTTTGGTTTTTTGCTTCATGCCTGACTGATTTTTCTGAGAGTCAGCAGACCCTGGCCCAAAAAAGGTTCCCCATCCCTGACATAAGGAAATTCTTTCAGTTGCCAGGAGAGAATACTTCAATTTATTGGGAATGTTACCAAGGAACTATTAGTGTATTTTAAATCTCTGTACTGAAATGGTGAACCAGAAATTGTGCCACTCACTAAAATAATTGGATATGATCACACTATCGGAATAAAATTATTGGGATCAGTAACAGTCACTCAGCTCCTTTCCAACACAGAAGAGAAACATTTATTGAACACCTCTACCTTTTGTGCATTTTTGTTGACAATTTTACCATCCCTTCTTGTACTGGAGCTATTCCATTATAAGTTGTAATTGCTTTATTTTACTTTGCTTTTTGATATATTTAAAATTCTATTTTATTGTTCTTAACTCTCCTGGCCCTAGAGTTTTCATTGATATCTTTAGCTTCCCTTGTCAATTTTCTGCATTTCATAGTTGCTAATTTATTGTCATTGCTATTAGCTTTTGGTTGCTTTGGCAAAAATAAGTCCATTTATGGATGATATTACATTTAGGCACAAAGTAATCATCAAAGGACTCATTAAAGAACATCTCAAGGTTAGTCCTCTGTGTTTGCGCTGCATAAACAAAAACTCTGAAAATATGTTTGGTTTCCTCAGATATAGTTTATATGAGAATGCTACCAGACTCAGAAGAGATCCAAGTGAGTAATCTGGAACATATGTCAAGCACCCCACATCTAAGGTCTGAGGCCTTCTTCTGCAGCAACATTAGATTAGGAGAGCATGAGCCCTTAGCCAAGAAAAAGAAAGCCACATCCTTGCATTCCATCTCAGTGATATAAAAATAATGTAGCATTGGGCTGTTAACAGGGCGATCCTGTCTTAATAGTACCCACCGTCACCAGATAAAGAAACAGATCTTAAGATGTTTATAGAAAACTGTGTCGGATAACCTTCTGTCTGGCAAGGAATCACTTACCAATGGTTGTGGTTCAGAGCATTCTACCTTTTTGGTGTTTTGCTCTTATGGTCCCCACTTCCCTATTGTTTATATGGTCTCTATTGGAGTCTGTGTTTCTACCTATTGCGTAACTAATTTTACTAAGTTAGCTTTAAATTGGTTCCAAAACATAAATCCCGTTATTAGCTGTACACAAAAAAAAAAAAAAAAAAAAAATCACAAAAGCATATGGGACTGAAACAAATGGAGTGCAGTTTATAAAATTTACAAAACACACAACGTGCATTTATATAAACATGCAAGTAAAAAATACAAAATCTTACACAAAAGCTTGGTCCATAAAAAAAATATTGGTAAATGTGTGTCTCATGCTCAGTGTAATAAGCAGGGGTGGCCGCCCACTGATCCAGAGGTGGGAGTCCCCCTTTCTGACCCCGGGTGGGCCGAGCCTGGGCCTGCCCCTCTAAATCCCCAGGAGCAAAGGGGTGGGGTGAAGGATATAAAAGCCTAGCCCAGGAGCTTAGTAAGGCCCCAGCTGCTGGAGGAAGCAGAAGCCCACCCTAAGCTCCCAGGGCAGGAGGCCACTGAGGACCTTACGGAGGCTGAGGACTGGCCTGGACCACCGAGCGCCTACACTAAAGAGGAGACCTTTCTTACCCTGCCCGAGGGATCAGACACTGGGAACCCCGAGAACCCGCAGCCACCGTGGAGACAGGTAGACAGTGAGGGGGAGGTAGGTGTGGCCTGGGGGAGCCAACGACTGACAGGCTGACCTCGTAGTACTTTAGAGTGTCAGCGTGTTGTGGTCCAGATCCTCGCTCACCCCTGTGGCAGCCTGAGCTGCCAATGCTAGGGCCCTGGGCCGGGACACAGTGGAGCTGGGAGGGCCCGTGGCCCCCCTGCCACCCCACATACTGGGTGGCAGTCTCCCCCTTTCTCTCGCCAGTGATTGCTGTCGTGCCGGCCCCGCCCTGCCCCAGGGCCTGGGCCTTCTTGAATTGAGACAGGCTATTTGTCTGACTGCCCACCCTGCACCAGGGCCTGGGCCTACATGCCTTGGGACTTGTGGGTGCTTGCCTGCCCTGCCCTATGCCAGGGTCTGGGCCTTCCTGAGACTGTGGTTGTTTACGGGCCCCAGTGCCTGAGCCAGCTGAGACTGACTGCTAAACTGTGTTTGCTTGCCCCACCCTGCAGCAGGGCCTTGGCCAATTTAGACTTAGAACTGCTGTTTGTTTGTCTGTCCTGACCTGCACTCAGGGCTGGAGCTTAAAGGGGACCACTGAGCATTTATTTGTGAGCCCTTAGCACAGGTCTGGGGCCCAGGACTGAGTGAGGTGGCTTAAATGCAGGTATGCAAAAAAGTGTGCCCACCACCCACAGAAACTCTGATCCCCACAAGACCCTCACTCACCAGTACTATAACACCAATAAAGTGTCCAAATATACAGCTGTGGTTTACATCAAAAATATTCTTACGCCCTAAGTGAAATATATGGTAAAAAATGTAGAATGGGTGTGTGTACCGCCCAGGCTTAATTTTGCCAGCATGACCATGCCAATGCCATGCCTTCCACAATATAAACATTGCTTTAATTAAAAAATTAAAATACAATTGCAATTATAAAAAGATTTATGACACACACCCCCTCATAAAAAAAGAGCATAGTAAAATCGGTACTGAGTGGCTCAGGCCTTGTCATGTCCATCTAAAATCCTGCAAATATTAAAAATCTAAATTTAAAAATGAATAATATTATCAATAAAATAAGCAAAGCAGTAAAAACAGGAAAAAGAATCAGTAGCTTACTACTAAATCAACATGCAAATCACAATTAACAACATACACCTCATAGCTCAAAAATGTAATCATCTCAATGCTACTATTTTGTCAGTTATTAACAGTCTCCAAAATAATAATATTTCATTAGCAATTGCAAGTGTTACCTATAGGGACCAAGTACTCAAAATAATTTTAAAAAAGTTTAATGCAAATGCTGTTACAAAATTAGACATGTATATTAAACCTCACGGCCATCCTCAAATAAATACAAAAGCAAAAAATAAATCATATGGCCCCAAAATTCTTAATTTGCTAAATTTAATAAAGTAACCAAAATGGGTCATAAAAACAGTAAAACTGTGTACCTCATAATGGCAGTTCCAAAATAAACACACCAACCAACTAAGGTATACCATGCCAATAGCATAAATACTCTGGTCAATAATACATACATACAGCACTACCCCGCTGTGCGTCTGGTAATAAAAATGGGTGTAAAAATTAATCAAGCCTGCTGTATAAAGCACAAAAAAAGAATGATTGTGTAAATGTTATGCTACAAATAAAAGCAATAACACACACAAAAAATAAGCTCAATTGGTACATAAGAACTTGATTGCTAAAGCAGTTAAAGTTCATAATGTAATGTGTGCATTAAAATATTCCAATTTCTCAATTCCAAAAAACACTTGTTCTGCAAGTAATACAAAATTTGGTATACCAACTGTAAGTACAGTCCAAATAAAAGCCCATACTTTCTGGCCAACAAGCACTGTTAAAACTGTTAATAAAACAATTGCTCCTCCTAAACACTTAAACTGTTAACTCATCTCTTTCCCCCAATAAAACAATCACAGTTAAATGTACACAAGTTAGTAAATAAAAAGAAAAAAGTGTTGGTACCCATAGCCCAACTAATTCAACAAAAATTTAAAAAAAACATAAAAAGGTAAACTCCTTGGTAAGTAATTCCTAAAAATATAACCCTACATCCAGTAGTCAAAACACTTAGTATGTTCTTAATAAAAATCCAAGCAATAAGTTACATTTATTTAAAATGTGTTGCTACATGCATAGTCAAACCAAAAAAGCAAAAACACAATACAAAATAAAAAAATAAACATAGTTACCAATAGTACCATATTAAAACCCACTTAATTTAAAAAAAATAAAGTGATTGTTGTATAACACCACACCAACAGCTAAAAAAGTAAAAATACCTATAACTGTAAAAACTTAACACTAACATTAAAATAAAATAAGTTAAAGTGTAAGCATAAATATAAAATATGTGTTCATTTTTTTGATTGTATCCTTTGGTATATATGGTTGTGCCAATTTTCTTCCACTATTTGATCTGAGGAAGTGGGTCTGGCCCACAAAAGCTCATCACCTAATAAACCATCTTGTTAGTCTTTAAAGCGCTACATAGTCCTGTTTTTTGTTTCAGCTACACCAGACTAACACGGCTGCATCTCTATCTCTATACTTATGTTATTCTTATGTATATTGTGTACTTATTTCTTTTATGTAGTAACTGTTTTGGCCTATATTTACCTATAATGCCCATATCTATAGTGTGTACCTATATTTATTAAATATTAATTAGTGTTTAATAAGTATTATAACCAAAAAAATTAAAGTTAGTATTAATGTAAATTATATAGTTATATATACTTACTTAGCATAATAACCAAAGCCTTTGCTCATTTCTGTCTATAAATGTTGGTGCACCTCAACTTAACTCTTTGGCTGGCCTGGGGGCAATAGTAAAATCCATACTTTTGATTGAACCGGTCCATTGTCACGAGTACCAACGCATAGGGGTTGGAGGCCATCTGGCTATCAAAAACTATTAATGTATTTCATTCAACAATAAACCTGGCTTAGGTGCCTTTGTATTTTATCTGAGTCTGTGATCTTTGGGGGCTCTCGGAAAGTCTATTATGCTAGCTGCCTGCGCAGAGCTGGCAGGATATACTGAGGGAGCATACAAAAATGTACACAACTGAACATTTATCGTCACTAAAGGACCAGGAGAGCTGTCAGGGCGCCACACCGGTGATTCCTGAATTTACTACATTGCTGTCTTGACCTACTACAGAACCCACTCCAGGATTCAGCCCCAGATCAGCGCTCCCAGGCTTCAACACCCTGCCAACAAGATCGTATAGAAGTTGGCATCCCCAGAAAACCTGATTGTGACTGGCCACCACGAAAAGATTGTCTGCCTTATTGGGAGTGGTGAGCATTGTCTGTGTAGCGTGTGCATTCTGTTTTGGTGATTATTAATCCAGTAGAGGTGAAGGATATTACCATGTAAGGCTCTTTCTCAAGTCAAAGACCTCACAAAGCTGCAGAGAAGACAGTTACCTGTTCTTGTAACTGGTGTTCTTTGAGGTGTGTTGTTCACATCGCTTGCAATTCAGGTGTACGTGTGCCATGTGCATGAACATTGGAAACTTTTCCCCTAGCAGCTCCTGTAGGGTTGGCTGTGGAGACCCCTAGAATGGTGCTGCTATATCAGTGCATATATACCACTGCTGACCCTCCCTTGGTTCCTTCTTACCGTCCGTGGCGACGTTGGAACTGTAGCTAGCTCTTGCTTAGCAAGTGCCTTGTCCCTAGCGGTAGCTCTTGTTTTTTGGTCTTTGCTTTGTTTTTCTCTGTGATCAAGATCTTCAAGCAAATAAATGGACAGTGGGCAAGTGCCCAAACATTCAGCCCCTCAGGGCACCGGGGCATGCCTAATGCCCCAGGCTTTAAAGTGTGCACAGCTTGCAAACACCATATGCAGGACACGTGCCTTTGCTGCCTGGGTTAAGAACATCGCACCGAAAAGTGCAAGATTTGCCAAAGCTTTAAGCCCCACACTAGAACGCACAGGCAGCATAGGCTCCAACAACTCTTGAAGGACGTGGTGCTAAAACCTCACAGGCTGAAAAATCAGCCCCAGGAGCCAGCTTGATGCAGAGCACCCCAGCCTCAGTAAGAGATGCAGTGCAGAAGCCAAGCACAGCAAAGGACTCTCACTGCCGGTCCTTGAGCCACAGCCTCAGGATAGACAGGTATGCGGCGTCACAGAACTGTTCCAGGATCATCAGCTAAACCAGGTCCTCTGCGGTCTGGGCCCTGACCCCAAACATCCACTTGCAGCAATATTGCGCCAGGCGGCAGGCCATATCCATATAGGTCTCCCTTGGCCCCTTCTGCACCCCCCGAAACGTCTTCCTGTACGTCTCGGGGGTCAGCCCACACTTGTGCAGCAGGGCCTCTTTGACCCGTTCATAGTCGTCTGGCTACAGATTCTCCAGCTGGTTGAGCATCCCTGTGGCCTTCTGATCCAGCAAGGGGGTGAGCTGTTGGAGCCGGTGTGACGTAGTGTGGGGACCTTGCTGGTTGCTATGCTGGGCGGTGGGCTGTGGGTGACCCCCACTGGCTGCTGTCTGCAGCAGGGCCCAGCAGGGCAGGGGATGAGCCATTATGCAAAGGGGGCTCCGAACCTGTCGGACCAGTTATCTCCCAGGGAGCGGAACAGTAGGAAGAAGGCGGAGTGGAGCCCTGGCTGGGGGGGCAGGGCTGGAAGTGAGGGGGTGAGTTTTTGTCTGGAATCATGGAGGAAGCAGCCTGAGCAAAGGGGGGCTGGGATTTAGGGGCCCAGTCTCCCCCATCCCAAGAGGAGCTGAGGCATCCTAGGCCTGGCCCTGTAACCAGATTACATCTATGCTGTGCTGTATCCTGGAGAAGCAATAAATGCCCTCTATTCTACTGGCTGGTGGAGTCTGTTCGTGCCACTACGGGGGTGCAGGAGTCGGGGGACCCCAACACGCCATCACAGCCGGTCCGCTGGGAGAATCTGGTGTAGTTCACAGGCCTGCTCAAAGGAGCTAAGGAACCCGTCCATGTCCCCCACGTCTTTACACTGGGCCAACACAAGCTTCTCAAAGCGTCTGGCCGTCCCGGGCCGTCTGGGGTCCTCCCCACTCACCGCAGCCGGGGCCCCTTGGCTTCTCTGCTCCGCCATGGCCAGCTCATGCTGCCGCTGTCTCTTTCGGACCTCGCGTTCCTCCCTACAGTCTTGCCACTCTTTCTCTTGTGACTCCAATTCCTTTAGCCTCAGCTCGATCTCCAGCCGTTGCAGCTCTGCCGAGCTGGACCCTGCTCTGGACGAACTGCTGCTGGCAGAGTGTGGCCTGGTGGGCAATGTGTCTGTCTGGTGGACTCCAGCCCTCCCTCCGGTCCGAGAGCCTGAGACGCCCCCGGGGGTATCTGGCTGCTCCCTGCTGGGACAGGATCCAGGCCCCTGGACTGGTCATTCTCTTCCAGCCGGGCAATCAGTTGGACCTTGGTTGCTTTCCCCATGGGCAGGCCCCTCTTGCTGCACAGCCCCACAAGGTCTGCCTTCAGGAGTTGGGCGTAGGCCGTCTCCCCGCCGATCCCCGGGGTGTAGACTCACCGACCAAGTGCTGCAGCGCCCCACGACTCCCAGGAATCGCTTTGCTCTGCCTCCAGCATGCCTGGTTCTTGCAAGCCCCTTCCTTCTACTGTGCCCCATCACTCACTGCTGGAAGCTCCATCCACAGGGTGCAGTGCATCCCACCCGACACCACTGTGACGGTGTGTTGGGTACTCCCTGATCCTGCACCCCCATCCGCAGCAAGATGAGACGCCACCAGCCAGTAGAATAGGGAGGGTTTATTGCTTCTGCGAGGTACAGCACAGCCCGGGTTCTATGTGGGCATCGAAGTGAGGCGACAGGCAACCTCAGATCCCTTGGGGTGGGGTCTACAGGCCCCTGTACCTCCAGTACTCAGCTCAGTCTCTTCTCGCCATGTTTTCCCAGCCAAAAAACTGCCCGCCTCCCTTCGTCTCTCCCCTGGGAAGAGCCTTGTTATCTGCTCAGGCTGGGCCTAGGTGTCTGGGCCAATGCACATGTGGGTGAGTCAGTGGGAATCACACAGCACAGCGCAGAGGAACCCGGGGGTACAGAGCAGACAGCCCTCCCCCCCCTCCACGTCACACTCTGGCATAGCCCATTGTCCACTTGCACTTCAGTTGGGAGGACAGAGAGAAGTGTGGGGGGGGGCACCAGTTTGTTCTGGCCACACATGGAGCTTCTAGCACATCGTCAGGCTGGTGTGTGCAGTGACATGGGCAGAGCAAACTCTTACTGTCCATCTGCAGGCCACGTGGGGTGGAAGCTGGTGCTGCAGAGATCTGAGATACAGGAAGAAAAACAAAACTCCCACTGGCCAGATTGTTTCATAGGTTAGAGCAGTAAAACCTCCCCCCTCCCAGCTGGGGTGCAGGGGAGAAGGGTGCTCAGCCTCTGCCTAGCCTCCCAAAATCCTGTCCCCATATGCAGGAGACACACATCGGCCCCACTGAAAGGAGGGGCAGAAACTGCCACTGCTGGGAAGGGCAGTGAGGCCGGGGAATGAGGGCATCATGGAGGTGCCAGGGGGTGATGGTTCTCAAAGGCTTCTATGTAAAATGGAGGGGAGAACACAGAACCTGGGCCCATCCCACTGCCTGCCCAGCTGGCCACCTCATCACCTGCCCACATAGCACCCTGGGCAGAGTCCCTCTGGGACCCATCTCACCTCATGCCAGCGACTCACCAGCCCTTATAAGGGGAGCTCAGGGATAGAGACAGGAACTGCAGGAACCCACCCTATGGTGCCTCACCCACCCGCACCAGAGCGCTGGGGGAGGCAAGAGCAATGGATTGAGCAGTGGGGACAAATCTGAGCTGGCAGAGCTAAGCAAGAGCTGCTTACAGGAGTTCTGAGCACCCTGTGGGGTGAGTGGGCCCAGGCCAACTTCTCCACCCAAAGACTCCAGAGTCACTGTAGAGGATACAGAAGGGCTTGGAATATTTTTCTGCAAAGGATGTGTGACTCTGTTTCCCCTCTCACTCTGGCTTGCTCCCTACTGGTGTGATGGGGCTCTCTTGCCCTCTGGAACAGGGTGTAGTTATTCAGGGAGGACAGTTGGGATTTATTGCCGATGTGTTCTCACAGGTCTCTGGCGCCGTTGATGATGATAACCAGAAGGCTGCTTGCATTTGGGCCGTGTTGACTTGTGCACTTAGTCTCCACAGCAGACCCTGAGAGGGGCCCCCAAAGACCACAAACCAGATAAGGATCGAAGGTGTCAGGCCAGGTTTATTGTAGAGGGAAGTACAGGCATAGTTGTCAGTAGACTCTACTGAACCACTATGCATATGTACTTGCCACAATGGAATGACTCTATCAGTGGGAGGTCCCACTGCCCCCTAGGTCATACAAAGACTGTCCCCCCCGAGACACCACCTTATGTACAGGTACAAGTCACACCTCACTGCTGACGTATCATGTTATCACCTTCTGACGCTACTTAGATGCCACCCATCACCCTGTACCTCGTGGTTCGATTAGATCATCTCTACCCATCATTCTGCCATTTTAGACCCTTTCCTGAACCTGGGTCTGTATCTGCGAGGAGTGGGTACCAAGGGCTTTTCTAATGAGCTAGTGAGATCATGTACTTTCCACTTATGACCAGTATCAATTATTGTCCTGCACCTGGGCCTATTACCAATTCATGTTTTGCACTCTCAGCCCTGTGCGTGCCAAGTTTGTGAGCTGGGGCCTGCCTCTTGCTCACAGCTGAGCTTTGCTTTGTTAGCCAGGCCTCAGGTCTCAGACCTGTGCTGTATTGGCTTATGTTTTAGGCCTTCATCTTCCTACACAGGGCAGCAAGAATGAGGTAAGAGGTCTGCAGCCTCCCTGGGCTGGTAGGAATGAACTCCCAGGAATGATGCTGCCTCGGAGATGCCCCTAAGCCACCCTGTGTCCTGCCACTAGTCTCAGAGAGGGGTTGGGCAGTATGGAGATCCCCATAGAGGAGCTCACCTCCCACTGACTCTCCCGGGCGCACTTATCTGGCTCTGGCCCAGTGCCCCAGCCTGCTGGAAGCAAGAACAATGTGACCCCAACTCAGGGAACCCCTGAGGCTCTGTGGCCACTCTCCCAGGAATGGGGATCCCTCTGTGACGCTGCATCCCAAATTCTTCATAATGGTATGATTATAACAATTACGATGCATCTGGCCTTGTAAGGTGTGTCACATTACCGGAGCTTAAGGGAAGCACCCAGGTCACTGCTGCGCCCATGGGGGGGGGGGCAGTGTTTGCCCCAAAAGTGGTACAAAGGGGGGCCATGTAAGATGTCAAACGAAAGCTTGCCTTCTACTGATTCTGTATATGCTCTTCATATATCTGTATAATGTCTGTGTGTGGAGTTATGAATATGTACTCTGTGTTAATGCTGAAAGATTCTCTGTCTGAGGCAGAGCAATGGGCCAGGAATGTTTGCCCATGGACCTGCTAATGAGCAAAGCTCCAGGGAACAATGGACCTTTGGAGGCCAAAGACACACCTGGCCACTGGCCATGTGACTCCCTCCAGCTTGGAAGAAGCCAGGAGGGGGTATAAATATGCCATGTGGCCAACTCCATCTTGGTCTCCAGATCTGCTCCTGACCCCAGATGCGGTCTCGAAGGGAATCACGAGCCAGGAAGAACTGTGGACCCATCCTGACATAGGATGTGCACCAAGGACTTTTAAGCCAGCAGTTATAACATCTCTGTTGCGAGCCTGCATCAAGAACTGGGAGATTCAATGCATGTAATGTATGATACTTTAACAACCTTACTCTCATGCTTTTCATTTTTTTAGTAATAAACATTTAGATGTTAGATTCTAAAGGATTGGCTCAGTGTGATCTTGTGGGTAAGATCCAGAGGGTAAATTGACCTGGGATCTGTGGCTGGTTTCTTGGAACCGGACAGAACTTGTTCGGGGAAGGTGAGATTGGGCTCTAAAATCCCTCACCTCTGTATGAGGCCCGGGGCCATCTGGGGCACAGATATTGCTGGGGTGTCGAAGGGGTTTTGTTCGTGAGGCTTCTGGCTGGCCAAGCAGGCAGCTGAAGCGCTCTGTGGGACTGGTTTGTGGCCTATTTGGGAGGGGCTCCAGTCTGGGGGCTGTAAGGAGCCCCGAATTTGAGCAATTCACCCTGAGCAGACACCCTCAGCTGTGCCCAGACGCGGCCCAGTCTGTCACTCTGTGACTCTGCATCCCAAATTCTTCATAATGGTTTGATTATAACAATTACGATGCATCTGGCCTTGTAAGGTGTTATTGGAAAAGTTAGGATAATCATATTCAATAAATCATACGTGTGTATATATATCATTTTTGTATCTGAAGTTGTGAATATTGACTCTGTGTCTCTATTTCAAATAGGCTTGCTCAGGAAAACTCCCATACATACTAGGGCATGTGACCATACCACATGACACTGAATTCCATTTTGGTACCATATTTTTCTACAAGCAGGACTGAGAACTGAGTTTGGAACAAAGGTTTCCTGCTGCATGGAGCAACTATACAATGTGCAGTGTGGAATCATCTCAGGACCTCACTCCCCACACAAGAGACCTCCTGGAAACACCTGAGGAACAAAGTCTGAACTGGGATATTCAGTCTAAAGGGATTTCTAGCCTGTGTATGGCAATCTGATGGCCTGCTTGTGTCAGCAGGCAGGGTGATAATTCATCTACAGGCTCTCTAATTAATATAAGATTTAGTTTGTGCTTTGGTTTATTTAATAGATAATCTGCTTTGATTTGTTTGCTATCACTTATAATCACTTAATAAGAGAGAGTTACTAACTTGTGCAGTAACAACTGTTCTTCGAGATGTATCCCCCTGTGGGTGCTCCACTACCCACCCTCCTCCCCGCTTCGGAGTCTCCTATTGTATCTTTCAGATACCAAGGCGGACTCGAGGAACTAGCGGGAGCGGGACCGCGCGTGTGATTGAAAGGGCACGAATGGTGCAAGGCGCTCGCTGCTCATGCACGGTCTGGCTGACTACTGCTAATGAAAACTCTGATCTGCGGCACCGGGACGACCCGCCACCAATAGTGGAGCACTCATGAGGATACATAGCTCGAAGAACAGTCATTACTGCACAGGTGAGTAACTTCCTCTTCTTCTTCAAGTGATGTCCCCTCAATGAGGGTGCTCCACTGTTGGTGACTGTGTAGCAGTATCTGAGAGTACATGGAAGGCGGGTCCCACAGTCAAGATTTAATCATAGTCGATAGTACTGCAGAGCCCACAGTGGTATCATTCGCTAGACTCTGAGAAATTGCGTAATGTTTCATAAAGGTATCACTGGTGGACCATGTGGCCACTCGGCAAATGTCCCTGAGGAGGACCCCCAAAGGAAAGCTGTGGAGGTTGCTACAGCTCTCGCAGAGTGTGCTCTAGGTGCTTCCAGAAGTGGTTTATTCCATATGGCATAGCACTTCATTATGCAGGAAACTATGAGTCTGGAAATGCGTTGTGATGAGAGAGGTTTGGAGCATTCCGCCACCAAGATTAGCAATTGCTCTGATTTGCAAAGAGGTAGAGTACTGTCTATATAGAAAGCGAGTGCTCTATATAGAGATGAGTTGCATGTGGTTTAGGGTAGAAGGAAGGACAATTGGTTCATTTATGTGGAAGTCTGAACAAGTTTTAGGGATGAAGGAGGGATGTGGGCACAATACGACATTGTCCTTATTAAATGTGGTATATGATGGTACTGCCATTAAGGCCGCCAGTTCCCCAACTCTGCAGGCAGAAGTAATGGCTAGTAGAAAAACTATCTTGATCATCATTGTTGATAGTGGAGAGGTAGCTAGTGGTTCAAAGGGAGCATAGGTAAGAGTAGCCAACACCATCTCCAGCTTCCACGTCAGCGGTGGTAATCTACGTGGCGGGTATAGATTACAAAGACCTTTGATAAATCTTTTGGTGATAGGATGTGCAAACACTGAGCAACTATCTATTGAGTGATGGAAAGCAGTGATTGCTGACAAATGTACTTCTAGGGAAGCAAGGGCCAACCCTGCATCCTTCAGAAACAGGATATAGTAACTAATAACTGCCAGCTAGTCACTTTTTAATTTAATAGTTTAGTTTGTTTCTACACTATAATACTGAACTAAAATTTCTTCTTTGACTAGTCGTGAGGAGAAAGGGCTCACTCCATCTGTGACCAAGGGTGGTGAAGAAGGAACTGGCGTGAGCTGAACCACGTGTGTGATTGAAAGGGCACGTATATATAGGGAATAATCACCTCTCTAGATCTACTGGCAATGCTCCTCCTAATGCACCCGAATATGCTATTAGCCTTCTTGACTCATGTCCAACTTCCCATCCACTGTAATCCCTGGGTCCTTTTCTGCACAACTGCTACTTAGCCAGTCAGTCCCCAGCCTGTAGCAGTGCTTGGGATTCTTCCATCCCAAGTGCAGGACTTTGCTCGTGTCCTCGTTGAACCTCATCAAATTTCTTTTGGCCCAATCCTCCAGTTTGTCTAGATCTCTCTAGACTCGATCTCCACCCTAGAGCATATCCACCTCTTCTTCCCGTAAACTTGCTGAACATGCAGTCCATCTCATTATCTAGATCATTAATGAAGATGTTGAATAAAACCAGTCTCAGTACTGACCTTGGGGCACTCCGCTTGATATGGCTGCCAACAAGACATTGAGATGTTGATCACTACTCACTGAGCCCAGCGCTGCCTCCTCTCCAGTAGCAGCACGGGGCATGGAGTGGCTGAGCTCCTCTCCTCTCCTCTCCCTCATCCCCGTCCAGCTTTCTATCCACTTTATAGTCCGTTCATTCAAGCCATACTTCTTTACCTTGCTGGCAAGAATACTGCGAGAGATGCTATCAAAAGCTTTACTGAAGTCTAAGTTTGTCATGTTCACTGCCTTCCCCATATTTACAGAGCCAGTTATCTCATCACAGAAGTCAATCAGGTTGGGCAGGCAGGACTTGCCCTTGGTCAGGGGTGGAAGGCAATGATACGCCCCACCCCGTAATTACAGGACAAGGGTGAGGTAGAGGAGAGGAGCTCAGCCACTCCACACCCTGCGCTGCCACCAGAGAGGAGGAAGTGCTGGGGCTCAGGGTCCTCAACAGGGCTGCCCTGAAGGCACCATGGCCTGGGGCTGGTCCCAGAGGCACCACTAGCGCGGCCATGCGGTCCACGGTCAGCCCCAAGGTGCCGCTACCACGATGCCTCCGGGGCCGGCCCCAGGCCACTTGACCACGGTAGCGGCACTTCCGGGGCAGCCCCAAACCACATGGGCACAGTAGCAGTGCCTCCGGGGCTGGTTCTGGGCTGCGGTGCCTCTGGAGTGGCCTGTGGTCACACACCTCTGGGGCCTGCTCCAAGCCGCGTAGCCGCAGTGGTGGCACCTCCAGGGCCAGTCCCAAGTGCCTCATGTGGCCGCGGTGCCTTGGGTCTGGCTGCAGAAGTGGCGCCTTCGGGGTGGCCTGTGGCCGCAGTGTCTTGGGGCCAGTACCGGATCGCATGGCCACAGCAGCAGTGTCTCCAAGACTGCATGGCCACGGAAGTGGGGCCTCCCTCTGGGGCAGCCGGGACAGTGTGGCTGCAGCTGTTGCTGGAAGGGAGCATGAAACCAGGTAAGGTCCCCCTCATGCCCAGACCCTACCACCCAATCGCCTCACTCCCCTCCCCCACAAGACCCGGCACCTCCCAGCTAGTTCCAACACCCTCTCTTAGAATCATAGAACACTAGGACAGGAAGGGATCTCGAGAGGTCATCAAGTCCAGTCCCCTGCCCTCATGGCAGGACCCAGTACTGTCTAGACCATCCCTGATAGACATTTATCTAACCTACTCTTAAATATCTCCAGAGATGGAGATTCAACACTCTCCCTGGGCAATTTATTCGTGTTTGACTATCCTGACAGTTAGGAACTTTTTCCTAATGTCCAACCTAAACCTCCCTTGCTGTAGTTTAGGCCCATTGCTTCTTGTTCTATCCTCAGAGGCCAAGATGAACAAGTTTTCTCCCTTCTCCTTATGACACCCTTTTAGATAGCAGTTTTCAGGTATCATGTCCCCCCTCAATCTTCTCTTTTGTAAACTAAACAAACCCAATTCTTTCAGCCTTCCTTCACAGGTCATGTTCTCTAGACCTTTCATCATTCTTGTTGCTCTTCTCTGAACCCTCTCCAATTTCTCCACATCCTTCTTGAAATGCGGTGCCCAGAACTGGACATAAAACTCCAACTGAGGCCTAACTAGTGCAGAGTAGAGCAGAAGAATGACTTCTCATGTCTTGCTCACAACACAGCTGTTAATGCATCCCAGAATCATGTTTGCTTTTTTTGCAACAGCATCACACTGCTGCCTCATATGCAGCTTGTGGTCCACTATAACCCCTAGATCCCTTTCTGCCATACTCCTTCCTAGACAATCGCTTCCCATTCTGTATGTGTGAAACTGATTGTTCGTTCCTAAGTGGAGCACTTTGCATTTGTCTTTATTAAACTTCATCCTGTTTACCTCCGACCATTTCTCCAATTTGTCCAGATCATTTTGAATTATGACCCTATCCTCCAGATTAGTCGCAGCCCCTCCCAGCTTGGTATCGTCTGCAAACTTAATAAGCGTACTTTCTATGCCAATATCTAAATTGTTGATGGAGATATTGAAGAGCCGGTCCCAAAACAGACCCCTGCGGAACCCCACGTTATACCTTTCCAGCAGGATTGTGAACCATTAATAACTACTCTCTGAGTACAGTTATCCAGCCAGTTATGCACCCACCTTATAGTAGCCCCATCTAAGTTGTATTTGCCTAATTTATTGATAAGAATATCATGCAAGACCGTATCAAACGCCTTACTAAAGTCTAGGTATACCACATCCACCGCTTCTCCCTTATCCACAAGACTCGTTATCCTATCAAAGAAAGCTATCAGATTGGTTTGACATGATTTGTTCTTTACAAATCCATGCTGGCTGTTCCCTATCACCTTGCCACCTTCCAGGTGTTTGCAGATGATTTCCTTAATTACCTGCTCCATTATCTTCCCTGGCACAGAAGTTAAACAAACTGGTCTGTAGTTTCCTGGGTTGTTCTTATTTTCCTTTTTATAAATGGGCACTATATTTGCCCTTTTCCAGTCTTC
The DNA here is from genome assembly GCA_032595735.1 of Pelochelys cantorii. Taxonomy (NCBI): domain Eukaryota; kingdom Metazoa; phylum Chordata; order Testudines; family Trionychidae; genus Pelochelys; species Pelochelys cantorii. The sequence goes on along the minus strand of CM064354.1, from coordinate 17,055,271 downwards.
TGGAATCTTTCCTGTCTCCCATGATTTTCCAAAGATGATAGCTAGAGGCTCAGATACCTCCTCTATGAGCTCCTTGAGTATTCTAGGATGCATTTTGTCAGGCCCTGGTGACTTGCAGGCATCTAACTTTTCTAGGTGATTTTTAACTTGTTCTTTTTAAAATTTTATCTTCTAAACCTACCCCCTTCCCACTAGCATTTCCTATGTTAAGCATTCCTTCAGACTTCTCGGTGAAGACAATGACTTCTTTGTTCTGAAGCATCTCTGCCATTTCCAACTTTCCTGTTACTGTTTCTCCCTCCTCACTGACCAGTGGGCCTACCCTGTCCTTGGTCTTCCTCTTACTTCTAATGTATTTATAAAAAGTTTTCTTGTTTCCCTTTATTCCCGTAGCTAGTTTGAGCTCATTTTGTGTTCTTGTACCCTCTCTTCTGGCCACACACTGTATCCTCCCTTGTTCCTGCTCCCTCCACCTAGCCAGAAACTCTACTCCCAGCCTGCTTCTGCACTCTAGCTACCTCCCAGATCCTGCACCCCCCCATCCCTATCCTACTTTCTGGGAGCCCTGTCTCACACTGTAACCCTCATTTTTGTCCCTATCCCAGAGCATAAGGAGGTCCGTCAAATCCACTAACTCCAGAACCCCAGAAAAGTAAACCTGGTCTATGGGAAGCCCTGAACCTCAGTTTCCCCCTCCCCCTCCTCTTCCCCTCACCCCGTGAGGTTGTGGCATTAGAGGGGTGAGGCGTCTCAGTAGGGGCCACATCAGTGAGCACTAGGAGGTTTTGGAGGAGTTTCTTTGCTTCTCACTTGTGTGGTCCCCAACTGATTTTTTGTGGATCAGTGACCCCCAACCCAAAAAGGGTTCCCCACCCCTGCCATAAAGAAAGAAAACATTGAAACCTTTTGTATTGGACATAATATTTTACTTTATTTAAAATGAAGTTTGATAAATTAACATGAGAAAGTTAAAACGTTTCATCTGTCTCAATTTAAATTAAACCGTTCTTACTAGCTGCAGCTAGTTCAGAAAATAAGGTCACCGTGCTCAGCAGGGTAGTTCTCAACCCCGCCCCTTCCGGGTCAGCCTGCAGCCACTTCCGAAATTATTGCCCACCCCCTGCCCTGGGTGAATCCATATTGACTGTTCCTGATCACTTTCCTCTCCTCCAAGTACTTCATAATGGATTCCTTGCGGGCCTGCTCCATGATTTTTCCAGGGACTGAGAGAAGACCAACCAGTCTGTAGTTCTCTGCATTCTTCTTTTTTAAAAGATGGGCACAAAATTTGCCTTTTCCAGTTGTCTGGGACCTCCCCCAATTGCCACTCATTTTCGACAATAGCGACCAATGACTCTGCAATCACATCATCCAACTCCCTCAGCACCCTTGGATGCATTAGATCCAGCCTTATGGATTTGTATATTTCCAGCTTTTCTAAATGGTCCTTATCCTGTTTTCACCACTGAGGGCTACTAGTCTGGGGCTACGGCTAGACTGCATTCCTCTGTCGACAGAGGGATGCAAATCAAGCACATCAAAATTGCTAATGAAGCAGGGATTTAAATATCCCATGCCTCATTAGCATAAACATGGCCACCGCTTTTTTTTTTTTTTTAAACAGAGTTTTTTCGAAAAAACAGCAGTCTAGACACGGAGTTGTCGAAAATAAAGCCTTTTTCGACAGATCCCGTATTCCTCAAAAAATGTGGTTTACAGGATCTGTCGAAAAAGGCTTTATTTTTGACAGATCCACATCTAGACTGCCGTTTTTTCGAAAAAACTCAGTTTCGAAAAAAGTGGTGGCCATGTTTATGCTAATGAGGTGCGGGATATTGAAATTCCTGCTTCATTAGCAATTTCAATGTGCCTAATCCACATCTCTCTGTAGACAGGGAGGTGTAGTCTAAACACCTGGGAGCTGACCTTGTCTACGAAGACCGAGGCAGAAAAAGCCTTTTGTACTTCAGCTTTTTCTGCATTGTCTGCTACTAGGTTACCTCTCCCATTCAGTAAGGGTCCCACGGTTTCACTGACCTTCTTGTTGCTACCCCTCACATCCCTTGCTAGCTGCAACTGCAATTTCACTTAAGCCTTCCTGATTACATCTCTGTGTGCTTGAGCAATATTTTTATATTCCCTAGTCATCTGACCACTTCCACTTTTTGTAAGCTGCCATTTTGCATTTAAGCCCACTGAAGATTCACCTCTAATGCCAAGTTGGTCACCTGCCACATTTGCTGTTCTTTCTGCACCTTGGGATGGTTTGTTCCTGGGTGCTATCAGGGCCTGTGAGGGTGTCTGTCTGCAACAAAGCAACGTGAGGAAAGGTCCAGCCCAGCTGAGGGTAGTGAGGTGCAGTGACTCCTACAGCTCCCAGAGTGAACCCTCGGGGTAACTCACTGTCACACCCCCACTTACCAGCAGTTGGCTGAGCAGCATCTGTTTGTGAGGGAGCTCATGGGGCTGGGATTCACTGCTCCTCTGGTCTGCCAGCAGCGATGCCTGCACTCTGAACTTCATCGAGAGCAGTGTCCTGCATCCCCACAGAGACGAGTGCGAATCAGTTGGATGTAGCCTCCCCAACCCTTTGGGATGAGCACAAGCTCCCAGTCCAGGGAGGCCCTTGGCCACCTCCCACCCCCACCCCATTGGCGAACCCCCCCCTTCCCTCACAGGATGGTCCAAAGCCATATGGCGCCCACAAGGGGAAGGGCCTAGAACCTTACAAACATCCCTACCCCACAGGGGAGAACCAGCTTCATGGAGCAGAAATCCTGGACAGGGAGAGGAAAGTAGCCATGGCACCTCCATGCTAGGGGAGCCTGCACCAGCCTCCTTGGGGCTGGGGCTGGGGCTGAGCCCAGCTGCCTGAAGCACTGAGCCTGGCCCAGGCCCAGCCTTCCTGGGATTCTTGCTGAGTTTGCAGCTGAAGCCTGGGTCCTAGGGGATGTGCAGGGATCAGACTCACTGCACATGACCTTCTGCCTGAACTTTAGTACCAGCCCCAGAAAAAGAAAATAGGAGCAACTGTCCAACTCTAGCACTGATGCCTCGCAGGGGGCACCAGAGTCCCTTGAGCCACCTTCCCCTGCAGGGAACATCAGTGTGTCACTCATTTTGCCCTGTCCCTTAGTTCCATCTCCCTCTGGGCCCGGTGCAGCTCTCTCCACTCCAGCCATTCTAGCTGGGTCCTTCCATGGCCTATGTAGCCCCCTGGCTGCCCTAAGCTGTCCGTGACCCCTGCTGTCCCCCGTCCATTCTCCCCATGGACTGAGGCCCAACCCTGTGCAGTGCAGGGAGCCTGATCTCAGGCTGGCAGGGAGGTCAGGATGGATTTGGGATATGATATTCTCTGCCAGCCTTTGGAACAGCTGCTGGTGGGGGGGGGGTAGCTGGGTTGCTGTAGAACAGCAGGAGGGCGCTCTTCACTCAGGCCCTCTCCTATGGTGCAGGTCCTGAGGCGGTGAAGAGACAGGCAGGGATATCACTGGGGAAAGGCCTTTCCCTCCTTAGCTCCCCATGGTGCAGAGCAGGGATTTCTTGGGGCTCACGGACTAGGAAGATTGTCCCACGCCCCCAACCAGCTCCAAACTTCTGCCCCTCCCTGCCCCCTGAGAACAAACCTTTGGCTCCCCCAGCCCTGTGCTGCCCCCACACTCTGAGGGGTGATCCCCAGCCTTTCCCCACCACGGTGATCAGTTTTCTCAGGTGATCCCACCATGTGGCTACACAAGGGCTCTGTCTCCCAACCCAGAGAGCCCACTCAGATCAGAACCATGGTTCTGGCTGGGGCAGAGCCTTGGGCTCTGATAGTCAGAAACCTGGTTAACCTGGTCAGGCCCTCTGTGCTTCCCCAGCCCACGGCCTGATTAGGGTCTAAGCTAAGCCGCAGCTTAGGGCCTCACAATAAAAAGGCTCTAAAAAAAGAATAAAAATACTTCAAATGTCATTAACACTGGTTGATAAATAACGGAGACAGGGGGAAAGATTATTTGCTCTAACCAACAGCAGTATTGTAAGCAAGAACTCATTCTTCCGCTCAGTTCTGGGCACCATATTTCAGGAAAGATGTGGGGAGATTGGAAAAGGTCCAGGAAAGAGCAACAAAAATGATTAAAGGACTAGAAAACATGCCTATAAGGCAAGACTGAAAGAACTGGGTTTGTTTAGTCTGGAAAAGAGAAAAAATGATAATTGTACTTGTAAAAACCAGTATTTCTATGAGTAAGTCTGCTCTCAGACTCCTAAGGCAGGGTTTTGTTGGCCAACTGCTACTGGTGAAATTCTAACATATTTTAAATAAATAAATAAATAAACTCACTACTGATAAAATCAGGAAAACAAGAGGTTGGAGACTGCAGTATTGTGAAGTAATTCTGTCAAGCTAGCAGATTTAGAGGAGTGATTATTCCCCTTTATTCGGCACTGATGAGGACACATCTTGAGTAATGTGTCCAATTCTGGGCCTCCCCCCATTACAGAAAGGATTTAGACGCACTGGAGAAAGTCTAGTGGAAGGCAACAAAAATGATTAGGATTCTGGGGCCCATGATTTATGAGGAGAAGCTGAGGGATTTGGACTTTAGTCCACAGAAGAGAAGAGTGAGGGGGGATTTGATAGCAGCCTTCAACTACCTGAAGGGGGGGGGGGTCCCAAAGAGGATGAAGAGAGGCTGTTCTCAGTGGTGACAGATGACAATGAGGAACAATGGTTTCAAGTTGCAGTGGGCGAGGTCTAGGTTAGATATTAGGAAAAAATATTTCACTACTGGTTAAACCTCTCTTAACTAGGACTCTCTGGTCCAGCAACATCCCTGGCTGGGAAAGATCAGGAATGTTCCAGGACCAGAGAGTCCCGTGGAGGGCTGGTGGCTGAGAGCCCTGCAGCAGGATTGGAGCCCAGTAGCAGGACTGCCCTGTGGCGGTGAAACCGGGAGTTCAGTAGCAGGATTGCCGCCTGGCAGCGAAACTGCCTGGTGAGACCAGGAGTCAGTGGGGTTGCTTAGCAGTGGGGCTAGAAACCCAGCAGCAGGACCACCCGGCAGCTGAACCAGGAGTCCTGCATCTCTGCTGCTGACCAGTGGCTCAGCTGCAAGATGGGACTAAGAGGCAGTGGGGCCGGGAGCCTGACCACGAGGCTGTCTGGTGGCAGGGCCAGAAACCTGGTAAAGCAGCTGCTGAGCGGTGCAGCAAAGAACCCAGCAACGCTCCTGTTGCCTGGAAGATCTGTCAGTGAGGCTGGGAGGCAATGGGGCTGCCCAACAAGGCTGAGGCCCAAGCAGGGCTGTAGCCCAGCAGCATAGCTGGACTCCAGCAGGGGGACTGCCCCATGATGCCGGGAGCCCGATAGCGGAGCTGTGCTTGCGGTGGCGGGGCTGCCATGGTGGGACTGGGAGCCCTGCACTGAGGGGCCAGTGGCAGGAGGAAGCTGGAAGTGAGGCCATGGCTGGGGGGCTGGTGGCAGGAAGGGCCCAGAAATGACCTTCCCTGGTCCAGCAAAATCCCTCATCCGGGACTGGTCAGGTGCCCAAGGTGGTGAAGCACTGGAGGGTAGGAGGGTGGTGAAGCACTGGAATGGGTTACCTAGGGAAGTGGTGGAATCTCTATCCCTTGAGATTGTTAAGTCCCCGTTTGACAAAACCCTGGCTGGGATGATTTAGTTGGGATTGGCGCTGCTTTGACTAGGGGGTTGGACTCTATCACTCCCTAGGATTCTATTATTCAAATGCATAGTCATATGGGACTCATCCTAGCAGTGACATCACTTATAGCATCCCCCTTGGCTAGTAATAGCTGAAAGGTCGCCGCCATCTTTAGCCAGCTTATGGCTAAAAAAAGTTGATGAAACTGAACATAAAGAAAAAAAATCTGTGTGATGTAGAATAAAATCTGTAAATAAATGGGAAAGAATTAGAACAAAGTAAGTAAAGTTGCTGCAACGAATGCTGATGAAATCTTTTCTTTAAGAGAAATTTCAGGTGAAATCCTGTCTCCCTATAATGGATGCACTTGAAATCATGTTGAAGGAAAGAGCAATCACATAGGAAACTTTGCAAACATTTTCATTTTTGATGGGTTTAAATGCCTCAGAGAAAAAGCTCCTGATAAAAACGCCCAGATGTTGGAAAGTGGGTCATAGGGGTGGCAGAAGGAGGGTCCCTAGGATCTGAGTAAATGTAGTCGGACTAGAAATTCCTGGGCCTGGGCCCGATGGTAAGTCGGGGGGGGGGGTGTGTCTAGAAAGGCCAGTGGACAAGGGTCTGGCAGTGAGGAGGCCAGGACAGTTGCACTGGCTGTGTAGATACACTCTGGTGCTGGAAGTGGTGCCGGGAGAAGGAGCAGTGCCGGGACCGGGACCTGGACCTGGAGGCATGCACTCACGAAAACACCAACAGGCTCTGAGTCAGTGGAATAAATCGGAAGCTGACCATGGTGGTGTCAAAGCCATGGGTGCCAGAGTGTGTCAGGTCAGTGCATGTCTAGCCATGGACTCCGGCTTCCAGCGGTGCAGAGGTGGAGGAGTCAGTGTGGTTTGGGCCTCAGGTGCCAGCTCTGAAGAGGTCAGTGCCAGGGCTCTGTGCACCGTGACTGAGGGAGGTGCAGGCGCCAACGTCCAAGTCAGCACCAGCATTGGTGCCAATGGTGGAGGCAGTGCCAGTGCTGGAGGGGCCTGGTGATGCACCCTCAGGCCCAGTACCGAAGCCCCTGATGCTTGGGGGTCGGTGTGGGGGAATTGAGAGTCCTGATCTCTCTCGGTGTCGGCTGGAGACGAAGTGAGATCAATGAGCTCCCGTGCGACCTCAAAGGTGTCTAGTGTCAAAGGGTCCACCTCAGCAAGATCCTCTTCCAGGCTAGGGTCACGGCATGGACTGGGCTGGTGCTGGCTGGAGACCGGTGCCCTGGGTGCTGAACCCGCCAATGCCGAGTGCCCCAACTGCAGGTGGACTTTCTGCACATGCCTCAATAGAGACCTGCTCCTCCTAAGCCTCCCTTTCTTCTGAGGCACGGCAGACCGTGAGTGGTGCTGCTCAGCCCGATGCAGCGCCAGAGAGGCACGCAAGTGTCCATGTGCCTCATGCACCGAGGCTGGTGTGCTCTGTGTAGCTGGTGCCAACTCCCGTGCTGGTCAAACAGCCGCATCCATTAAGAGGATCTTCAAGTGAGAGCCCTTTTCCCGCTTTGTCCGGGGCATGAAACGTCTACAGCAGCGGTTCCCAACCTCTTCCAGATGGGGACCCATTTTGATGATTCAGGAAGACTTGGTGACCCAGGGCAATTCAAAAAAAGTGTGTGACTGGCTCCATAAGAGCCACCTGGGGAGACACCTGGCGACCTTTTTGAAATGTAATGGCGACCCATATTTGGGTCCTGACCCATAGGTTGGGAAACCCTGCTCTACAGATCTTGAAATTGTCCGACAAGTGCACCTTGCTGAGGCACTTCAGACAGGCTTCGTGGAGGTCCCCAAAGGGCATGGGTTTCAGACACTTCGCACAGGCTTGAAGCCTTGAGGCCCAGGCATGCCCTGCATGACACGAACGGGAACACAGAGGCGAATCCTAAGCACACTTGCAAAGCAAGTCAAGTACATTCCAACACCCATTCTGGGCAGTAAGGAACCGAGAGGGTAGAGGGCCAGCCGGGGTCCATATATGAGATGATATAGCAGCACCACTTCAGGGGGTTCCCCGATGGCCCAAAGGGTACTGCTAAGGGAAAAATTGTCCAAGGACGCATGCATGTGGCGTACACTCCCCTGCATGGTATGGACATAAGCAATCACTTGAAGAACCATGGTGCTAATGATGTGCAGGAGAAGCACCCTCATCTGCAGAGCCAGGACAAGGCACCGTCACAGGGGGCTCAGATGCAGGTGAGACAGCTGGCAGCAGCCCAAGCACCAGCCTGTCTCTGTGAAGAACTGGGCCCTGTCCCTGCGCAGACCAGCATTTGGCCTCACCTAACTGGAGGAGGAGAGGAGCAAGATCCCAACCCCACAATAGCATGCAACGGGCAACTCAACAGGCAAACGCAGCCACCCTGGTAGGTTCTGTCCCCTCCTAAGGCCACAGTCAAAACTTTCTGCTCAGAGAAGGAGTGTGGCATTGACAGAAAGAACATTGTCAAGGACACCCGGGAAGCCAGCAGGGAGAGATACCAGCTACTTGCATCAGATACACTGAAAGGGAGGTGCTGAGTCCATTCCTGGTGACGGCTACAGCAGTCAATCTAGTAGACTCTGTAGCGCATGGCCAGGGAGCTGCCCACAACAGGGGAGTCAGGCACACCAGCCCTGCTTTGCTGCTCTTGCTCACAGGGGAAAAGTGGGTCAAATTCATATCCTAGTTCACGGCCTGGGGCCAGCGGAGTCCCAGCAGGGCTGGGTTTGGCAGCAGGTGACAGCACGAAGTCCAGGACTCAGCAGGGTCACCCGAGAGGTCATGCAACCAGCACTGACCATTTCTACCACACTGCCCACCTCTGCTGAACCCTGCACTGCCTGCTCCTGACACTGCCACCTCTCCCACACCTTGCACTGCCTGCCTCTCCGACACACAACTACCCAGCACTGCCCACTTCTCCAGCACTCAGCATGACCTGCTTTTCCAGTGCTGTTCAGCACAGCCAGACTCCTCCACCCCTAGCACTGAACACTTTTCCCACACCTGTCACTGCTACCTTTCCAACACCTAGCACCACCTGTTCTCTCACCTTGGGTCTCCAGTCCATAAGAGCTGTTCTTGATGAGTTAAGACACAGATCTTTCTGGCTGCCCATGCGCAGAGCTGGAAGACAGACCCATGCAGCATCACACAACCAGAGCCACAGATTAGATCCTCACAGCTTGAGGCAGGATTACAGAGCCTCCTTCCTCACTGGAACAATGTACCCTGTCACCAACTAGGCTGCCTAGAGAGGGCTTCCATGTTCAGCCTCACTCTGCCCTGCTCCATCTCTGATTGCACCCTGCAGGGTAGGCCCAGGCAGGAGCAGCACACCCATACCTGCTCCCAGCCCTGCCCAGCACAGGGGGACTATCCAGTGCTAGAGAGAGCAAGTCATGCCTAGAGCCCAGCAGCCAGACCCAGAGGCCGGGGAGCTGCATAGCAGGCCCTGTGCTGTACCAGGCATTGTACAAAAACTAAGGGGTGGTCTGGCCTCATTCTTCTCTTTTTGCCTCCCCAGCTAGACCCAACCAGATACCCAAGGCCAGATCCCATCTTCAGGAATGCTGGTAGCCCCTAGGGGCTGCTTTGGGCAGTTGGAAATTCTCCTGTCCTGGTTGCTGGGCATCTCTGGCCTGCAGAGGCCACCCTGTGGGATCAGGGAGCAGGACCTGAAGTATACATGATGCCCCGGCAAGGGCAAGAGAGGATAGACACTTCCAAGGTTCCTTTGCACCCATAAGGGCTAGAAAGCAAGTGCTTTGTGATGAAAGCCACGACTCAGAGTAATGTTTGTGCAGTTCGGCCCGATTCCAGATGTGCAGAGCCCTGCCTCTGAGATGGGAACCACAGAGTATCCCTAAACCATCTGAAGAGCAGAGCAGGAGAGACCCTGACTCCTGCCTCAACCCCTCCTGATTCAACCCTTGGAGTGGTGTCTTACCTTTGCTGGGCAGTGCTATCACCTCCATTCCTCCTCCACTCCGCATAAAGTGATATTCACACTCACACTAGTGGGGAGTTCAGAAAATTTCTCTGCGTACCACAAGAGGGAATAAATTACACATAGGCTTGAGCCAGTGCCCCAGACCCAAGTGCTGGATAAGTTTGGGATCCTCACTGGCAGCTGGCTCCAAATTTCATGGTTCTCCCCTTTCTCTGTGATGGGCCAAAGCAGAAGCCCAGCTCCAGAGACCCCCAAATGCATCATGGGCTCAGCCCAACTCCACCTGGGCAGGAGCCTATCACACAAGACCCTTGGTCACAACTGACACCTCAGTCAGCATGGAGACAAAACATCCTCTTGCCCCTGAGGGGTCCATCCAGGGTGCAGCTGAGGCACTGACAGGGCATTGGAGCATGAATAGAGCCCCCGGCTGCTTCCCATTGAGTCACTGTAAAGGGCTCCGCCCTTCTTGTGAGTGCCCCTGGGTGGCTGAGGGGAGTCTTATAGTCTCTCTACCTGGCTGTCTGCAGGAGAAGTGGTGTCCGGTATGTAGCCTGGGACCAGGTTTCTTCTTACCCCGAGTCTCAAAGAGATTGGTTGCGGTCATGTTTCCTGGGCCACTTCCCTAAGAAACTGCTCTGTCCAGCCCTTTCTCTTGGGCCTTGTGGTCAAGTCCTCCCTGTCCAGGGTTCTGCAAAGGTTGCTGTTGGCGTACGGGCTAGTCTTCAGCCACTGGACCCGGTTCTGACGTCCAGCTCCCACTCAGAGCTGTCTGTAGTGCTGCTGTTCTCCCAGTCAGCACTTCAGTCTGCCTGGATCAAACTCCAGGAAGGAACTGCCAGGCCCTAGCCCAGCAGCTTCTTTCGTACCAGTCTGCTGAGTCCTGATTGGCTGTCTTTGCAGCAGCCATTCTATCCTGCCTGGAGGACCTCTTTTCTGCTCCTCTCACTGGGATGGGGTGTGGCAAGGCCTCTGGCCTCCTGTAGGGGCTTAGTCCACCCCACCACAGTCACCCACATGGATCCTCAGCATTGCAAAGAAACGGGCAATGGATAGCTCTTTTCTCTTCTTGGAGACCTGTCCCACTATGAACATGGGAGGGGACACTGTCTATGCCAAGCCCAGGAACCTCTTGTATTCCTGCCCACCCAGAATCTCTGATCAAATCCAGCTGTCCCATCCGAGTCACCCTTCCAGCCACCTTTTAGAAACTATCACAGTTTGTGTGAGAGAGAATGGATCTATTTGTGTGTGTAATTTTTATGGCTTTAAACTTTCATCATTTTATACACTGACCAACAGCCTTTATTTTGTGCATCTCTGTTTATCGCCCTGCATATACTGAAACTAACATTTGTGCCCTTCAGTTGAATCTAAGAGGTGAAGAAAAAATGGTAGAATGTGTCCTTTTACATTGCTTTTTTATCTGGACCTTCTTAATAGAGCCCAGACATCCAGGGAAAAGGCCCCTTCAAAACTATTAAAAGGTGTCTACAGACGTATGCTCTAAACAAGACCTTTATTCGGCTCTGGTGAGGCCACATCTGGAATACTGGGTCCAGTTCTGGGCCCCCCACTATAGAAAGAATGTGGACACACTGGAGAGGGTCCAGTGGAGGGCGACCAAAATGATTAGGGGGCTGGAGTGCATGACCTATGAGGAGAGACTGAGGAATTTGGGCTTATTTAGTCTGCAGAAGAGAAGAGTGAGGGGGGATTTGATAGTAGCCTTCAACTTCCTAAAGGGAGGTTTGAAAGAGAATGGAGAAAGGCTGTTCACAGTAGTGACAGATGGCAGAACAAGGAGCAATGGTCTCAAGCCCTATTTATAATGGGGCTCTGTCCATGGCAACCACCACCCAATGTGATTTCACCCTGCAGTGCTTTGTGATGCGTTCCCCATGGCAATGGCTGGTAGGGTCACCACTAGACCTGGAAAGATGCTGCTGCCCAGCCTAACCCCACCCCAAGGCAGGCCTGTTAAGAACAGAGATATAAGTTTTCTAGGTGGTGAGATCGAGTACTCACAGCATCCTGCTCCTGGGGCAGAGGGTGAAAGGGCAGTGCTAGTCAAGTCTTACTTGAGGACCTAATAAAATATGCCTTCAATGCAGCACGGGCCCAGAGATCTTAGGAGGACATTACCCACCCCAGTCTCTGTCAGGGCCCATGCTGCCAACTTTGGCCTGGCTCCAACATGCAATTCCTGCCTCCAGGCACCCCATCCATTTCAAATCCAACCCATCCAACCCACAGGTGTTATAGGTCAGCAGCTCCTGCGGAAGTGCTGTTTGTCTGGGTGGGGAGGCTGAAGGGGAACTTTGGGGTCAGCAGAAGAGTGAGGGGGGAATTGATAGCAAACCAAACCAAAGAACTGTGATCTTGTCTAAATAGATGAATCAGCAATGCCTAAAACCCAGGTCCTCAAAAGGTATTCACAGGCCTATCAGCCTCCTTAACACACCTAAATTCACCATTTAAGCACACTGACATTTTCAAAACTGACATTATTACCCCTAATCACACAGGCTCCTATGAGATGGCTACACTGCAGCTGGGGTGAGTGTCTCCCAGACCAAGTAGATAAGACTCATGCTGGCTGATCTCAAGCTAAGTGTGCTAAAAACATCTGTGTGGATATTGAGGCTCAGGCTAGCCACCTGACCTTAGACCACAGGGGTTGGTTGAGAGTTCAAATCCACCCAAAGCTACGGATCCAAGCTCAGATGGAGAGTTCAAGGTTCCATCAGTTCAACAATGTCCACATTGCTATTTTTAATGTACTAGCACAGGCTGAGCTACCACAAGTCTGTCCATCAAGGCAGGGAGGCATGCTTTCACCCGCAATCAAAACTTACTTCTAAGTGCCTAGGTTTCCATCAGATGGCAGTCACAAAGGGCTTGTCTTCACTACACTGTGGTGATCAATCCCGAGCGTCAATTTAGTGGGTCGAGTAAACATTCACTAAATTGATCAAGTCCCATACTCCACCAGAATGAACAGTAAAGGGAGTTGATGGGACAGTTTCTTCTGTTGATCCAGCAGAATGTGGGCACAGTGTAGACGCTGTGGTACGTAGATCTAAACTATGTTGATTTCTGTTATCCTACTAATGTAAGATATAACAGAATTGCATAGCTTCAATTGACATGTCCCTGTATTGTAGGCCTGCCCAAAGCCATCTAAGTCCTGACACTCCTTTTCCTCCCAGCTAATGAGCAGCTCAAGTCTAAGCCCCAAAAGCCCTGAAGTGGTGTTTTCAAACTAGGTGGAGGAATGCCTCTCTCATCACTCATCCCCAATCTTATAGGTGTGCTCTGAGCACTACAATATCTGATGTATCAGACCCTGCAGCCAGAAGGCTGGATGCAGACCACAGTGTTGTGTAGAGCCCTGAACTCTAAGTTGTCCAAGATAATCAAAGTCTAGCTCAGAATGTTACATGAAAGATATAGAAAGTAAATAGAAAAACCCAATTAGTCCAATAAAAATAGTCTATTTATACCATCCACAGACTGTGTCAAGATCAAGGTAAGAATGGAATCACAAATTAATAGACCAACATTAGAGATTCAGAAATTAGGCATAATTGGTAGACAAAATAACGAGAGGATGGTCTTAGAGAGACTTAGAAGATTGGGGCAGGGGGAATCAAAACACTAGGCAGGGGGACTGAAAGAAGAGAAAGTTACTTACCTTCCTGTAACTGATGTTCGAGATAAGCGTCCCTGGGGATGCTCCACAGTAGGTGTAGGTGCACCCCAGCACCTCAGAGTGGATTTTTGATAGCAATGCATTGAGGCCACGCATGCAAGGGCCCCTCAGTACCATTGCGCATGCATGGCTACCCTTCCTTCAGTTCCTCCTCTATCTCCGGAACCCGGCATAGAAGAACAGCTTCTCTCTCTCTCTTCTTTTCCCCCCTGAAGTAGAGGGGAGAAAGGGAGGATAGTAGACCACCCCCACGGACGTTCATCTCAAAGTACGTCAGTTACAGGAAGGTAACCTCCTCTTCTTAGAGAGAGATGTCCCTGGGGATGCTCCACAGTAGGTGACTGCAAAGCAATTTGTGTTAAGGAGGCAGGAACTTTGAATCAGGTAGGTATGCTGTTTGCAGTATGGCTTTTGCTATTCTAGTATAGTGGAGAGATCTGGAGAAAAGTGCACAGTGCTTCGCAAAAGTGTGTTCTGATGCCCATGTGGCAGCAGCACACATGTCATCGATGGGGACCTTCTTAAGATAAGCAACCAAGGTGGAAACCACTCTAGTCAAATGTGCCCGTATTGAGGTAGGTGGTGGTTAGTTGTTAAGCGAGTAGCATGTGGCAATGCAGCCGGAGATCCAATGAGATCACCTTTGTGATATTTGACTTCCCTTGTTGCGATTAGCAATGGAAACGAAGAGTAGTGGAGACAATCTGAAGGATTTTCTTCTGTGAGTGTAGAAGGAGAGAGGCCTTCTGATATCAAGAATATGCATCTATGCCTCGAAGGCGTTGGCATGAGGCTTTGGAAGAATACAGGTAAGCGTATAGTTTGGTTTAAGTGGAAAGGGGAGCGCATCTTTGGTAAGAACTTAGGGTGTGGTCGCAGGGAGACTTTATCCTTAAAGATGATGAATGGCAGGTCAGCCATTAGGGTGGCCATCTTACCCACTTTATGTGCTGACATTATTATATGACTAGGAATGCTGTCTTTAGGGTTATGTGGAATAGAGAGCATGCGGCCACTGGTTCAAATGGAGGTTTAATGAGCGTCATCAGTACCAGGTGTGGATCCCATGGTTCTTGAGGAGCATGATTGTCTGGGTATAGGGCCTATAGGCCTTTTAGGAAGCTCTTAGTTACTGGATGTGCAAACACTGTGGCGTCATCAACTAGCATGTGGAAGGTTGTTATTGCTGCTAGATGGACTCTGATGGAGCTCATGGAAAGCTGCAATTGCTTTAGATGCAGTAATCTAGGATTGTGGGCAGCGAGGCATCCTGCAGTAGTATATTGTGGGAGGCTGCTCAATGTGTAAAATGAGTCCACTTATTAATGGATATCTTTCTCGTTGTAGGAGCCCTGCTGTGTTGCAGCTCTATGCCCGTGAACCATAGAGGTAACCTTCAGATCGCTACCCCTTCCTGCTTTTCCATGTGGGAGCTAACGATACGGCCAAGAATGACCTTGAGCGGGTTACTGCAGATTATGTAGTACTGGGAAGAAGGATCAAAGAATTCGGAGCACAAGTGGTGTTCTCGTCCATCCTCCCTGTTGAAGGGAAAGGACTGGGTAGGAATCGTCGAATTGAGGAAGTAAATGTGTGGTTGTGCAGGTGATGTCAGAAAGAGGGCTTTGGTTTCTTCGACCATGGGACTCTGTTCTGGGCACAAAGATTGTTAGGAAGAGATGGGATCCACTTAAAGAGAGGAAGGAGCATCTTTGCGGGCAGGCTTGAAAACCTAGTGAGGAGGGCTTTAAACTAGGTTCGTTGGGGGACGGTGACCAAAACCCTGAGGGGAGTGGGAAAGTCGGATACCGGGAAGAAATGCAAAGAGGAATGAGCAACAAAGGAGGACCCCTGAGTCGAATGGAGAAGATGGGGCGATCAACTGGTTATCTGAGGTGTTTGTACACCAATGGGAGAAGCCTGGGCAATAAACAGGAAGAATTGGAGGCCCTGGCCCAGTCCAAGAAATACAATTTAATTGGGATAACAGAGACTTGGTGGGATGACTCGCATGACTGGAGTGCTGTCATGGAAGGGTATAGACTGTTCAGGAAGAACAGGCAGGGGACAAAAGGAAGAGGAGTTGCACTATAGGTAAGAGAGCACTATGATTGCTCTGAACTCCAGTATATAGAGGGAGAAAAGCCTGTTGAGAGTCTATGGGTTAAATTTAGAGGTGGAAGCAACAGGAGTAATGTTTTGGTTGGTGTCTATTACACGCCACCGAATCAGGTGGATGAGGCTTTCTTTGGACAACTGAGAGAAACTTCCAGATCGCAGGCCCTGGTTCTCATGGGGGACTTGAATCACCCTGACATCTGTTGGGAGACCAATATGGCAGTACACAGGCAATCCAGGAAGTTTTTGGAGAATGTTGGGGATAACTTCTTGGTACAAGTGCTGAAGGATCCGACCAGGGGCCGTGCGCAGCTTGACCTTCTGCTCACAAACAGGGAGGAACTAATAGGGGAAGTAGAGGTGGGTGACAACCTGGGAAGCAGTGATCATGAGATGGTAGATTTCAGGATCCTGACCAAAGGAAGAAAAGAGAGTAGTAAAATACAGAGACCTGATGGGCAGAATCCCCTAGGATGCTAACATGAAGGGGAAAGGAGTCCAGGACAGCTGGCAGTATTCTAAAGAAGCCTTATTGAAGGCACAGAAAGAAACCATCCCGATGCGTAGCAAGAGAGGCAAACATGGTAGGAGACCGGATTGGCTTACAGGGGAAATCCTTGGTGAACTTAAGCACAAAAAGGGAGCTTACAAAAAGTGGAAACTTGGACAAATGACCAGGGAGGGGTTTAACTGTATAGCTTGAGAATGCCGGGGGGTTATCAGGAAGGTGAAAGCGCAACTGGAATTGCGACTGGCAAAGGATGTGAAGGATAACAAGAAAGGTTTCTACAGGCATGTTAGCAAGAAGAAGGTGATCAGAGCGGGTGTGGAGCCCCTACTGGATGAAGGAGGTAACCTAGTGACAGATGATGTGGGGGAAAAACAGGGTTACTTACCTGTAACTGTTGTTCTTCGAGATGTGTTGCTCATGTCCATTCGAAGTAGGTGCATGCGTGCTGCGTGCACGGTTCCCCCGAGCATTTTTTCCCCCAGCGGTACCCGTCGGGCCGGCAGGTTGCCCCCTGGAGTGGCACCGCTATAGCGGAGCATAAGTACCCTGCCTGCCCTCCCCCTCCTCAGTTCCTTCTTGCCGGAACTCCGACGCAGGGGAGGTAGGGGGGGAATGGAATGTACATAAGCAACACATCTCAAAAAACAACAGTTACAGGTAAGTAACCCTGTTTTCTTCTTCGAGTGATTGCTCATGTCCATTCAAAGTAGGTGACTACCCAGCTACCCCCACCCTGGAGGCGGGGTCGGAGTCAACCAACAGAACCTCACACCAAAATTAAGCGCAACAAGAACTTTAATGCATAACTGAAACAGAACCACACAGAACAATTTACATATATACACCACAGACACGACATACTGCATGTCACTTGACCATTTCCCCTTATGTGTTCACAGGAGGGAACCCAGTACGGCCTCCCCCACAGCAGAGTCCTCCCGTGCCTGCTGGGTGAAAGCACAATGCTCTGTAAACGTATGGGTGGAGGACCACGTGGCTGCCCGACAGATCTCAAGTATCGGGACGTGGACCCCAAAGGCAACGGACGAAGCGTGAGCCCTGGTGGAGCGAGCCGACACATGAGGGGGCTCCCTATGTGCAAGAGTATAGCACTCCCGGATGCAGGATGATATCCACCCCGAAAGCCTCTGGGCTGAAACTGGCATCCCTTTCATCCGGTCTGCATACGCAATAAATAGTTGCGAAGTCTTGTGAAAAGGCTTGGTTCTATCAATATAAAACGCTAGCGCCCTTTTCGCGTTGAGGGAGTGCGGAGTTCGCTCCTTGGGGGAGCTGTGTGGCTTAGGAAAGAAAACCGGCAGGTATATGTCCTGCGACATATGGAAAGTAGACACAACCTTAGGGAGGAACGCAGGGTGCGGACGCAGACGAACCCTGTCTGCCGAGAACTCTTAAGTACGGGAGCTCCACTGTTAGGGCACGCAGTTCAGACACTTGACGTGCTGACGTAATGGCGACTATAAAGGCTACCTTAAGGAACAGGAATTTCAGAGGACGGGACGCTAGCAGCTCCAAGGGTGGACCCAAGAGCTTATTCAGCACCAGGTTAAGGTCCCATTGCGGCACCAGGGCCCTTACATGTGGGAACAGTTTATCTAGGCCCTTCAGGAACCTCTTCACCAGGGGGTCCTAGAACAGAGATCTGCCCCCCAAACCCTCATGAAACACCGTCAGGGATGCCAGGTGCACCCGTAATGACGGAGTGGACAGGCCCGTCTGTTGCAACCCCAGCAGGTAATCCAATACCACCAGGACAGAAGCCCGGGAGGGGCACACACCCCTACTCTGAGCCCACACAGAGAAACGCTTCCATTTGGCAGCATACAACCGCCTGGTGGCCGGCTTGCAGCTACCCAGGAGAATTTCCTGTACCCCTGTGGAGCAAGCCCTCTGAGGACTTCAGCCATGGATAAGCCACGCCGTCAGGTGGAGGGACTGTACATCCAGGTGATACAGGATGCCCCCGCCCGTCTTGGGTGACTAACTCCGGGGTCGGCGGCAGGCAATAGGGCGGGGCCACCAGCATTTCCCACAGAATGGGGTACCAAAACTAACTGGGCCAATCCTGGGCTATTAGGAGAACCTGTGACCTGAACAACCTGGTCCTGGTTAGCACCTTGGGAACCAGTGGGACCGGGGGAAAAGTATAGAGCATGCCTTGAGGCCACGCTGAGGTCAGGGCGTCCCCTCTCGAGTCCACACCCAGACCCAATAGGGAGAAGTACTGGGGACATTGCTTGTTTCCCTGCGTGGCAAAGAGGTCCACTAGGGGATGACCCCACATCCGGAAGAGTTGTTCCGCCACCTCCCCCTTCAGGCGCCACTTGTGGACTCTGCATGACCTGCTCAGTGAGTCCGCTAATGTATTCACGCACCCCCGGCAAGTATGCCGCCTGTAATTGTATGCAGTGGGCTATACAGAACTCCCACAGAAGAGTCGCCTCCTGACACAGCGGTGACGACCGTGTCCCACCCTGCTTATTTATGTAAAAGACTGCCGCGGTGTTGTCCAGCAGCACTGACACCATGGTCCCCTCGAGCATGGCCAGGAAGACTTCGCAGGCCCTCCTGACTGCCCTTAGTTCTCGAACAGTTATATGCAACCCCCGTTCCTGCGGGGTCCATAGTCCCTGTGTCCTGCGGGTGTGCCCCCCAGCCATCGTCGGAGGCGTCTGTGATGGAACTGCTGTCGGCGCAACTCATACGATAGGGGACTCCTGAGCGCACCTCGTGCTCCAATGTCCACCACTGGAGCAAGACGAGACTCCCTGTGGCACAGTAAGGACCCAGTCCCAGCTGTCCCTGGCTTGGTTGAATGCCCCTGCTAGCCACGCCTATAGCAGCCTGAGCCTGAGCCTGGCGTGCTTGACCACATATGTGCAGGCTGCCATACGTCCCAGCAATTTCATGCACGACCGTGCCGTCGACAGGGGAGACAGCCGCAGGGCAGACACTAGGGTTTGCATAGCCTGGAACCTGGGAGGTATGTGCGCACCGTACTGGCGCACAGGGTCGCCCCCACAAACTCTATGTTCTGAGTGGGGGTAAGGGTTGACTTTCCTTCGTTGATCACGAGGCCCAGCATATTGAACAGGGACCACGCCATCCCTATGTGCGCGAGCACCCGGTCTCTCGAACGACCTCTGACCAGCCAGTCGTCCAAATACAGGAAGACCTGGATGCCCATACTCCTGAGGTAGGCCGCTACCACCGCCATACACTTCGTAAACACCCTGGGTGCCGCAGATAGCCCAAAGGGGAGGACCGTAAACTGGAAGTGGCGGTGGGATACAACAAACCGGAGAAACTGTCTGTGGTTCTTCCAGACCACCACGTGAAAATAGGCGTCCTTCAAATCGAGGGCCGCAAACCAATTGCCCTTGTCCAGAACTGAGATGATTGAGGCCAGCATTACCATCCGAAACTTTTCCCTTTTCATGTGCCTGTTCAAGGCCCTGAGATCTAAAATGGGCCGCACGCCCCGCTTCGGTTTTGGGATAATAAAGTACCGGGAGTAGAAACCCTTGCCCTCCCGATGGAGGAGGGACCACTTCCACTGCTCCCTTTTCTAGGAGCGCGAGGACCTCCTGTTAAGGGACGGGAAAGGGGGAAGGGCTGGGAAGAGCCCCAGAAACGGGATAAAATACCCCCTGGACACTATGTCCAGCACCCATTTGTCCAAGGTCATGTGCGACCAGGCCTCGGCAAAGTGAGACAGTCTGTCTCCAAATGGGAGGGGGGCGGGGGGGGGGGGGGGGGGAGAAAGAGGATAGGAAACTGTATGCGGTCCCCGAGCGCACCTACAAAATTGCTGCTTGGACGAGGGCGGAGGCAGCTGAGCGGAGCCCCTGCCCACGTCCTGCCGCGGTCGGCAGCGCCTATTGTGGGACCCCAAGGCCCTGCCCATGGGAGAGAGCCCCAGACGGACCACGCGGCCTTCGCTGCCAATAGTCAGGGCGAGCAGCCTGCGGTTGGCTCCTGTAGGGCTGCCTATTTGGAACTGCCTGCGTTGCGGGGCTGGCGTATGGATCCCCAGCAACCTCAGGGTTGAACGGGTGTCCTTCAGGCTGAGGAGTCTGGAATCAGTATACTCCGCAAACAGGGCCTTCCCATCAAATGGCAGGTCCTGGATTGTGGCCTGTAGGTCTAACGGGATCCCCGAGACCTGGAGCCATACATTACATCGCATCACCATGCCCGACGCCATTGTCCGGGCCTCAGAGTCCACTGTGTCCAGAGACACCCACAGGGTGGTGCGTGCAATCGTCTTGCCCTCCGTGGCCAGCGCGGAGAACTCCTGCCTGTCCTCCGGGGGCAACCTGTCGCGGAAACGGTCCATCACCTGCCAGGAGTTGTAGGCGTAGTGGCTGAGCATGGCCTGCTGGTTGGCGATCTGCAGCTGTACTCCCCGGTCGCACAGACCTTACGCCCCATCAGGTCCATCCGCTTAGGGTCTTTTGCTTTAGGGGATGGGCCCGGTTGCCCCTGCCCCTCTTTTTGTGTGGCCACCTGGACCACCATAGACCGCGGTACGGGGTGTGAGTAAAGATGCTCATGCCCCGTCTGTGGGACGTAGTACCTCCTCTCCACCCCCTTGAGGGTTGGGGAGATGGAGGCCAGCATTTGCCACAGTGCGTTGGTGATTTTGGCCACCGTCTTATTTAGTGGCAGAGCCAACTTCGCCAGGGCATCCTCCGTAAGGATGTCCACCATTGGGTCTGATTCCTCAGACACCAGCTCCACCAGCACCCCCAGATTAGTGGCCAGCCGGTGCAGCAGTTCCTGGTGAGACCTGGCGTCCATAGCCGGCATGGCCGGGGACGGGTCAGCCAGGGCCTCATCTGGGGACAAAGAGGCTGTCGACTCTCGGCTCAGGACCGGTTGTTCCGCCACCTCTTGAGCAGGAGCTGTTTGCTGCGGTCCTGCAGGTTGCTGCTGCTGCTGGGCTGCCGTTGCCTGGTCCCCCAGGTCCAAGTGGCCTTTGGGGCTAGCTCCCCTAGGCGAAGGAGAGGCTCTGGATAGGGAGGCTGAGGGGGTGGACCTCCGCGGTGAGCCACTCACCGACCCGACAGGCGGGAGTGACCCCTGCCATTGGTGGTAGGCCCAGGGTGTCCAAAAAGGCCAGGGTTGCAGGGCCTGCGCTGGCCACATCTGTTCAAACCCCACCAGTGCCGCCCAGTGCCGGGAACGAAAACAGTACCGAGATGACAATTGCAAAGACCCCCTGGATCTCAGCGACTCTGCCTCCGACTCTGAGGACAGTTCAGAAGCCGACTACGGAGGCGCCGAAGAGGGCTGACCCTGCACCGCCCGAGGGCGGAATCGCTCCATCAACTCCAGCTTCCCAGCGTGGCAGTATGGTTGCGGGCGTGGAGGCTGCGGCACCGGATCGCACGGTGCTGTTTGTGGTGCCGGCAGGGCCGGTGCCTGTGGTGCCACAGGAATCGGCATCTGCGGTACCGGTAAGTACGGTACTGGCGGTGCCTGCATCAGTGCGAGGGCGGCCGGCAGCGGTGAGGGCAAGGGCTGCTGGGTCACCGAGGCCAGTTGTGACGACCACAGCACTGAGGCCCTGAACTCCTGGAGTGGCTGGGCAGGAGACGGAGCCTATGGTACCACTTGCAGGGGTACCAGAGCAGTCTGTCCACGCAACACCGCAGCCAGCAACGACTGACGGTCCCTTGACTCTACCGGTGCCGGCCGGGGCTCCGGGAGACCACAGGTACCCCCAAGGCTTCCGGAGCCGACATCGATGACCCCTCGGGGGGGAGAGGGAGGGGGAGAAGGAGGCGAGGCAGTAAGTTCAATAAGGTCCTGAGCAGCCTTGAAAACCTCCGGCATAGACAGATGCCGTGACACGGCAGGCCCGGGGCTCTCCTTTCAGCACATGGCCTGCCTCTTCTTCTGCCTAACCGGCGAGCCTGGTACCAGGGTACAGCTCCGACGGTGGCCTTCCCGGTGGGGCTGGTGCTCGGGCGATCTCCCCCTGGAGTCCTTCACCCGCTTTGGCGCCGGGGACTGGGACCTGTGCTGCGGTGCCATCTTCTTCCACGCTTTGGTACGGGGAAGGTCTAAGTACAAGTACCGCACCGACGCCGGTGCGCTGTGCACCGAAGCCTCTCCGGAAGACAAGCTGCAGCACCGACTTCATCAGGAGCAACTTAAGGCGAAAATCTCTTTCCCGCTTGGTTCGTGGCTTGAACCCCTTGCAAATCTTGCAGGCGGTGGTCAGATGAGCTTCCCCCAGACACTTCAGACACTGTTCATGGGGGTCACCCTTGGGCATGGGTTTAGCACACAGCCATGATTTCCCCTCCTAAACAGATTGGCCTGAAACCAGCCAATCACCCTTCCACACAGCCCGATCATAGTATCTCAACCAGGAATCACTATTCCTCCCCCTCAGTTTCCAACTATTCACCTCAAAGCATGGTACCTAGAATCATAGAACCACAGAGCTGGAAGAGAACCTCAGAAGGTCATCAAGTCCAGCCCCCTGCTCTAGGCAGGACCAATCCCAACTAAATCAACCCAGCCAGGGCTTTGTCAAGCCGAGACTTAAACACCACTAGGGATGGAGACTCCACTACTTCCCTAGGGAACCCATTCCAGTGCTTCACCACTCTCCTAGTGAAATAGTTTTTCCTAATATCCAATCTGGACCTCTCCCAACACAACTTGAGACCATTGCTGCTTGTTCTGCCATCTGTCATTACTGAGAACAGCCTTTCTCCATCCTCTTTGGAACCTCCCTTCAGGAAGTTGAAGGCTGCTATCAAATCCCCCCTCACTCTTCTCTTCTGCAGACTAAAGAGACCCAACTCCCTCAGCCTCTCCTCATAGGTCATGTGCTCCAACCCCCCTAATCATTTTGATTGCCCTCCGCTGGACCCTCTCCAATGCGTCCACATCCTTTTTGTAGTGGGGGCCCCAGAACTAGACACAATACTCCAGATGTGGCCTCACCAGAGCCGAATAAAGGGGAATAATGACATCTCTGGAGCTGTTGGCAATGCTCCTTTTAATGCAACCTAAAATGCCATTAGCCTTCTTAGCTACAAAGGCACACTGACTCATATCCAGCTTCTCATCCACTGTAACCCCCAGGTCCTTTTCTGCAGAACTACTACTTAGCTGGTTGGTCCCCAGCCCGTAACAATGCTTGGGATTCTTCCGTCCCAAGTGCAGGACTCTGCACTTGTCCTTGTTGACCCTCATCAGATTTCTTGTGGCCCAATCCTCCAATTTGTCTGTCACTCTGGACCCTATCCCTGCCCTCCAGCGTATCCACCTCTCCCCCTAGCTTAGTGTCCTCTGCAAACTTACTGAGGGTGCAATCCATCCCCTCATCCAGGTCATTAATAAAAATATTGAACAAAACCGGTCCTAGAACCGAACCTTGGGGCACTCTGCGAGAAACTGACCGCCATCCTGACATCGAGCCGTTGATCACTACCCGCTGGGCCCGGCCTTCTAGCCAGCTTTCTAGCCATCTTACCGTCCATTTATCCCGTCCACATTCCCTTAACTTGCTGGCAAGAATATTGTGGGAGACCGTATCAAAAGCCTTGCTAAAGTCAAGGTATATCACATCTACTGACTCTCATGTCTAAAGAGCCAGTTACCTCATCATAGAAGCTAATCAGATTGGTCAGGTATGACTTGCCCTTTGTGAATCCATGCTGACTATTCCTAATCACTTTTCTCTCTTCCAAGTGCCTCAAAATGGATTCCTTAAGGATCCCTTCCATGATTTTTCCAGGAACCGAGATAAGACTGACCAGCCTATAGTTCCCTGGATCGTCCTCCTTGCCTTTTTTGAAGATGGGCACTACATTTGCCTTTTTCCAATCATCTGGGATCTCTCCCGATCTCCACGACTTTTCAAAGATAATGGCCAAAGGCTCCTCAATGACATTTGCCAACTCCCTCAGTACCCTCGGATGCATTAAGTCCGGACCCATGGATTTGTGTACGTTTAGCTTTACTAAATAGTGGGTAAAGAACAGGTTAAGAACTAAGGGCTGTCGATCTTCGTCCCATCTTGTATCACTTAGCTCATTAGTCCGAGAGCCCACCTTGTCCGTGAATACAGAGGCAAAGAAAGCATTGAGTACTTCAGCTTTCCCCACATCATCTGTCACTAGGCTACCTCCTTCATCCAGGAGGGGCCGCACACCCTCTCGGATCACCTTCTTTTTGTTAACATGCCTGTAGAAACCTTTCTTGTTATCCTTCACATCCTTTGCCAGTCGCAATTCCAGTTGCGCTTTCACCTTCCTGATAACCCCCCGGCATTCTCAAGCTATACAGTTAAACCCCTCCCTGGTCATTTGTCCAAGTTTCCACTTTTTGTAAGCTCCCTTTTTGTGCTTAAGTTCACCAAGGATTTCCCCTGTAAGCCAATCCGGTCTCCTACCATGTTTGCCTCTCTTGCTACGCATCGGGATGGTTTCTTTCTGTGCCTTCAATAAGGCTTCTTTAAAATACTGCCAGCTGTCCTGGACTCCTTTCCCCTTCATGTTAGCATCCCAGGGGATTCTGCCCATCAGGTCTCTGAGGGAGTCAAAATCTGCTTTTCTGAAGTCCAAGGTGTGTATTTTACTACTCTTTTCTTTCTTTGGTCAGGATCCTGAAATCTACTCTCTCATGATCACGGCTTCCCAGGTTGTCACCCACCTCTACTTCCCCTATTAGTTCCTCCCTGTTTGTGAGCAGAAGGTCAAGCTGCGCACGGCCCCTGGTCGGATCCTTCAGCACTTGTACCAAGAAGTTGTCCCCAACATTCTCCAGAAACTTCCTGGATTGCCTGTGTACTGCCGTATTGGTTTCCCAACAGATGTCAGGGTGATTAAAGTTCCCTACGAAAACCAGGGCCTGCGATCTGGAAGCTTCTCTCAGTTGTCCGAAGAAAGCCTCATCTACCTCATCCACCTGATTCGGTGGCCTGTAGTAGACACCAACCACAACATCACTGCTGTTGTTTGCACCTCTAAACTTAACCCATAGACGCTCAACAGGTTTTTCTCCCTCTGAACTCCAGTATCTATAGTGCTCTCTTATGTATAGTGCAACTCCTCCTCCTTTTCTCCCCTGCCTGTTCTTCCTGAACAGTCTATACCCTTCCATGACAGTGCTCCAGTCATGCGAGTCATCCCAAGTCTCTGTTATCCCAATTAAATCATATTTCTTGGACTGGGCCAGGGCCTCCAGTTCTTTCTGTTTGTTACCCAGGCTTCTTGCATTAGTGTACAAACACCTCAGATAACCAGTTCATCGCCCCATCTTCTCCATTCAAATCAGGGGTCCTCCTTTGTTGCTAGTTCCTCTTTGCATTCCTTCCCGGTATCCAACTTTCCCACTCTCCTCAGCGTGTTGGTCACCGTTCCCCCAGCAAACCTAGTTTAAAGCCCTCCTCACTAGGTTTTCAAGCCTGCCCGCGAAGATGATCCTTCCTCTCCTCGTTAGGTGGATCCCATTTCTTCCTAATAATCCTTGTGCCCGGAACAGAGTCCCATGGTCGAAGAAACCAAAGCCCTCTCTGCGACACCGCCTGCGCAACCACGCATTTGCTTCCTCAGTTCGATGAACCCTGCCCAGTCCTTTCCCTTCAACAGGGAGGATGGACGAGAACACCACTTGCGTTCCGAATTCTTGGGTCCTTCTTCCCAGCTCTACATAATCTTCAGTAACCTGCTCAAGGTCATTCTTGGCCGTATCATTAGTTCCCACGTGGAGAAGCAGGAAGGGGTAGTGATCCAAACGTTTGATCAGCTTAGTAAGCCTCTCAGTCACATCCTGAATTCGAGCTCCCGGCAAGCAGCACACGTCTCGAGATTCCAGGTCCGGACGGCAGATGGATGGCTCAGTCCCTTTTTGGAGGGAGTCCCTGACCACCACCACCCATCGTCTTCTTTTGGGGGTGGTGGTCGTAGAACCCCCATCCCTAGGACTACGCATCCCATGCCTTCCAGTAGATAGCGTTCCCTTGCGGTTTCTTCCTTGTGAGGTCCCTTCCGAAGCATTCACCACCGCAGAGCCTGTGGAGAGAGCCTGAAAGCGATTACTTACCTCTATAGCATTGGGGGATTCCCGTGCTGGCCTTTTTCCCCTTCTAGAAGTTACATGCTGCCAGTTCTCTTCCTGGTCCCGTACTGCCCTCTCTGGCTCTTCCGCCTGCCGTGCTTGTAGGATTAAATGCTGCCTTCTATCGAGGAAGTCTTCATCCTCTCTGATGGAGCATAGGGTCGACACTTGGGCCTCCAGTCCTCTAATTTTTTCTTCCAAAATGGCAACCAGCTTGCACCTTGTGCAGATGAAATCCGTTCTTTCTTCCGGGAAGAAGACAAACATGGCATACGCTGTGCAGGTAACAGCAGACCTATTACTATCCATCCCTGCTGTCCTGGAAAAAGCATTTAAAAAAAAAAAGGCAAGAGAACCTCGCGCCCTTCCCTCTTCCCTTCCTAACTCCCTCTCTAAACTCCCTGTTAGCACTCATCTGTTCGCACATACTCCATACTTCCTGAGGTGAGCTGTGACCACTAACACCTTGGGGAAAAAAACCCGTGGTGCCATGGAGCGTCCGAAGGGTAGGACTGTATATTGGTAGCGTTGTGAACCTAGGGTAAAACGGAGAAAATGCCTGTGAGCAGGTCACATGAACACATTAAAGTATGCATCTTGTAGATCGAGAGACGAAAACCAGTCGCCAAACTCCACAGCGGGGATAATGGTAGCCAGTGTGACCATTTTGAATTTTTGTCTTTTGACAAATTTATTTAGTGCTCTCAGGTCGAGAATTGGGAGCCAGCCACCAGTTGTTTCTCTCTATGAGGAAGTAATGGGAGTAGAAACCAGTCCTGTGAAATTCCAGAGGGACTGGTTCTCTGGCTCCTAGTTGTAGCATGTGATCCACCTCTTGCTGCAGTATGATCTCATGAGAGAGGTCCCTGAAGAGGGATGGGGTGAGTGGCTTGGGTGGGGGGAGAAAGAGGAAAGGGATGGTGTATCCAGACGAAACTGTCTGTATCACCCACTTGTCAGATGTGACGGTGTGCCATTTGTCAAGAAGTGGCAGCAGGCAATCATTAAAGGGTTTGTTTGTATTTGGGAGCTCCGGAGGAGGTAGTGTTGTTTTCAGTCTCTTGACAAATGGCTCAAATTTGCTTATTTGGCTGGGATGGGCGACTGCAAGTATTAGTTTGGGGTCGCTGCCGTTGTCTATTACAGTCACATTGCTGGTATGGCGGGTGGTCTTGCCTTTGGTAGTGGTATCTAGGATATCTGTACTGTCTTGTCGTTGTTCCAAATGTCTGGATTCCCAGAGAGCATAATATAGCCCTGGAGTCTCTCACTGAGTGGAGGACCTCGTTGGTTTTTGAGAAGAGCTTCTCACGCTCGAACGTCAGGTCCTCAACTGATGGTTGGATTTGGTGAGGGAAAGCTGACGAACTGAACCATAAGGGTCATCACATGACAACTGCCATGGCTGTTGTTCTTATAGCCATATGAGCTGCATCCAAGGCAGCTTGAAGGGCTGTGTGTGATATTGCCTGGCCTTCCGAGAATCACTCTGAATTGTGCCTTTTGGTATGTCATCAATAAAGGTGTTGAACTTTGCATAATTATTGAAATCATATTTGCTGAGGAGTGCGGCATAGTTAGCTACTCTCATTTGTAGCATTGCTGAAGCATACACTTTCTTCCCAAGTGACTCAAGTCTTTTATTGTCCTTATCGGACGGCGTAGAATAGTTTTGTTGCTTATTCCTCTGCTGAGCTGTGTCCACTACCGGTGAATTCAGTGGTGGGTGAGTGAACAGAAATTCTGAGCCCTTAGGTGGGACATAATACTTGTGGTCTGTCTTAGGTGGGATTGAGACAAGTGTCTGCCACAAAGTCTTGGCGGGTTTGAGTATAGCAGGGTTAACTGGCAAAGCAATTTTTGCAGGTGTTGCCTGAACGATATTTGTGATTTCATGCTGCGTGTCCTGCACTTCCTCCATGGGAATATTCAAGTCAGTTGCAACCCTTTTAAAGAGATCCTGGAAAGAAGAGAAGTCCTTGGTGGTTGCAGAGGACGGTGGCATGACGGTCTCGTCCATACAGGATGGTGAGTTTGGGCCAAGTAATACCCCTGGAGCCGAATTTGGGGAATGATGTTCTTCAGTTTCATTTTGCCCCATACCCATTTGAGGAGATTGGGTGAGGGAAGAGAGAGTTTTCACCATGTGCTTGGTTTTGTGTGATCTCTTCTTATGTTGTTGAGGCCATTGGTTCCACAAGTGCCATGAGGTGGGGGGGGGGGAGGGGGGAAGATAGAGGATTGGTGGTGGCATACATATGGATATGGTGCGCAGGGAGTCATGGATGCTCTGGTAAAGTCAGGCTCGACAGAACTAAACAACATTCCGGATGCCTCTGTGCGTGGAGATAGCTGTGATGAGAAAACAGCTAAGTCATCATCCCCTTCAGTTGATAGGGGGTAGAGTGAGTCTGTGTAATTAGAAAATGGTGAGTGAGGTTGTTTGTCATCACTCAGAAATGGAGAGTTTAGGGTAGAAGAGATCGCCAGGTCTCTGTGCTCCTTGTAACTAATGATAGGAGTGCAAGGCATGGACAGTTCTGCTGCTATGGAGGAAGATAGCACTTGTGGTGCCATAGGTGCAGAGCACGCAGCGTGGGGAGTTGCTATAGGCAGCGAGGGAGGGGGCGGTGCCATGCGGCTGCCCTGCTAGCTGCTGTGGTGCCATGGTGACAACTTGGAGCACTACTATACTCAGTGCAGTGGTAGTCGGTGCCGTACTCAGTGCCAAGCTGTGTTAGGCAGGCACGGTGTGGCCTGTCGCCTTGGTTGAGCACCCTGTGCAGCACTTTTATGATGATGGGACTTGCCTGAGGTACCCAGTCTATTGTAGGTGCTGAGGCGCTGCTTGTCTGAGTTACCCAATTGCCTCTCGACTGAACACCGTGTAGGAGAGCGCAGGTGTTGCAGTGGTGAGGTGGCCCATTTCTTTGGGGACTTAGGAGTTGCAAGTTTGGCTTTGTGCATCTTTCCAGAGCCAGGATCTTTGAAAAAAACAACGAATAGTCAAACAGCACCTTAAAGACTAACAAAACATGCAGATGATATCATGAGCTTTCGTGGGCATAATCCACTTCTTCAGATGTTACCGACTAACTTGGCTACCCCTCTGAAGCAAGTATCTTTGGGGATCCAAGCCTTAGTTTCTCCTTCAGCGGTCAGAGCCCAGTCCACCAGGACTTACCACATCTTGGAAAGAAAATATGCCTTCCTACAAACTGCAGGGCAGCTTCAAGAATGCTTCAGCCTCAACACTTTTTCTTGTTACAAACTCAATAGCCAGAAAGATATTATCTTTGCATTACAGATTTCATGCTGCAGCAATGTTTAGAGCTTGTTTGGCATCCACCCTATAGCTCCCTCTTTTGTACACTACTTGTGGAATTCCCAACTTCTAAACTGACTGAAGGTAAGCAGGAGAAAAGGAATCTTACTTCTTGCTTAATTTACCTTGTCCCAAAGAATCTGTCTGTCTCTATGCTAGAGAATTTTCCTGCACTGCCCTTTCCCACTGGGGTGGGGTGGGGGGTAAGAACTTCCCATCAGTAGTACTACCAGAATTTCAGCTAGATATATTGGAACCCTCAGATAGGCAAGCTGTGGCAGTATCTGGCTTTTATTAACCATATTTAATAAAAGCCAGAAGCGGGGGAGGTCTACATTGGAAATTAGGAAAAACTATTTTACTGGGAGGGTAGCAAAGCACTGGAATGGGTTACCTAGGGAGGTGGTACAATCTCCATCCCTAGAAGATTTTAAGTGCCGTCTTGACAAAGCCCTGGCTGGAATGATTTAGTTAGGGTTGGTCCCTTTTTGGGCAGGGGGTTGGACTCAATGACCTCCTGAGGTCTCTTCCAGCCCTATGATTCTATGAAAGCAATTTAAAAGACCTTACAGTCATTTGCAAAAATGTTTAGCTCTATGTGGTATATTTAATTTGATTACAGTACTAGCATTCTTTTAGTATTATTAAATTTGAAATAACTAATTTCACTGTCCAGATCCCTTTTAATGTAGTTCAGCAATCTTATTCCCTGATGAGAATATAAAATTAGCATTTCTTATATCAACATGTACATAAAGAGTCTAATTCACTAGAACTTGTTCAAATACGCCTATGCAGAGTAAAACTCAATACTTTTCAACTAAAGCTACTTTATTTCTTATCAGACTAAATTCAGTACAATATTTGTTTTCATAACATCCAACATGTTTTATGTGAAACTTAACCAGTCTTTGTGCGGTGACTACTGTGGTAAGGTGTTGTATTATATTTAGCTGCCCCAATGCAATTAGTTGCGGCAGTACTGTAAATCACATCAATGATCAAAATAGTTCTACTACAGTTTCTCTCCTGCATTCTCAATCAGTTTCTCTCATCATCCAAAGACAATTTATGTGGTGTGATCACACTGTTTGCATACCAGGATTTTTAAAACTAAGAAGAACACAGATATTTAAAATATCAGTGTATCTAGCCAAGGATTAGTTCAATAAATTTAATCCACACATTATAGTTTAACTCCATGCTAGAATTGTTAAAACCCAAGATCTCCTGAGTTACATAATATCAACATTTCATATTAATGAATAAATTATTCACATTCAATACAAGATATTAAGAGATAAGAAACAGAAAAAGCCAAGCATTCAATAGCTCTCAAAAATACAGAAGCAAACTAATACATTTAACAAAATATACGCTAACCAATCTCAAACCAAACTAGCTAAAGAGTAACTTTAAAAAAAAAAAAATACATTTCAGAACCTCGTGATACCCTCTTTAAAAGTATTAAATCAAGGGTATAAGAACAATACTCATTATTTCAACTGCTTTGCAGCTTTAAGATTCAGATTGTGTAAATGTAATGTTTTGATTACACTTAAATATGTTAAAACAGATATAATTTTTAAAGAATATGCACAAATGATTTGAACAAGTTTTACCTTCACTACATTGCATGGTTTCACAATGGCAGTTTTATATCATCACTAATTTAGGAAAATTTGGTGCATTTCCTTTCATAAATTTAGATTCTAAAATTTCAAATTCATAAATATGTCAATATTTTAAATATTTAATTTTTACATTAATAGTGGGTATGTTTAGCATTGCTTTCCTCCTGCTTTTAGGTATTAGTTTGATAAGGAAAACATTTTTACATCACAATCAAAGCTTGTCTGTTACTAGACTGCAGCCTATAATGGGTTACAGTCACTGAGATTCATTATTTGAAAACATGTTTACTAAGGCAAACCTAAAAGAAACTTCTCACTTAGAATAATTTCATACTGGTACTTACCTGCACTGCAGAGTGGCTGTTAAAATAATCACATTACTTTAAACTAACAAATCTGACCAGTTAATGTACTGCTGAGGCTGCTAACATAACCTGTTAGTCAGTGGGTTAGTCTCCAATTAGTTAGCAATTGGAACTTTTTTCTTTTTTGAGAAGCTGAACTTGCTTCATTCACATTTAACTTTAAATTTGGAAGGAAATCAATTAATTTCTCAATTTCTAAATGTTCATTTAAAATATTCACAATTCACTGTGTCTTGCCAAACCCACACTGCAAATTTTACTCTTGCAAGATATAATCTTTCATTAGTGTTTGTTTGTTTCACCCCTCTGGTTCAAGAGGTTGCTGCTGTTCATATTTTCACATGCTTTATCTTTATCTTCAGACTGTACTATCTCCTGAAAAGCTTTCTCCACATCTACTTGTCCAGCAGTAGTGGTAGTTTTTGGTAAGGTCATCTGAAGTGCACACCAAAGAGTAGTACGTGCTTTGCGCGTTGCTACACTCATCTCTTTAATTGCCAAAGCGAGGGCAAAAACATCTGGGAAGAAGAAAAGGGTATTACATTAACAATATTTAGAGGAAGTGTAAAGATACCATTCAAGAATTTTTTTTCCACTATAACTAGATGCACTCCTGAAGAACTCTCAGAGCCCCATATTCCTGCCACCTAAAATGACTGGCTGGGACTCCCTTAATACTGTCTTAAATCAGCAAGTGGAAGTGGCCCAAATTATTTTAGATCAGATCCTCAAAGGTAATTTATCACCTAACTCCTCATGAAACTGAACCTCAGGTACAAGAGCAGGGTTGGGAAATAATTTTTAATGGAGAGCTACTCCAAGATTTTGGCAAGTGGGCAAGAGCTGCACCTCTACAGAGGGGGGTGTAGGGTCTGGAATGGAGGTTGGGTGCACAAGGGAGCTTTGGGTAGAGTTTGGGGTACAGGAGAGGGTGTGGAGCCAGAGAGGGAGTTTGAGTGAAGGAGGGGGTTCTGATCTGGGGCAGGGGCTTAGGGTGCTGGGTCTGGGAGGGGGATGAGTGCAGGAGAGGATTCTGGCCTCAGGGAAGGGTGTAGGAGCGGGTGCATGGTCTGGGAGGGAGTTGTGACCTGGAGGAGTTGGGGAGGGGGTACAGAAGGTTTGGGTAGTGATCTGGGGCAGGAAGGGGACAGAAGGGGTGGAGTGTCAGAGGCAGGCTCTAGCTAAGAGGAACTTACCTAGGCAGCTCCCAGCCAGCAGCCCTGCAGGAACCTTAGGCAGACTCTCTGCCTGCAGTCCCAGGCTGATGAAAATGGCTAGCTGCTCCATGTGGCTCTGCTCTCCCATGGCAGGGAAAGGAGGCAGCCCCCAGCAAAATTTCTCAGCTCCTACTGGCCAGAAACTGGCCAATGGGAGCTGAGAGGTTTTACTGCAGGGCAGGGCCAGTGTGCAAAGCCGCCCCCACCCTCCAGAGCAGAGCACAGCCACATGAGCTGCTCTGTGTCTAAGGGTCCCAGCAGGGTGGCCATGGGCCGGATCCAGTGGCTTGGTGGGCCAGATCAGGCTGACCTCTTATAAAATCTGTTAATTCCATTTACCTAACATTCAAAAATTTGACTCTACATTTTTAGCTCAATGGGTATCAGTTTAAACCTCAGAAAATGTCTGCCCTTTTCCCCCCATGTCAGAATAAAAGACTCACAATAAAAATTTAAAAAAATACAGTAAACTGATCTCTCTTACAGGGATGTAAGTGAGTAGTTGACTACCCAATAAGCCCAACTTATCAGGTAGTCAGTTTGACTGCTCGCTTTTGCCCTTCCCTCACGCTGCTGCCTCTATCAGCAGGGAGCTATTGCGAAGCAACCTTTGCCCGCAGCAGGCCCAGGCTTGCCGTGGACAGAGGCTGCTGCGGCAAAGCAGCCTTTGCTCGCAGAGGTCGGGGCTGGCTGCAGACAGAGGCTGCTGGACCCAGCGCTAGCCAGGACTGAGTAAGTCTGGCTCAGTCCCAGCTTGTGCTAGTCCAGGACTGCTGTGACTCCGCACTTTAAATGCAGTAAGAGCTCTTACTACATTTAAAATACAGTTGCAGTGGTCCCAGCTCCTGCCAGTCTGGGACCTATCCTCCTCCCCCACTGCTGCAGTTTAAATGGAGTAGGAGCTGGGCTGCCTCTGCGCTCGGCTCCTACTACATTTAAACTGCAGAACCACAGTAGGGGGTAGCTCCTGGACTGGCCCAAGCCCAGACAGAGTGCCGTCCCTTATCAACTAATCATAGAATACTAGGACTGGAAGGGACCTCGAAAGGTCATCGAGTCCAGTCCCCTGCCCTCATAGCAGGACCCAGGACTGTCTAGACGATCCCTGATAGACATTTATCTAACCTACTCTTTAACTATCTGCAGAGATGGAGATTCCACAACCTCCCTAGGTAATTTATTCCAGTGTTTAACTACCCTGACAGTCAGGAAGTTTTTCCTAATGTCCTACCTAAACCTCCCTTGCTGTAATTTAAGCCCGTTGCTTCTTGTCCTGTCCTCAGAGGCCAAGGAGAACAATTTTTCTCCCCCCTCCTTGTGACACCCTTTTAGATACCTGAAGACAGCCATCATGTTCCCCGTGTCTTCTCCTTTCCAAACTAAACAAGCCCAATTCTTTCAGTCTTCCCTCATAGCTCATGTTCGAGACCTTTAATCATTCTTGTTGCTCTTCTCTGGCCCTTCTCCAATTTCTCCACATCTTTCTTGAAATGTGGTGCCCAGAACTGGACACAATACTCCAACTGAGGCCTAATCAGCACAGAGTAGAGCTAAGAGTTTTACTGCAGGGCAGTATTGTGTTTATCAACTACACAATTAGTCAATTGCCTGCCTCTTAACATCCTTAATCTCCTATTATTATGGAATTGCAATAGATTTAGAAACAACGCGTAGTCCTGTGGCACCTTAGAGACTAACAAAAATAGGCAGAATATAGAGCTTCCATGGGTAAAACCCACTTCATCAGAAGTAGGTTTGTGATGGATGGGAGGGGTACTACCCATTTCTAAACATCCCAGCTTTCAGTAACTAAAGGGTTAAACCCATAAACAATGGGTATCCAGGAAGTGTTGGCAGGGAGCCAGGAGAACCAATGGGAAGAAAGTATTAATATTTGAATTGTACCAGAATCTGCCTGCTGCAGTTCTTCTGAGAGAGTTTAAACCAGGAGCTGGGGGAAAAAAGATTAAGTGAACCAGGCAGAGATACCAATGCCTAGAAAAGGGCTGAACCTGGGAACTATGGATATGTGAGTAGACAGGAAATATTTTAGTTGGACACAATCACGTTATTTTCTTTGTTTTGTTATTTGGTTAAATTCCTCTGTGCTGAGTCTATGTGCCCCTCCCCCAAACATTGTAACTGAAGTTGAATGCCAGGGAAGCAATTCTCTGTTTCTTCAGTTGCTGTATAATGCCTGGCAACTGAGTATGCTTTACCAAGTATGTCTTTTTTGATTTTGTTAATAAAAATCACCTTTTTAAGGCTATAATCTGATTACTGTGCCCTGGAAAGCAAGAGGATCTGTGTGCACAAGCCTAAGACTGAAAGGTCAACTACTAAAATTACACTTTGTTTTCAAGCTCTTTCATGAGTGAGGGTAAAAAGCCATGGAAGAAGTTTCAAAGTGAGTTGTTCTTGGTTCAGAAAAAAAGGGTTTTGCATGCTACCCAAAATCAGGGAATCTTTGACCTTGGGGAGTTTTTAAGCAGCAGCCTATGGGGAAAGGTATTTTTAAAGTCTCTTGTGGGCCCCCATCTTCTGCACTCGAAGCGACTAAGTGGGGAACAGCCTTGACAGGGTTTTGTCCATGAAAGCTCATGATTTATATATTTTCGTTAGTCTCTAAAGCCATGCCTACTCTACACGGAAGATCGACGCTGCCACAGTCAAACTTCCAGGGTTCAATTTAGCGGGTCTAGTGAAGACCTGCTAATTTGAACTGAGAAGGCACCCCTGTTAGCACTGATACTCCTTGTGAGAAGCAGGAGTATAAGGAAAGGTGATGGGAGCGTTTGCCGCTGTGTCAATGGTGATTTAAGATACACAACTTCAGCTACTTTAATTACATAGCTGGAGTCAATGTATCTTACATCAACCTTTCACCTCAGTTTAGACTAGGCTGAGGATGCACAGAAGTACTCGTTTTTAAAGTTACAGACTAACATGGCTACCCCTCTGAGGAACAGATTTACACTTATTCTACTACAATAGGAAACTGTGGAAAGACATTTATACCTCTGTCATCTTGACATCTCGGCGCTCCTTGCCTTTGCCGATTTGAAGCATTTACAATTTCATCCTTCCTACGTGACTGCACTATATGAATTACTTCCAGATGTTTATCAAGAGCAGTGGAGATATTAGCATGAAGGGGAGAACTGCGAAGACGTTCCATTTTTCCAAGTAAAGTCACAACCTAATGAACATTTTATATCTGTTATAGATCATGTTTTCTTCATCTAAACGTAAGTGAAAATTAAACTGAAGTAGAAGAGAGAGGAATATTACACAACTACAAAAGTTATGTTTCAAAAGTAGGCAAAAATCCTATTAGATAGGATTTTATCTTCCCCAAACAAGCCAAATAGTGGAGAACAATGTTTAAAAAAAAAATTAGCATTGATGTTTTTCTAACACCATAATAGAATCATAGGACTAGAAGGTAATTCAAGAAGTCAGCTAGTCTAGTCCCCTGCACTCATTGCTAGACTAAGTAATACAACTAATGCTTGCTAAAAGCAATGATTGAGATTTTCAGGGCAGCATGGACCATTTAGCAATACTTTTTCCATTAGTAACTTAAGAGGTAAGTGTGCCAAACCCCCATTTGAGATTTTAAAAAACCATGGCCCCTAGGGATGTGAATGGTTAACAAGCATCACCCTTACTGGTTATGGTTAACTGGTGGCCTGGCTGAGCTGGGGCAGCTCCCTGGCCACCAGTGATGTAGTGTGGCGGACCCAGCCAGAGCAGCCTGCTGTACCAGAGCAGCTTGATTCATGGTGGGGGACCACTCCAGCCCAGCTGGCCTGCCAGGCTATGCTGTGGGTGGAGGGTTGGGCTAGAGTGGCCCCTCACCTGTCCCTATTTAAGTGGTTACTTGATTTAACAGGATTTTACATCCCTAACTGCCCTACTCTTTTTCCCAGCCATAAAGATGAGCATCAGAAAGAAAGGAGACAGAATCGAAGGTGGGGGAGAGAGAAGCGGTATGCGAGTGGTTTTAAAATCTCTTATTTTAAACCCTTGTATACACATATATGAAACCTGTAGGAATCAACATTTGTTAAGTATTTGAGCTTATTTTCAATGACTTTTGCAGTTCAAAGCAAGAATCAAGCCTACCAAATGAAACATGAACAACCCACACAAACTGTGGGATGTCTGACTTCTACTTATTGACTGTGGTTTCCTAGCAGAGTCCTAAGCTGAAACAAAAAACAGGACTATGTAGCACTTTAAAGACTAACAAGATGGTTTATCAGGTGATGAGCTTTCGTGGGCCGGACCCACTTCCTCAGATCAAATAGTGGAAGAAAATTGTCACAGCCATATATACCAAAGGATACAATTAAAAAAAATGATAAAAATAAAAAAAATTAACTGTATTTTTTTTATTTTTATCATTTTTTTAAATTGTATCCTTTGGTATATATGGCTGTGACAATTTTCTTCCACTATTTGATCTGAGGAAGTGGGTCCGGCCCACGAAAGCTCATCACCTGATAAACCATCTTGTTAGTCTTTAAAGTGCTACATAGTCCTGTTTTTTGTTTCAGCTACACCAGACTAACACGGCTACATTTCTATCACAGTCCTAAGCTGGGCATTTACATGTGGTCCACCTATACTTCCCCTTTATTTAATTCCCTTCATATCCCAAAGCGTTGGGCAGTCGGCCTGTAAATCTGTTGATAAATGGATGCATCACTTTCCACACCACTGAAAACGATAGTGGGGTGGCAGCTGAACTAAATTGTACTTCTCTAAAAACTTCTGAGGTATGAAAAAGAACAATTACTTACCTGTAACTGTTGTTCTTCGAGATGTGTTGCTCATGTCCATTCGAATTAGGTGTGCCCACCGCGTGCACCACATCTCCAGAGTGTTTTCCCTAGCGGTACCCATAGCACCGGCAGGTCGCCCCCTGGAGTGGCGCTGCTATAGCGGAGCCTAAGAACCCCTGCCGGCGCTCCCCCTCCTCAGTTCCTTCTTGCCGGACACTCCGACGAAGGGGAGATAAGGGGAGAAATCGAATGGACATGAGCAACACATCACAAACAACAACAGTTACAGGTAAGTAACCATTCTTTTCTTCTTCAAGTGGTTACTCATGTCCATTCGAATTAGGTGACTTCCAAGCTAACCCCACTTCATGGAGGAGGGGTCGGAGCACCCAGAAAGACAAGTCCATGAAAGTTGAACAACCCAAACATATTTATTCAAGTAACAGAACACAGAGAACTGTTGAAAAAAAGTGCAATGTGGTACAGAGAAACAAACACAGTTACAACACCGACCTGAGGACTGCAGAACCCACCCGTGTCCTCCCTGGCCTGCTGTGTCAGCGCATAGTGCGCCGTAAAGGTATGCACCGACGACCACGGGGCCGCC
The DNA here is from genome assembly GCA_032595735.1 of Pelochelys cantorii. Lineage (NCBI taxonomy): Eukaryota > Metazoa > Chordata > Testudines > Trionychidae > Pelochelys > Pelochelys cantorii. Next base: position 17,017,267 of record CM064354.1, on the reverse strand, counting down.
CTGCAGATTTCGGTAATCAGAACCTGCGCCCCAAAAGCTACAGAGGATGCCTATGCCCTGGTGGAATGTGCTGTAACCCGAGGCGGGACCTTCCCGGCCAAGACATAACACTGCCTGATACACCCCGCAAACCAATTTGACAACCTCTGGGTCGAGATAGGGAGCCCTTTCATTCTGTCCGTGAAAGCAACGAACAGTTGTGTGGACTTACGAAAGGGTTTCGTTCTATTGACATAAAAGGCTAATGCCCTCCTAGCATCTAGGGAGTGGAGCACTTGCTCCCTAGGAGAGGCATGGGGCTTTGGAAAGAAAACCGGGAGGTAAATTTCTTGGGAGAGATGGAACGGTGACACCACCTTGGGGAGAAAAGCCGGGTGAGGACGGCGCCTCACATTATTCTCCAAGAACACTAGGTAGGGCGGGTTAACGGTTAGCGCCCTCAGCTCGGAGACCCTGCGAGCCGACGTAATGGCCACAACGAACGCAACCTTCCTAGAAAGGTGCTTCAAAAAGCATGTGGCCAGCGGCTCAAAGGGGGGGGGGGGGGGCACAAGTCTGAACAACACGAGGTTAAGGTCCCAAGCGGGGAGAGGGGGTCTAACCGAGGGGTACAACTTATCCAAACCCTTAAGGAACCTTTTGACCACAGGGTCAGAGAACAGAGAGACTCCAGCCGATATAACATGGAAGGCGGAGAGTGAGGCCACATGTACTTTGATGGAAGAGGTAGAGAGCCCACCGGACCTGAGTTCAAAGAGGTAGTCCAGAATGGACGGGACAGGTGCACCCCCCTTCTTGACGCCCAAGACGAGAATCGCCGCCACTCGGCTGCATAGGACCGCCTGGTGGATGGCTTCCTGCTACCTAGCAGCACCATCTGCACCTCCTGGGAACATTCCCTTTCTGGTTGTGTTAGCCATGGATAAACCAGGCCGTCAGGTGGAGAGAGCTGAGATTCGGGTGAACCATGATCCCCCTGTCCCAGGGCTGGGTCAGGAGATCCCGATCCGGCGGGAGTGTTATAGGTTCCTCGCTGAGCATGTCCACCAGGATAGGGAACCAGAACTGCCTGGCCCACCGAGGGGCTATCAGGATGACCGTGGACCTGAAGGTCTTGACCCTGATCAGAACCCTGGGGATTAGGGGAAACTGAGGGAATGCATAGAGGATGCCTGCCGGCCACGGCATGGTCATGGCATCTCCCCTGGAGTGTTCCCCCAGCCCCAAGAAGGAGCAGTAACTCTGGCACTTGGTGTCGTGTGACGAGGCAAACAGGTCTACTAGGGGACAACCCCACCTGTGGAAGACCTGATGAAGGGCCGAATCCTTGAGGAACCATTGGTGGGCTCCGAAGGACCTGCTCAGAGTATCGGCCAGCAAGTTTTTGCACCCTGGCAGATACTCTGCCTGCAAAAGTATATTGTGCGCTACACACAGGTCCCACAGCAGCAAAGCCTTGCGACAGACGGGAGGCGACCAGGCTCCCCCCTGCCTGTTGATGTAGAACACAGCCACCGTGTTGTCCAGGCGCACCAGGACAGAGCGGCACGAGAGCCTCGTGAGGAAGGCCTCGCAAGCTCTCCTGACTGCCCTGAGCTCCCGGACATTTATATGTAGGGCCTGCTCTGCAGGGGACCACAAGCCCCAGGTGCGCTCCCCAACCGAGGTCCGAAGCATCTGTGACTAACGTCACCGAGGGGGGGAAGTACAGTAAACGGAACCCCACTGCACACGACAGCCTCCTGAGTCCACCACTGTAAGGAGACAACTACCGCTGGAGGCACCGTCAGTACCACGTCCCAGAGACCCCCGGACTGGTCGAACGCCTTCGCTAACCAGGCCTGTAATGATCTGAGCCTCATTCGAGTGTGGCGTACTACATAAGTGCATGCCGTCATATGCCTGAGCAGCCTCGAGCAGACTCGGGCGGTCGTAACGGGGAAGCGGGTTAACTCAGCTCCACTATACCCAGAAATCTGTCCCTGGGGAGGAATGCTTGCGCCACCTTGGCATCCAAGAGGGCCCCAACCAATTCTAGGTGCTGAGAGGGAGTCAACCATGACTTTTCCTTGTTCAGCATGAGGCCTAGTCTTAAGAAGAGAATCCTTGTAAGGGAAACATGAGCCTCCACTTGTTCGTAGGATCGACCACGAATTAGCCAGTCGTCTAGGTACGGAAAGACGTGTACCCCCTTTCTGCGGAGGAACGCCGCTATGACCAACATGCATTTTGTGAAGACCCTGGGCGCTGTCGAAAGTCCAAAGGGGAGCACCGTAAACTGGAAGTGACAGCGGGACACTACGAAGCAGAGAAACCTCCTGTGGCTGGATCTTACTGCCACGTGGAAGTAAGCGTCCTTGAGATCGAGAGTTGCGTACCAATCCCCCTAACTGTAACACTGGGATGACGGAGGCCAGGGTTACCATACTGAATTTGGATTTCACCACCGTCTTGTTGAGGTCCCTGAGGTCTAGAATGGGACGAACCCCGCCCTTGGGTTTTGGGGCAATAAAATACCGGGAATAAAACCCCTTGCCCCGTAAGTGAGAAGGGACCTTCTCTACTGCTCCCTTTTGGAGGAGCGCTTACACCTCCTGCCGGAGAATGCCTTCGTGAGAGGTGTCCCTGAAAAGGGACGGGGTGGGTGGGTTGGAAGGGGGTGAGCCCAGGAAAGGAATAGCATAGCCATCCCTGACTATTCTCAGAACCCAAGTGTCGGTGGTGATTTCTGCCCAGGCGCGGGCAAAGTGGGATAATCTGGCCCCAAACAGGGGGCCGGGGGGGGAAACTGGTGCGCAACTCTGTAGAGGACCGTCAAAATGGGTGCTTGGACTGTTGAGAGGGGCCCTGTCCAACCTCACGGGGGTTGTCCCCTCTCGGGCGGCGATGACGACCTCTGGACGAAGACGGGGCCACAGCCGCCCCCGCACCCCCACTGGGAGCGCGAGGACGGTGTCTCCAGTAATCCCCACGGGGGACCTGGGACTGCATTCTCCCGTTGTCTGTAGGGGAGCTGACGTCACTGAAGAGCCGGTGTGTTGATCCCCAAGGACCGGAGAGTCGACCTTGCGTCTTTGAGCGTATGGAGCCTCGAGTCAGTGTGCTCAGAGAGCAACGCTTTGCCATCAAAAGGCAGGTCCTGTATAGTAGTCTGGACATCAGGAGGTATTCCAGACACCTGCAGCCAGGCACCACGGTGCATAACTACACCTAATGCCATGGTGTGGGCTGCAGAATCAACAGCGTCCAGGGAAGCCTGAAGAGCCGTGCGGGCGATGGTTCTGCCCTCCGTGATCATAGCCCCAAACTCCTGACGCGCCTCGGCAGGGAGTTTATCTTTAAACTTATCCATCGCCTGCCATGTGTTGTATGCATATCAGCTCAGCATTGCCTGCTGATTAGCGATTCGGAGTTACACCCCACCAGTGGCATACACCTTGCGCCCCATTAAATTGAGGCATTTGAGCTCCCTAGCCTTCGGGGACAGCCCCGGCTGCAGAAGCCTCTCCTTCTGAGCCGCAGCTTGGACGACCAAGGACCCCAGGACAGCTTAGGAATACAGGTGCTCGTGTCCCGACTGCAGGACATAATAGCACCTCTCGACTCCCTTTAAGGTAGGGTTAAGGAAGCCGGGGTCTCACACACCCTGTGGCAGATCTTTGCCACTCAACAAAACTGTGGCTAAGCCAAACGGGCGGGCGCATCGTCGGACAGGATGTCTATCATCGGATCCGTGTCCTCTACTACTGGCTCCACTGGGACACCCAGGTTGGAGGCCAGACGCCCGAGCAACTCCTGATGCGACCGAGCATCCATGGTTGGCATCACCGGTGCAGGATCTGCTAAGGCCTCATCAGGAAACAATGACGACAACTCCTGAATCGGCACCGGATCCAGCGTAGGGCCCAGTTGGGGGACTGGCTGGGCGAGCACCAGCATGGGCGGAGGTGGCTCCGGCACCGAAGCCTTCAGGTCTCTAGCAGCATCTAGGGTTGCAGTCCTCGGAGGCGAGGGAGGGGGTCGCGACAGCAACGCCGAAGGGGGCGCTCAGTGCCCGGAGACACTGTGGACGGGGGCATAGGCCCTTGCCACTGATGGTATGCCCACGGCGTCCAGAAAGGCCAGTGTGGCTGAGGCAGCCAAGTCTGTTGAACGTGCGAACGATCGCGCCGGTGCTGGGAACAGGATCTATGCTCTGACGAAGCCCTCGAGGACCCCGACCTAAAAGAGCCCACATCCGAATCTGAAGAATAATCAGACTCGGGCCAGGGTGGCACTGATGACGAGTACCCCGTTACCATCGGGAGGGGGTGGGGTGGGGGGAGGGTTGAACCTGGCCATGGATTCTGGCTTGCCCACGTGTGTGCGGTGAGGTCGTACTGGAGCCAGTACCGGAAAAGCAGGTGTCGGGCCCGAGTATGGCGCTGACACAATGCATGTTGACTATGGTGCCGAGGTCGGTGCAGGTTGCGGGTGTGGAACTGCGGAGTCTAAGTGTCCCAGACATGGCGCCCCTACCGGAGCCACCATGGGCGCCATGGTGGGTAAAACTGATGGCACCGGAGCCGTGGTGGCCTCCCTAGAAGGGATCGGCGTCGACGGCAATGGTGGTACCGGCATGGCCCACGGGGCCAATGCTGGTACTAAAGTCGGTGCCAAAGCTTGCAGCGGTGCCAAAGAGGCTGGTGCCGAAACTTGCAGCAGTGCTCAAGAGGGCGGTGCCGATGACTATCGGCACGACACCAGGCAGGAGGCCCGGTGCCAGTACTGCTGACGGTGCCACATGGCCTGGGTAATACAGCACCAGCGCAGCTAAGATTGGCACTGGGAGAGGTCCCAGCACTGAGGGAGGTCGAGTCCAGCCCAGCGCCGGGTGAGGCCTGGCTGCCTGTGCCGAGTGCGGCAACGCCGTAGCGGCAAGCAGTACTGGTCCCACAGGGGACGGTCCCGCTGCATACGTGACCCGTGCCCACCATTCCAACCGGTGCGGAGGAGAAACCGGTGCCAACATGGCTCCCGGCGTAGAAGACCTCAACCGCTCCGCCTCAACAGACGACGGAGGGGAGGTAGTGAGGCTAATCAAGTCCTGTGCCGCCTTAAAAGTCTCCGGCGTTGAGCGACGATGCAAGGGTAGCTGACCGGACTGAATGGTTGCTCCGCTCGCTTCCGCCGCACAGCAGCACTTGGAGACGTCTGCACCGGCGACACATAGCAACGGTGTAGGCCTGACCTGGACTTCTGGCTCGGAGACCTACCCCACGAAGCCTTAAGTTTCTTTGGTGCCGGGGAGTGAGAATGGCGCTGGGCCCTCAGTACCGAAGTCCACGCACGGGATGGGGCGTCCCGCGTCGACGCCGGCACACTGCACACCGTGGAGTGGCCAGTCCGTGCCGGTTGAAGAGCCGCCTCCATGAGGAGAAGCTTCAAACGGGAGTCTCGCTCCCTCTTCGTGCGTGGCTTGAACGACCTGCAGATCTTACAGGCGTCTGCTAAGTGGCCCTCACCCAAACACTTCAAGCAACTATCGTGAGGGTCTCCCTTAGGCATGAACTTGGTGCATACTGCGCAAGCCTTAAAGCCTTGCGGCCCTGGCATTCCTCACCCCCAAAGGGGGGGGGGGGAAGGAAAACAAAGAACTCGCTAACTAATTAAAACTATTTACAACTAAGAGAAATGGGAACCATTAACTACTCAGAGAGAGACACACTCCAATGACTGTCACGGGCGGTAAGAAGGAACTGAGGAGGGGGAGCGCCGGCAGGGGTACTTATGCTCCGCTATAGCTGTGCCACTCCAGCGGGCGACCTGCCGGCGCTATGGGTACCGCTAGGGAAAATGCTCCGGAGACGCGGTGCGCACACCTAATTCGAATGGACATGAGCAACCACTCGAAGAACTGTAAAATCAGTTTTACTTATTGAAATGAAAAAAAAAAAATCATTTGGCCGTAACAGTTATCTATTCCATTAACATTTTCTAATAATCACCTTACACAACAGCAATAAAAATAAGGAAACACAGTACTGAGTTTCTTTAGCAGAATCAAGTGATAACATTCTAGTAGGATTCAGACTTAAATTGGAATACTGTGTGCTATATTGGCAGTCTTTGGGAAAGGATGTAGTACAAGATAATGATACCAAACCTGAAGAATCTAAGTTATGGTAGAAATTAAAGGATTTAGGCTTTTTTGTACAGATGAATGCAAAGTGACCTAAAATTATAAAAGACTCATATAGATGACATAATTTACAGTGGTAAATGGGAGGTAGGAGAGTCCAAAACTCAAAACGTAACATAACTGTGAGGAAGGTAGAAGTAATTTAAGGAACCGAGACAGAGCACCTTCACACAAAGGATAAATAAATTTAGTTGCCAGGGACACAGGGAAACATCCATAGTAATAAGTCCAAGGGAAAGGAGAACAGAAGTATTGCAGCTTCTTAAATGTGTGTTTACAAGTTTTAATAGTTTGAGTTTGTTTCAAGATGTCCTTTCTAACTTTACTTAATTGTAAAGAATACATGTTTCCTGAGGACTTCCACTAATGACACAAGTATATAAGCAATCTACATGGCATAAAATTAAGCATTACTAGTCAACTTACTCTGGCTTGTTCACGTAACTGATCCACAATTAAGCGATCAACTCTTGATGGATTTGATGTCAACCTTGGAATTGGAGTGTTGTTAGTACTGGAAACCTTTTTTCCTGGGTAGTTCTTGGCAAGAGCAGATTCAGTCTAGTAAAAAATATGACTTATTTTATTATTGTTCCCTTCAAGAATAATTAGACAGCATACTTCATTACCATCACAAGAAAACTATCAGATTGTAAGAGTGATGTGTTTCCCCTAAGAATTTTTTTTTCTAAAAATTCTTCTTTTAAAAGTAGGTGCTGAAATGCATATAGTTGTAGAAATCATGTCTTGAAGTCTGCTAGTTTGGGCTAGCACTCAGTCTGCAGATTCAGCAGAAACTTAAACCACATCTTTAACTTAAACCTAGCTCCCTAAGTGAATCTGGCAGTCCTCTGTCAAGGAAGTAAGCTGCCCATTTACTTCCAAGAAACTTCTAGAATGACTGTATTTAAGTTAAGTATTTAGGACTGGCTCCACAAAGAGACTCAGCATTGCAATCTTTAACATTTAGGTGCCTTGCTGCCTAGTGGAATCCACACTTCTGAATTAGGCACCTAGGTATATGGGGAGTTACAAACATGATGCATGGGGAGTTACATCTCTAAGAACCAAGAGCGTCAGGGGGTAGCCGAGTTAGTCTATAAAGTGCTACCAGACCATTTGTTATCTCTTAGAATGGGATTCACAGAAACCAACAAGCTGACAGGATAGCTGCCAAAACCAATACTTTCTTGCTGGCAAGGAGAGGGGTAGGATCTAAGCTCTCCCACTCAAAAGGAGTTAAGTACCTAATTTTAGGGTGGTACATAATGCTTTCCTGAGTTAGATACTTAAGCTAGGTCAGCTCTTTCTCCTCCTCCCCTCAAAAAATGAAGAGGAAGTGATTGTTGTCATGGCCTCTCTTATAATCTAGTGGTTAGAGTTTCTGACATTCTGAAGGAGTGCCCAGGTTCAAGTCTCCACTCTGCCTAATTCCAAAATCTGAACTTGAACTCACGTCTTCCACTTCCTAGGTGAGAGTGCCCTGATTAACAGATTATAGGGTATTCTGAGGCAGGCTCTTTCAATCTCTCGTTTTAGAACTGTTTCCGTGTTGTATAAAACCTGGCGACTGCCCTGAACACTGGACTATGAAGGCAATCATACTGGCAGAAATGCAGGAACCTATAGGGTTATGAAGCAGCTGAGCTGGGTTCTGAGGATCTAAATTCTGGACTTACATGCAAAAATTCATTTGTGGATCTAGCCCTTGCTGTAAAATTTGTATCCTCAAACTGAGTCCTGGGGACTAGTTTTACCAACAATATGCATCAGAAAAATCAAGAATCCATTTTCATAACTGTACTTTCCTTTGATAGCATAGGTAAAGGCGGATTCATGCTTATTTTAATACTAATTAAATTAATTTCCACACAAAATAACTACTTCAAAATTGAGCTAAAGTTAGATAATTTTAGATAAATTATATTACAGGGATGTTGCAATTATCCCCAAATCAAGTGTTAAAGAAATTCAAGAAGAAGAAACATCTATGAAACCTAAACTTCTTAAGGTACAAAGGTGCAAAATTAGAGCACTTTCTTAACTGTTCCTTGTAGAAATATTATGCACTAATAGTGTCACAATAGGACAGAGTAAAAATTATTTGAGTACCATAACTGAATTTCCTGTTTGGATTAGGCATGTTAAGCGGGTATTTCACTAATCATACGGTCAATAGAATTTTTATTGCCTACATGATTAGCCGATAAGGGAAGATGCTCAGTAGTCCTGGCTCATGCCAGGTCCGGGAGCTACCCCCCCTGTGATTCTGCAGTTTAAATGTAGTAAGAGCCAGATGGGCAGGCAGCCCGGCTCCTGCTACATTTAAACTGCAGAGCCACAGTGGGGATAGATCCCAGACCCGGTGAGAGCCAGGACTAAGCCACGCTTGCTCAGTCCTGGTTCACGCCAGGTCCAGCAGCACCTATCCAAGGGGGGGTCCCAGCAGGAAGCTAGGACCCTCTGTTCCCCCATGTTTCTGCAGCAGGAGAATGGGGGGGAAGCAAGCGGTACCGCAGAGACGGTGCTGGGGGACACTTTTCAAGCAATCCTTAAATATAAAAAACCCTTTTATGACAAGATTCTCCAATATTCAGTGGCCACTTATGCCACTCTGGACTGCACAATGCTACCAGACATACTGAACAACAACTGAGTTTCCCTTTCCCTCCTGTTCTTTTAGCATTCTCCCTCTGCACGTACACAAACACATTGCTGCCTCTCTCTCACACACAAACACACCACTACTTCCTCTTCTCTCCTGCCCTTTATCTGGTGCAACAATGAAATTTTGAAAATCAATATTTGGGATTAATAGTAATTTTTACCAATATTTTTCATAAGAGTTTCTTTTTCCATCAAAGACTGACGTTTCCTCAGAATAAAATCAGGAAGAGCTGTTCTTTCAACATAGCCAGATGCCCATTGTTTCCCAATAGAACATAACTAAACTTCCCTAATGGAAGAGAGGCTCCCTAGAGTGTCAGAAGTAACAATGTGACTGGATAACCAGTCAACCCGTTACCGAATAAGCATCACCCTTACCCAATAAGTATCACCATTAGCAGATGATGCTTATTAGGTTCTGGTTAACCGGTATCAGGAAGCAGCCCCCCACCCCCACAGCTGCTCCAACCCCAGGGGCCACAGGCAGGAGCTGAGGGGGGGGGCGGAATACCTGCCAACAGTCCCAAGTCGGGGGGGGGGGGGAAGAGGGGGTCCACCAGCAGCAGCCCCAAGTGCAGGGGGACCGGGAGCAGAGGCTGGCCCCCCTTTGCTTGGGGCTGCTGGCTCTTGCTGTGGGCAGCCCCAAGGGCGGAAGAAAGGAGGGACGGGAGCCGAATCCTACTTTATCGGTTAACAGGTTAAACCTAAGGTTTAAGAGGACAGCCTGTGACTTCAATCCCATTTAGAACAACTGGAAATACAGTAATTCCTCATTTAACATTATAGATATGTTTCAGAAAATGATTGTGTTAAGTAAAAATGTGTTATACGGGGTCGATTTTCCCATTGAAAAATAATGGAAAAGGTGGGGTTTGCGTTTCAAGTGGTGGTGTCTGTTGGGACCAGGACATAAGGTTAGGGGAGAAAGGGGACTGGATTACAGCAGGGAGGGGAGGTGTTTGGCTCTGGGGAAGGGAAGGAAATGGGAGGAGGATTGGGTTGAGAGTATGCCCCTGTGATGGGTCTGCCGGGACCCGCACTGCGTCTGGTGAGGGGGGAAAGGGTCGCCAGGGAACGGCGCGGCAAGCAGCGAACCCTCTGCCGCTTTGCAGGGAGGCGGGGGAAGCCCTGAGCAGCCGCCGGCAACGGGTCAGCTGGGAAAATCATGTTATTCTGGGGATGGTCGTGTAATTCAAAAAACATTCCCCCCAAAAAATCGTGCTATCACGAAAACATGTTAAGCAGGCACGTGTTAAATGAGGAATTACTGTATCAGCCAGTATGTGTTTATCTACACAGAATTTTAGAGCATGCCAGATTGAGCTTCCCCAGCCATGGTCAACAGGTTCAAGCTAGATGGGCTTGCACTAATGCTCTATAGATTAATACTCTGGCTGGAGCACAGAATCTGAAGCCCAGACCCCTGAATAGGCTGGGGTTCTGATGCTGAGCTCCAACCAGAGCTATAATTTAAAAGCACTGTCTGCACAGCTAAACGTTGCTTAGACATAACCTTCAAAAGAAGGCAGATCTCTGTAGAAGAATGTTATCACTTTGGCCTTTTCATAAATAAAATGTCCTTTAGCAAAATGAGAAAAAGTTACCCTTAATCCTAAATAAGTCGTCAAATACAGCCCAAAATTCCAGTGAGTTTATTTATAAGAAAAATCTGAAAAATGTGATATTCCAATATAAAAATGGGTAAAGAATAAAATGCCTGACATCACTTAAATTTCTTAAAGGATCAGTTTTAAAATAAACTTTTAATGCAATTAATGGAAATACTATTTAAGCATACAATGAATTTCCAAGAATTTATAAGTGCTGCAGTTTTGGTGAAGATAAACTGCATTTTCCATATATATGAGTAGTTGAGTGTTTAAGTGCAGAACTCAGTTCCAGCTTAACTGTGAAGTTGCAGGCAACACACAGAGAGCAAGATTTAGCTTATTTCCTGTTTTCAGTCCACTTTACAGAAAAAGCAAATTTCCTCCTTTAACCTCCATTTTAGGACTTCATTACTTCCAGACCTTAACACAGTAAGAACTGTCTATCTACAGACCATAGATTGTTATATAACTAAACATATCATGTGATAGTATACTAATTTAACTTTTTTGTATAAGTAACTCTGGTTATTACCTTTTTTCTTTCCTTTTCCAATGCTCTCCATTGTTCATAACATTCTTCCAGTCTAATATGAAGTTCACTGGCAGGCCCACTACGAGTTTTAATTGGTCTTTGGAAGCCAAATGTTGGTACAAAACCAGAGAAAGAACCATCACCATACATCATATCATTAAAATAGGGGTATAAATGACTTAAATCATCATAAGAAAATAAATCACAGGAATCCATCAGGGGAACAACTGAATGGCCAAATGGATGGGTGGATCTCAAAGGAAAACCATTTGAACCAAGTTGCTGAAAGTTATGATTGTGTCTTAAATCGCCCATCATATAGTTGTTTGAAAAGCAGGAAGCCTGTGCGCGATTTACACGGCTACTGACAACATTACTGTCTCCACTTCCCTGTCTGTGACTATTAAAGTGACCATGAGATTCCAACAGATCCTGGTATGGGTTCTGTGGCAATCCATCTAAAGTTTTTTGTCCTTCCTCAGGGTCATAATGTCCACTTTGTGGCTTAGCTTGGAAACTGTGTTTTGTCAATTTTTCAGTGATTCCACATTGTTGAGCTGAATAGTTCTCACAAAAACCATTTGACTGCTTAATTTTTTTATCAGTAACTGATTCAAAGAGACTCTCTTCTCCAACCTTAGTCAGTCCATCCATGTGATTATTAGGCTGAATTCGTTCTGCAGCGTTATAACCAACATCAAAACCAGAAAATGCAGAAGGATTTTCTTGGCAGAATTTCTGAAACAAGTTACTATTTACACTTAAATTTGAAGAAGAAAATTGAGAAAAATCATTAGAATTATTGAAACCTTTTGGAGTAGCAGATAGATGGTTACTTATCTTCATCAATGTGCCTGGATTTTGATACAGGACAGAAGTATTGTTTTGAGTTTGAATATTTATCCAAGTTGGCCTTACACTGGTACCTGCTGAAGTGGTTGCTGAGTTTGACAATAAATTCAGTGATTTAAAATAGTCAGAATTCTGGGGATCAGATTTGGAAAAGATCTGTTTTTCTGTGGCATTCACAAAATCACTATTCCCTGGACAAGATGCATGAGATTTTAGACCATACTCTGATTTTAATCCAAAGTCAGTAGTAAATGAAGGTTCATTTGGAAATTGCTTTTCTGACAAGAGTCCTGTAGTTTTAGAAAATGTAAAATTCTGCTGATCTGGAATTGTATCTTCAATTTTTTTCTGAACTGCTGGTTTAACTTGAAATAGTTTAGTATAGGTATCTGTATCCACAGCAGGTGCTTCAGGTATTCCATTTGTTAATTTTTTACTATCATGAACACTGAAGTTTGTATTTTTATTATGCTTTGCTTTACTGGGATGAGAGTATTCTAGGTATCTACAATAATCTGCATTTTCATTGTATCTGTTGAGTTGTGGAAGAAACATTTCTGCCCGCTTGTGCTGTAACTGCACATCAGGTATTTTGGAACACACTTTATCTCTTCCATACGAATAAGTTTCTGCTCCTGATTCTTTTATTACTTCTGAAAAACCAGTTTGTGGTATAAAAGAGTTTTTGATATACGAATAGCTTTGTAATGGAGAAGTTTTAGCATTCTCATTGGTCTGCATGTTATAACAGTTGGCATGATCATTCCTAGAAGGGTACAGCCATTGCTCTTCAAGGTCCATGGTAGTAAACCCATGATAAAGTTCATCTATTTTCTGTTGTGATGCTAGATTATTACTGTGCAAGCATGGTTTTTCAGCAGCAGATATGGATTCCCCACTATAAAAAACCTGTTGAGAGATGGCTGCAACTACTGGCCTTTTTGATTCTGATAACAAGTCATGGCTGTCTGCAAATCTGGCTGTGTTCACAGGCCATACTGACTTTAAATTTGAGGAGCAGGTCCTAGAAGAAGTAAACATGCATATATTTATAATTCTTTTCTTGGGATTCATCACAGGGAGCAGGAGAAAGAGAGATACAGGTTCAACCTCTATAGTGCAGACTTCTGTAGTCCAGCATCCCCATAGGTGCTCTTGCGGTAGAGCACTCACAGGGAAAAGACAGGCCCTGTGCTTAACAACTCTCCCCCCACTCTCCCAGACCTTCCCGAACTCTGCAAATACATCATCAGTGGCACTTTAGGTCAGGGAGGGAGGGGAAGGAGCAAGAATGGAGTATGGGGGACACTCAGGGGAAGAGGCAGGGTGGCTGCAGAGCCCCACAGGGCTGCACTCCTAGTCTCCAGCTGCGAGGCTTGGCAGCTACTCTGTCTCTTCCCCAGAGCGCCACTCCCCCATCCCCCGCATCTCCACTTGGTCAATGCCAACCCCTCTGCTGCCGCTGGAGCAGAGCCCCGCAGCTAGCAGCACCAGAGGAGCCAGCAACGACCTCCCCTATTCCAGCAGATTCCCTTGTTTTGCAACTGGTCAAGTCCTGGGGGTGCTGGACTAGGGAGGCACAACCTGTAGAAAAATCTCTCTTCTTCCCTTAGATCCCACCATTTACTCAGTATTTTATACATTCCATATTCCAATAAGCCTCTCTTTTATCATCTACTCAACATTCCCTTTCAATAGAAGGGCTGTTTCCAACTGGTACACAATTTCCTCAAAATGCTAGGTTGTGTCTATGCAGCCATATATACATATATCACACTACAGAAGGATTTACCATCTGACACGGCTAAAATGGAAATATAGTACTAACAGATCCACACACCATGACCACTGTTTTGCAAGTTAAAATAAATACAACAGGCAAACCATTCCCATCCCCCAAAATCCATCTTTTGGTACTCAGAACACAAGGTTTCTTTGTACCATCTTGAATTTATCTTCAGGAGAAGGGCATATGCTTTACATTATCTTACTGTCTCCTACAGGGAAATCAAAGCACTGTGCATAAATGAAGGAATCTAAATGTGTCAAACACACTAACTTTGGCTGCTTATATGGAGTAACACATAGAAAAAATGAAGACTTTAAGTAATAAGCAGACAGGAAATGAAAAATTGAATTACACCTAAAACTCACTAAAACCCTGTAGAAAGACCACAAAATTAACAATGAAAAGAGAGCCTTATTTCTAATTCTATACTATGTACATTTTTCTTTATTTGGAGATCTTTCAATCAATACTGAATTCCTTTCTAAGATCTGCTTAGGTTTAACTAAATATCATTGGGAGAGATGCAAGAAATCACTGGGTAAAATTCTTTGGCCTGTGTTACTCAGTCAGAGAGGAAGGATGGTGCAGTGATCCAGATGCCAGTCTAGGACTTGGAACATCTGTTGATTTCCTGCTCCACCACAGAGGACCTGTGTGACCTTCGGCAAGTCATTTAGCCTCACTCCCCCATCTGTAACATGGGTATAATATTTCCTTCACAGCAGTATTGCAAGGATTTAAAGATTGTGAGTTGTTCAGATAGGAGCCTTATACAGACTGGATAATCATAATGGTCTTTTCTCCTAACCTTATTCTACATATGAAGCATTACCTGGAAAGTTAATTACCAAATTCTGCATATGTAGTTCTTAAAAGGAATATTTTATGTTCTACAGTTTGCAGGCAGGATTTTTCTCCAGCTTTTCAAATATTATATGAATAATTTATTGAAAAAGCAATATAAAATTATACTTGCTTGTTTGAGCATTTAACTGAAAAATGGTTAACATTCAAACTTAAAATTTAAATCAATTCTGGTTGCAGAAAATCATCACATGGCTGCAGAATTCAATGTGATATGGTTATAATATTTGCATAAGCCATTTCCAGAATGCCATGTACATGAATTGGTATTTAAAACACTTGCTACAAAATCTAGTATTTGAATAGCTGGTGAAAAATGATTCACACTTTTTATAAGTTCACCCATCTTCTAGTAGGGTTGTAAATGGGTGGTAGGCTTCCCCCACACCAGTAGATACAGAAATGACTATTGAAACAAGAAAAATGAGAAAGAAGGGGAAATGCTCCTGCAAGGGGAAAAAAGGATTAGTACATGTACATCAATATACTAACCCCTCAGCAAAATATGGCTGTGATTTATCTTGTTCTTCCAAGATGTTAGATACAAGTCCAT
The DNA here is from genome assembly GCA_032595735.1 of Pelochelys cantorii. NCBI lineage: Eukaryota > Metazoa > Chordata > Testudines > Trionychidae > Pelochelys > Pelochelys cantorii. The sequence continues at coordinate 17,002,219 of CM064354.1, read as the reverse complement.
ATAAGTCTGTTTCACTGCCATAATCATTTCTTTCAGTTTGAATCCTGAAAAGAATCATATGCATTAGGCTAATTACCTCCTTTGAATTTCTCTTTAACAAGCTTAATGAAAATCTCAAATATTGTCACCAGAGATTACTCATTTTACAGTCTTTACGTTCTTTTATTCTAAAAACCAAATGAATCCATGTTGTGTAGAGCAAAAATAGGGTGTAATGATATAAAGCCTGCTCCTAAAACTTGCTGAACACCTTCAACTCATAATAACCTCAGTGGAACTAAGGTTACTCAATGTGCAAAAACAAACTGTCTTTACATTAAAAAAATCCAAACCAACAGGTCTGATCAATGTCTGTCTTTTCTGCTTGTGAAAAGGTACAGTCTCTCTCAGCCCTGAGCTAGATGTTCAGACACTGCACTGTACTGATTTAGATACTGGCTCCTCAGAAGCCAGTACACAGAGCAAGGAGATGCCTGATAGCTAGGAATGCAATGCCAAGGAGAGACAAGGGAAAAAAGAGGGACTTGGGCACTGACCTGGTGTGCATGACTGATAAGCCAAAAACTAGTGCCACCATCCACTTGAAATCCTCAGCTGTGAACAGTCTTCTGGAATTAGGCAACTAAGCAAGGTCAACTGCTTAATTAGCCCATGCCCTTGCAGTCATGGAAAATGGGTGGAATCCCCCTTTGGGGAAGCAACTCACAACTCTGCCCCTTCTGCCTACAACCTCCCACACAGCTAGAGCCCTGAGATCCCCTCTTACTGCCTGTAGCCAGAAAAGCCCCTTCCTGCCACGCCATGCCCTTCCAGCCCCAAGCCACCCTGTGGGAATCATAGAATACCAGGACTAGAAGGGACCTCGAGAGGTCATCGAGTCTAGTCCCCTGCCCTCATGGCAGGGCCAAATACTGTCTAGACCATCGCTGATCAGGGGCAGCCCTAGACTAGCTGCCAGCAACTGGTGCCCTAGGCGAACCATGCAATCAGCACCCCCCACCTCCAAACCCCTCAGTAATATTGCGCCACCATTAGGCGCCCCATTTAGCTTGGCGCCCTAGGCGACCACCTAGTTCGCCTATATGGACAAGCCGCCCCTGTCCCTGATAGACATTTATCTAACCTACTCTTCAATATCTCCAGAGATGGGGATTCTACAACCTCCCCGGGCAATTTATTCCAGTGTTTGACTACCCTGACAGTTAGGAACTTTTTCCTAATGTCCAACCTAAACCTCCCTTGCTGTAGTTTAGGCCCATTGCTTCTTGTTCTATCCTCAGAGGCCAAGATGAACAAGTTTTCTCCCTTCTCCTTATGACACCCTTTTACATACCTGAAAACTGCTATCATGTCCCCCCTCAATCTTCTCTTTTCTAAACTAAACAAACCCAATTCTTTCAGCCTTCCTTCATAGGTCATGTTCTCTAGACCTTTAATCATTCTTGTTGCTCTTCTCTGAACCCTCTCCAATTTCTCCACATCTTTCTTGAAATGCGGTGCCCAGAACTGGACACAAAACTCCAATTGAGGCCTAACCAGCGCAGAGTAGAGCAAAAGAATGACTTCTTGTGTCTTGCTCACAACATACCTGTTAATGCATCCCAGAATCATGTTTGCTTTTTTTGCAACAGAATCACACTGCTGACTCATATTCAGCTTGTGGTCCACTATAACCCCTAGATCCCTTTCTGCCATACTCCTTCCTAGACAGTCACTTCCCATTCTGTATGCGTGAAACTGACTGTTCCTTCCTAAGTGGAGCACTTTGCATTTGTCTTTATTAAACTTCATCCTGTTTACCTCAGACCATTTCTCCAATTTGTCCAGATCATTTTGAATTATGACCCTATCCTCCAGTGCAGTCGCAACCCCTCCCAGCTTGGTATCATCTGCAAACTTAATAAGCATACTTTCTATGCCAATATCTAAATTGTTGATGAAGCTATTGAAGAGAGCCGGTCCCAAAACAGACCCCTGCGGAACCCCACTTGCTATACCTTTCCAGCAGGATTGTGAACCATTAATAACTACTCTCTGAGTACAGTTATCCAGCCAGTTATGCACCCACCTTATAGTAGCCCCCTCTAAGTTGTATTTGCCTAGTTTACTGATAAGAATATCACACGAGACCGTATCAAATGCCTTACTGAAGTCTAGGTATACCACATCCACCGCTTCTCCCTTATCTACAAGACTCGTTATCCTATCAAAGAAAGCTATTCATATATGGGAAAATCTATTCACATGTGCTATGCAGATTGTGGGGAAGCTGTGGTATATATCATTCAGCTTCCTGGGCTCATCAGTGAGAATGATGAATCCAGGAAGCTTACTGATGAACGCAGGAAGCTGAACAGTAGATACTACCTTCTTGGCTTCTCCGGAACCTGCATAGGGCATGATAATAAGCATAATCTTCCCTCGCCAAATCTGCAACCAGTGTCTGGAGTTGTGCCTATCCTGACCTATTATACCCACCACCCATGCAAGCAGTTGAAAATTCCTTTCTCTCTCCTACCCCCCCCACCTCTTGCTCACACCTCATACTTCTCTAACACTCGCCCTATGCACCTCCAGCTGTCTTTTGTGCAATCACTGAGCTGCTCACCCACCTAATGGTGGGCTGCATCTTGCCCTCTTGCTACAATTTCTAAAACTGATCTTAAAATCCCCACGGCGTGATGGGACACAAGTAGAAGGGTCAAGTGCGGTAGAACAACTGGACTCTTTCAGGCTTGGGTCAGCACTTCCTCAAGCCTGTGGGTTGACTTGGAGGCCACAGTGTACCCTACTCCTGCTGGCTGCCACCACCTTGCTGAGGCATGTATGTTTTCTAGAAAGTATGCTGAGTGGAGGAGTCACAGTGCATCTCACTCCACAGCACATATGCATGGCAAAGTGGAAATGGCTGGCTTTCACTCACCAGTGCACAGGTGCAATAAGACAGAGGCATACTGCCAATGCTGACCCCACAGGCAGGAAATGGCCATATTAAAGTCTAGGTTAGGACCAAAAATGACACAGCGTTCCTGGGTTGAGTTTTCAAATTATGCCTGATCAAAACTCTGATTCAAAGCAGGCCTATAGGAACTGGCCCCGTTGGTGGATAGGTGATCCCAACACCTAGTTTGA